>JANAVB010043220.1:9070096-9280096 GCA_029216955.1 Iris pallida
TGGGGGAGCGAATTCTCGTTGGCCCCTTGCCCTTGCTGAGTAGCTCTTTACATTAAATTTCTCGAATGACCAATCCATGTCAAAAAAATAGTTCTACTGCTCTCCAGGAAGCATAGTGTCCTCTGGGAGATCGCAATATGCGTTTCCCTACATTGAAGTAACAAGAAGCAAATATACTCGATCTTAATTTCACATAATTTTGATGAGGAATGTAAATCAAGGGAGAAAAACCCATGTCACTTACCTCCCCAGTAAGATGCGCTACGCATCTTTTCTCAGCAAGCAACTCCGCTTCGGACTGTGTGAACAAATTAAGACGGTACAATTAATTCCAATTATAGATAGAACAACAAGAAACTACGTGTACCTTTTGAATACGCTTTCTCAGAAAGTCATCAATTATTACACCCTTAGCGAGCTCGTAGTCTCCATCACCCTGATCATGACATCAGGAGAAGTTACAATTTTTCAGTGGAGTTCAGAGAAAAAGAAGTAGAAAAGGTCATTCCGGAAAATAATGGCCGACCTTCGATGTGCATGGCATGCTGAAAACAATATCTTCTGCTATGCCATATGGGTTTCCATTAGTGTAAACCTGTTTAACATGTGGTGAGATGGTCAGCTCTAGTACTGTCAATGAAGAGAAAATTTTAATTTCCTTGTGCTGATCCCACTCGAGAGAGGGTCATCGAGCAGATGTATATTATTTATTAACCTAAAGTTGCATATCATGGTTCCCTCCAGTTATGCCTACAAGAAATGTGTAGGTCCAGTGGTCTTTGTGGCTCAGTAGTACATCATAATAAGAACACACTGCTTTAGCAGATGCTTTCCATGGGATAACACTTCCATCACTGCAAGTTTGCAGGAATCTAGTTTTTGGATCCTGTTGATTGGCTAATTGAACAATGTCGACTTCAATTAGGCTCAGACTTCAAACACCTACATTTGATCAAGTTTGCCTATTAGAATGCGCTCCTACTGGATTAAGAATTGGGTCCTAGAGTAATTCAGTAATCCTGTAATGTATCTTGTACAAGGGTTTATTGACTTTGTTTCTGGACGGTCTACCATCGCGATATTATAATTAAGTAGAGGAGAACACAAAAATAGATGATAAGACGTTTCTCATGCAGGTGTGATATGTTGAGCCATGGTTGGTGTTGATAGCCGCATCAGAAGAACATCATGATGGAAGGAAATATTTGGAGGTGAACACAGGAAGTCCCAATGGAAGGTATCTCAATGATCCCAATGTAGTTTCCTACATACATAAGTCCATGGTGGCGAAGGCAGCAACAGCGAGTCCTACAGGATGATAATGGTGATGGTGACACCGGAGGATACCAGCCGATGCTTCAGGGATGGTCAGCAACTAATGTCTACCAATGGTAGACAGGACAAAAATAGTTTCTTTTTTTATCACTTCAACTAGTATATATGCACGTGCGCCTACAAATATTTCATAGTACTTGGGAACCCCCCTTCATTTTTTTTCTATACATAATTACCAATTTAACTATGTTAAATTATAATAAACAATTTTAATTTAAACTTAGCTAAAGGCATTTTTGGAACAAAAAATTCCTCGGTGAAGCCTCAACTTTCCTATTATATAGTAGTATAGGTTATATAGTGGTACAGATATAGTATATAGATTAGCATTCATTTTCAGCAATTAAACTTACCCCTGTAGAGAACCAATCGCCTTCAGGGGTAGGAGTGATGAGGGACCTTATGGCATCGACAATCGACACAGCAGTTGACGCAGCAGAAGATCGCCCCCATTTCTGGATAAGCACGCCTCCACGCTGAAATCAAGCAACATGATATAACTAAAAAGTGGGAAGACAATTTAAATGTCATGAAGGTTTGTGTAATATAACTGTACAATCTTATGATCTTGTGGTCAAGATAACCTTTTGGACCCTCTGAGTAAATTCTTCCTCTAACCACTTGATATCATTGATGACTTCCTTTACTGGTTCCCATCAATTTGGCATTCAAAAAATCAGGAACCTGCGCGAATGCAGGAAAATAGTTAGTTGCACATATTGGATTCTAATTCATGATCAAGTTTCACTTTCTTCGGATTCTTGGCACTTTTAAATCTAGTACTTCACCTGAGTGGTCGAGTGGTTTCCCCATATTGTCATATTTGACACCTTGTCATAAAAGACTCCTGCCTTAAGGGCTAGCTGCATCAATCATAGTCAAGGCGAGTTTAGAGAGATCAAATTACACTTTTGGGTCTTGTACATGTAGATAATTAAGAAGTTATACAGATTTTCGGTAACATGTACTATAGAATGGTCTGCAATATTTTTACCTGGCATTTGGCTCTGTTTTCATCCAACCTTGTCAAGGCATGAAAGTTTTTTGCAGGTATATTTGGAGCATTCTTCAGACATATAAGGGCACTATGCCAAATTGAAATAATTTAGCACTAGCAACAAAAATATCACAGAATGAGATACAATCACAGGAAATGAAGAGTATGATCTATACTTTGTATTGCATGGGTTGCCCACTACTAGGACTTTAACATTGCGGGATGCCACCGCATTAAGTGCTTTCCCCTAAATACAATTTTAAGGTCAGTTATTCAAAGACCGACACAGAAATATCATAAAGGTTGTTCTTAGTACGGGGAAACTTGAAAATGAAGTGGAAACTAGTTTTTAAAGCACCTGCTCTGCAAAAATCTGCCCATTTATGTCCAGTAAGTCTGCACGTTCCATTCCAGGACCTCGGGGCTTCGCTCCAATCAGAAGTGCCCATTCTGCATCTTGAAAAATCTCGTATGGATTGATACCTATCCTTACCTCCCTTAATAATGGATACAAAGAGTCTTCCAACTCCATAGCAACTCCTGTGTTTACAAAGCTCGGAATGTTCAAAGATGTAAACACGTACCAGATCATACTAATTATAAGTTAACATGTACCAGATGAAGTATATCATACAAGTTCTTGGAAAGTTATTAGTATATTCTTATGGGATAAAAAATTAACAATATATTGGTTCCTATATACTATGTTTTAAGTTTCTACATATCAGTCACAACCTTCCTAGATGCATGTCAGTAGCTTAATATAATGCTGGTTTCTCTAATAATGACACCAATATCATAGCTAATGGAAAAGGCTTCCTAAGTAGTAGTTCAAATAGGCTGAATAAAACTTGATACAGGGAAATATAGTTAATTGTTAAGTTATACTTGTTATTACAAAATCTAAAGAGAAGTTGGCTTGTCATTATGAATTCATGGTGAAGAGTGACATGACTCGAAAGTGAAAGAGCATCAGTGTAATAAAAGTAAAGGAAAGTTCACACCAAGAGAAGGCAACTTGGTTGTAATTTGATATGGCTAGAAGCTATGTCATTCGGACACGGGAAAATTAGTGTTCTTTGTATGTGTCAGTACCCTATCTGAAAATGTCTATGTCGTGTCCTTGTCCATATATATCCGTATCACTATATATTCGTGCAAGATAGGTGGTTACGTTGCACCTTTCTGAAAATGTTGGCATCCTATATCCATATCGTGTCCTTTATCCGTATCCGTGTCAGTATTCGTGCATCATAGGGTAGAAGCAAAGCGTACATTGGTTATGAAACAAATCAAAAAAATGTTACCTTCAAGAGCTTGAAATGATCTTTCAGATCCCAACAGTTTGAGGGCAATAGGTTGATCAGGCCCAAAAACTTCACCAGATGCAAGCTGAAATTCGAACTCCGAAAAGTCAGCAGCTAGCACTCTTCAAGTTCTAGTCCAAAATTAATTAAATACACAGGTAATGAAAGAAACACAAATGCACGCGCACACAGCACACAGCACACACATATGTGCTTGCATCATCATCATTACAAAGTACAGACATTGTTCGAAGAAGAATTACTTTGAAGAGCAGATGGTTGGATATCATCCCAGCTGCACCCGAGACGGAAATATTGATTAGGCTCTTCCACGACTTGGTCTTCTCCTCCTGCAAATGTAAGAGTAAAGAAGAGTGTATATAACAAAAAAAGAAAGAATTGTTGGGTGAGCAACTGAGTGACTTACCGCTTTGAGGTCGTAAGTGGTACAGAAGACTCCGAAGCAGTCGCGGGTGGTCGAGGAGACTGCACCGTCAGATGTCGGAGAGGGGGCTGTGCCTGCTGCTGCTGGCTGCTCTTGCGCGAACAGAACATACATCATAGATAGATATAATTAGTTGCCTAGTTAGTTAGCGTAAGTAAGTAAGAGTAAGAGAATGAATGACTAACATGGAGGAGCAGACAATTCCAAGCTGCTGCGGATTACAATATACGGCTGCTGTTGCTGCAGAGGAACAGGTGGTTCGTAGGGAGTTTGGAAGAGAGGCCAAGCCTGCTGTGCTGCTGCTGATGCCTGCAGTGTGGAGAGACATGTAGAGCTGCTAAAGCTTCCATTCTTTAGAAGAAGAAGAAGAAGAATGAGCTGAGTGAGCAGCCACTGGTGGGATGGGAGTGAAGAGGGGACTGGCCAAGTTTCCTTTGGTTTTTTTTTTTTTTTTAAAAGAATAAACGGCCATTATCTCTGTAAATCCTATCCATTTCAACAAAGGCCACCATAAGGACACGTCCTCTCACTCCTGCAGGACCTGCACCTCTCCTCTACTCTCAATAGTGGGCTGGCCTTCTTATATTTTGAACATGGGCTATTAGAAGACTATAGTTAAAGGCACTATAACAATCGTTAAAAGCTATGATCATTGATTATGATCTATCATCATCATTAATCATAGCCAATATGGTGAATATATTTCTTTCTGAAATAAAGCAATGATCTTTACCTGGATTGTTCGTGTTGGAGTCCAGTCTGGATTTGGTAATAGCATATTTATAGAGTCCAAATCTGATTAAATATTTGATTTGATTTGATTTGATTTGGATGTCCATAATTAGTGCTGGGCTGTTTTAGATATAATAGGATTCTTATTTGAGGGTTTCCTATTTAAGAGATCCTATTATAATCTAAAATAGAATGTTGATGGGCTATTTTAGGTGTAGTAGGATTCTTATTTAAGGGCTTCCTATTTAAGAAATCTTATTATGACCTAAAATATGTTTTTCTCATCCTATATATATGGGGTGAGGGTGGAGGCACAAAGCACAGCACAAAAGTGGAGATTCGAGGTGCTCGTCCACAGAAAATCTAAGAGAAAGTTTCGTTTCTCTTAGGACTTCGACATCCAAGACAAAAGGAAGAATAGATCTAATCGAGGGGTCGTCAACTTCGGTTAGGGAGATTGCTACATGTTGGTGAGCGATTTCAATTGTAATCTTTCTTTTCTTCTTGAGTGTGGTGAGGAGGTTGAACCTATTAGGACAAAGAGTTCAACATTAGTTTTTGTCAATCTTGTAATTTTATCTGAGTTATAAAGATCGGGATTGTCCAGGTGACGTAGTCACCGCCATATACTTGTCTTTATCTGTGTTTGGTGTCCGTTAGATGGGGGTTTGTTATTTCAGGTGGGTTAGCCTAAGTTTCCGCTGCGGCAACGTCTCAGACACGCTATCGGAACGTAGGAGGGCGTATCTGATTCCCAACATCTGGTATCAGAGCTTTGGAGGTTCTGGCAACCATGTCTACGGAGCAGATGAACACTCGTATGATCACCCTCATAGGAAGAAACTAGACGATTTGAAAACCAATGATGGATACTCTGGTGCAAGGACTTGCATGGTCCGTTGGAGGGCGACAACGCAAAGCCAATGGACAAAGCTGCTGAAGACTGGAAATGACTGGATCGGAAGGCCGTTGGATTCATCCGCCAATGGTTGGATGATTCGGTGTTTCACCACGTGTCCATGTAGAGTTCAGCAAAAGCATTGTGGGAGAAGCTGCATTTGCTGTACGAAAGAAAGACGTCTGGCAACAAGGTGTTTCTTATTCGCCAACTTGTCAACTCAAAGTACACGGAGGGTGCCCCGGTGGCACAACATCTGAACGTGGTTCAGGGTATCATCAATCAGCTGTCTGCGATAAAGATGGTGATTGATGATGAGTTTCAGGCCCTACTGCTCTTGAGTTATTTGCCGGAAAGCTGGAAGACGTTGGTAGTGTCGGTGAGCAACTCCGCGCCTGATGGAGTTGTCACGAAGGAGACCAGTTAAAAGTAGCTTGTTGAATGAGAAGGTATGACGCAAGCAAGTAGAATCGTCGCAGGAGTCCGCTTTGGTGAATTCCTACGGGAAGGGAAGACCCAATTCACAGGCGAGGACAGGAGGAGTTCTCAGAATCTTGCGATTGTGGACTGCAAGGAGGGCTGTTATCACTGTGGCGAAAGGGGTCATATCAAGAGAAACTGCATTGTCACGCCCCAGAACCAGAATACTGGAGAGCGGGGGCAGACATAGCCAGCTACGTATATTGAAGTGCAACCCACCTCGCTATACGGTCACGGCTGTCTAGATACATGAGGGTTTACTACAAGCCAACAGTCTCCTATGGTCATGAACAAGCCTAGTGTCTCAATCACAAGCAAGTAAGTAAAGTCACAAGATGTATGATCATTAAATATACAATAATAAGGCGTCCCAAATATTACATATTCAGCTGATCATGAAGCTAGTCGTTACAAAATGTTAGGACTAGCAAGAGTTAGTCATACATGATCAACCCTAGGATCTGTCAATCATGTTACAGCCCATAGGCAGACAGTAAGTAAGTACAATCGAGCTAAACAGGTGCTCGTCGGCTAAACGCCTCAAAAGAATATGTTTACAATAGAGTGGGAGAGCCAAAAATAACCCACTCGTTGCCCTGGTTACGCCTGGTGTTCACCATCGGGCTGAAAAGTTGGAAGATCCTCGGGAGCTGCTCCGAAATCTGGCCATACAAAACCAGCTGGGTCAGACCCCAAAAAGAGCAAGTGCCACAAAGAAGCTTCACTTAGGAACTAAAACCAGCAAACAGCACAAGTATAAATAAAAGTAATAACTGAAATTAAGGAAAATACATCAGGATGATATACGACGAGATAACCATGGAACTATTCAGATAACCAGGTTACAACCCGTAAACCAAACAAGGACCGGGGTTGTAACCCTTCGTCTGAACAGAACTTGAAATTCTCACCATTTATCGGTAAAATAAATACAGGCATTCAGGTCATGCAGTGATCTGGAACAGAATCAGGACAAGAAAAGACATGTTAGACTCCATTCAATCATTTCACGGCCAAGCAAGAATTACGGCTTGATACTTTAACTAACTAGGGTTATCACAGGCCTAATTACTAGCAAGATGCAGTGATAATCATCCACAACCACAAGCCCTGCAGACCATCCAGGTTGCCCGGGTTGAAAGAATTATAGTTGAATTCAGGTGGGTACATCATCCAGGAAACGAATGTACCCTTAGGTAGCTTGAAGGGTGCAACACATGACAGTGTGCTGGAAATGTGCCCTACTCGACGGCAGGCTACAGATCCCAAGGCGTGCCCAGGTAACGGGATTGCCTGTAGCTGGGAGATCTCTTCATGACTAATGTATTAATCTAGTTATTAGCCTTAGTCCATTTCAGTAGGTACTCCTGACCGTGGTACTCAGGAGTCCCCTCCTAGACATGATGCAAGACAGGACTAGATTATTTGTACAAGCACAATCGCCCACGGTGTCCGGATTAATTATACAGGTCATGTCATGTCAGGTAGCCGTCGCAACAGCTTATCAAGATATATCATGTCAGGTTTATCATGTCAAGTATACTGGTCAAGAGTGCGCCACGACGGGCCACTATCAGGTCATGTCAGGTTACTTGTCAAGAGTGCACCACTACGGGTCACTATCGTGTTATGTTCAGGTTACTTGTCAAGAGTGCACCACTACGGATCACTATCGTGTCATGCTCAGGTATTATTTCCAAACATATTAAGCAGATTCGTGATTATCAAGTTCAGAAGAAAAGGCGTAAGATATAAAATGGACATAAAAATATACAATAGGGGTTACAAGACATGGGCAATTAATAATAAAATAATAGTACACATGACTATTGGAGAGCCATGCGGCTTGGGCATATGCGGCCAAGAAGTGATCATATGCTGCTGGGAGGAGAACAGCCCATGCGGCTGAAAAGTGTAGTATCATGCGGCTGGGTATAGAAGGAGGCGCATGCGGCTTAGTAGAAGCCCATGCGGCTGGGTCAATGTGGCTGCTTATGCGGCTGGGAGTGAAGGGTGTTATGCGGCTGATAATGGACTCACCCTCATGCGGCCAAGGGTGCTGATGCATATACGGCTCGGGAGAAAGGCCTTATGCGGCCAGACAGGTTATACGCCTATGCGGCCAGGATATGAAGAGGGTGCATGCGGCTCAGTTAGGAGCTCATGCGGCCAGGTCAGTTCAAGAGCTCATGCGGCTAAGAAGTGGTACAAGTTCATGCGGCCTGGAGAGGCAAGGGTGCATATGCGGCTAATTGGGGAAAAGTCCATGCGGCTGGGAGAACACTTGCCGCATGAAATGTTCATGCGGTCAAGTCAAGTACTGTTCTTCTTCTCCAAATTTTCGGGAAGAAGAACACCAAGAAGCCATGGCCACCAAGCTGCATAGAACCTTCATCCGGAGTCCAATTCCGTACTTCCATAGGTCAAAATGGGGCAGAATGAAATGCTCTACAATATGGAACCATCAAAACTTGGAAATAACAAGATTAAGTAGATCAAAACTCAAGAATTTCGAAAATAAAATAGACTTAGATCTACAAGAATCTAGCCATGGAAAGTAAAAATGCCAAGTACTAAAGTAAGTTAAAATGTTATAAGGAAGAGAATGAAGCAATAAAATTTGAGTTCCTCCATGAAGCAAGTTGCACTTGCCTAGACCTCTCTCTCTCTGTGGTAGATGAAGAAGTAAATAGAAGAAGAGTAATAAAGAGAGAGAAGGAAGAATGGTTAATAAATGGTAGTGGGTTCACCCTTGGTTCATAATGAACCAATAGCAATCCCAAACCGAACCAAGCTAACCCGAACCAGGAATAAACCAAGCCATGAAGGAAGCTAAGCAAGAAATTAAGCAATACAAGATAAAATACGTACACGTATTTCAAAAATACGTAATACGAACCACAGGCATTACAACTCTACCCACCTTAAAAGAATTTTGTCCTCGGAATTTAATTAAGAGGCTAGAGAGACGAGGACAAGCTATATTAATCACGAGCAGGCTATAACTAGGCAGGCAATCATTCATTCAAGCAAGGAATCGAAGGCATGAGGCAAAGGAAGATATTATACCTCACGAGTCAAACAAGTCGGGATATCGCGATCGGATATCATCCTCAAGCTCCCACGTTGACTCACCCAAAGAGTGATGACCCCAAGCAACTCGGACTAACTTGATAGTCTTGTTCTTGAGTGTCTTCTCTCTCCGTCCAATATAGACATGGGCCTCTCCTCATACGAAAGGTTGGTACCAACAACCATTTCGAATGATCTAGGATGTGGCTCGGGTCCGGGATATACCGTCGTAATTGGGATACATGGAACACGTCATGCACCTCTTTAGCGACGGCGGAAGAGCGAGACAATAGGATACATCTCTACTCGCTCCAGAATGTCAAATGGCCCAATATACCTAGGACTAAGCTTTCCCCGTACGCCGAACGAATGACGCAACGATTAGGCAAAATCCTCAGGATACATGGTCACCGACAGAAACTCGAGAGGGCGCCGATGAGAATCGGCCCAATGGCACTGGCGATCTTGGGCAACTCGAAGATGATCTCGACTTTCTGACCACTTCAACTGTCTGGGCAATCATTTCTGGACCGAGCATCTGCCTCTCTCCGACATCATCCCATGCTAACGGGGATCGGCACTTCCTGCCATACAGTGCCTCGAACGGTGCCATCTGGATACTGGCCTGGAAGCTATTGTTGTACGAGAATTCCACCAGGTGCAGGTGATCTTCCACGAACCACCGAAGTCAAGTGTGCAAGATCTCAACATGTCTTCAAGAGTCTGGATTGTGCGCTCCGACTGACCATCTGTCTGCGGATGATATGCTGAACTGAACTGGAGATGAGTTCCCAAACTTTCTTGTAAGCTACGCCAAAGTGCGATATAAATCTTGAATCTCTATCCGAAGTGATACTGACTGGCACTCCGTGCAACCTGACAATCTGCCTGAGGTACATCTCCGCTAGCCGAGCTGTCGACTGACCAACTGAACGAGAGGAAGTGAGCTACCTTCGTGAGCCGATCAACTATAACCCAGATAGCATCTCTACCAGCTGGGGATCTAGGTAATCCAGTCACGAAATCCATGGTCACATGCTCCCACTTCCATTCTGGAATCGGTAAGGGCCGAAGAAGTCTAGCGGGCCTCTGATGTTCATCTTTAACTATTGGCAGACCAGACAACGAGAGACAAACCGGGCTATCTCCCTCTTCATGCCATTCCACCAAAAGTGCTGACGGATATCACGGTACATCTTCGTACCACCAGGATGAATAGAATACTGAGAACTGTGAGCCTCTGCCTGATCTCCTGTCTGATATCTCCACTGGGTAGACAAAGAAGCTTACCATGCCTAAGTGTACCGTCTTCATGAATGCATAACTTGGTCTTAGTTCTGCCTCACACTCTGCTCTGAGTCGCTGAAGCTTGAAATTGCTGACTGTGCCATCCGGATCCTCTCGACTATGGTGGACTGAACTTGCATGCTGGCCATCAATGCTATACTGGAAGGGAGAACAACTTCAATACCCATCTTCTGAAGATCTGCTAACAGCTCCGGTTGCGCTGTTAGAAAATAAACTCCGGCTCTCCTGCTCAATGCATCTGCAACGACGTTGGCCTTCCCAGGATGATACTGCGGTTGATCATAACCACAAGAAGCTCCAGCCACCTCCTCTGACGCATGTTAAGATCTTCTGGGTGAAAACATACTTCAGGCTTATGATCAGTAAAAATCTCCACCCATCTCCATACAAATAGTGCTCCACAACTTAAGTGCAAACATACTGCTGCCAGTTCCAAGTCATGGGTTGGGTAATTCCTCTCATGATCACAAAGTTGTCATGACGCATAAGCTATTACCTTCCAATGCTGCATCAGAACACATCCTAAACCTCTGCCGAAGCATCACAATATACTGAAAATCCTCCGGTTCCATCTGCCGCAGGGAGAATGGGAGCCGTCATCAAGTCTCGCTTCAACTTCTCGAATGATCCTGACATTTCGGTCCAAGCAAACTGCACCTCCTTGCGGGTCAATGGGTCAATGGTGCCGAAATTTCGAGCAAAATCTGTCACGACCGCACCCTAGAGTTAGGGCACGAGAACGTAACAACGCCCAGCTACGCCGCATCGCAGTATAGGGTTAGTAGAACACTGTCTAGGTCAATGCATCTAACAGTATAAGACAAACAGTTATACTCCCCGAATGGGGGTGACATAGCAGAATGTAAACTCAATCACATCTAAGGTAGAGATAAAAAGAAGATAGATAAAACATGAAATCGAAAAGAGATACAACAGATAGAAGTCTAAGTGTCTAAGATACAAACTCAGAATACATCTCAAAACCCAAATACAGTAATCCATAAATATAACTCAAGATGACTGAAAATAAACTATAAGCAAAAACCCTAGCTATCTATGCAACCTCTACTGTCTCTCTAGGCTAGCAGGCAACCTCCAGGCTATCTGTAAAATTTATCAACAGGTCCAGTCAGGACAGGAGCGAGCACATATCTCTCAAACAGTTTATAGCAGGTTAGGAGTATAAATCATGCAATAGAGTAAAATACAGGAAGTGCTGAATGGAAGTACGAGTAAACAAGAGATATTTGTAACTGAAAATAAATACATGATAGTAGAGACTGTAAGTGGCTACGTGATTTAGAGCACAATATGGTTATGTAAACGGCTTAGGGGAACATGAATACAAATAAGGAGGTACATGAATACAGCTACTGGGGATAGTGTTCACATAACCAATTTTACTCACCCCGCCCCAATCAATACACAAGGATCCATTCAAGTTACGTTATAAGCACATGAATACAGCTAAGATACGTGAACTCATGTAATGAGTAGTACATGAGGTACATGATAAAGCACATGAAAGTACATGAAGCACATGAAAGCACATGAAAACATGTAAAAACATGAACTAGTACGAGTACAAGGAGTACCTGATGCACATGATAAAGTACATGAACATGAAATACTCGATGCACCCGTAGAGGGATAACATCTCAGGAAATGATCCATATAGTACTAATCCGTGAAGATATGTGTCAGCATCAAGTAAAGTAATCTAGAGCAAGAGTATAGTCCAGACAAGTATGAAAAGATCAGAGAATGTACACGCCTGATATCTGAATGTCAAGGTAAAGATACTGTCCGAGAGAGAGGTGTCTGGCTCCTAATTAGAACAGCACAAGTCACAACATGTCCAGAAGGGTAATATAAAGCACTACAATGCATTCTACATGAATCTAGGTCAAACTAGGCTAAAGTCAACCTTTGGTCAACTCTGGTCAACTGTATAGTCAAACTAGGTCAAACTAGGTCATGTCCTAACCCAGCAAGTCTTACTAGGCCTAACCAAGACTATCCTAGCAAGCACATCATACAAGGCTATACAAGCCAACATACACCCAACTCTATATAGCATGTAATTATTCAATACTCAAATAGGCAAGAATTTATTGGATATACACTAGGTAATCTATTACTTTAAGCTATATATGTCTACACATATATACACATGCATATATTGGTATTCAAAATTAGGTCTATAATCATGGCATTTCAAATGGTTATATAAACTTATATATTACAACCCATATGCTAACATATATAATATACATACATAGCTAAGTTAACTATATTCATAAATACTTATTTAAGAGGCTATGTGCGTGTATGTGAACATGGCAAAGGGGCAAGTGAGGGTTAAATGGACATACATAGTGTATACATATCAAAGAGTGTCAAAGTGTAAGTGAACAATATGTCAAGTGTGATAGTGTCAACATAGTATAAGGGGGGTACATGAGGTAATATAGGATTTGTGTTAACATAGAACATTACATCTCATTAACTTGTATTGCATACATTACATCTATTATTATATTACATTCATGCTTGCATTCGTTCATCATTCATTTATTCTCTTGCACCACTATGCACCATACATTACATACTATGGAACCTACATATTCATTACAAGCCATACTTATACATGCTTACATTAGATAGGATACTTACACCTCATACATCATTTATTTAAAACATTTACTCATGCTTGCATTCTCTATTTAATTACATAATGTATATATATTAACATGAGTTAAAATCAAATAGAACATTATATTACACACAAGGGTGCACAAAATGCATATGCCGAATACTAACCTACTAATAATCAATACTGTACCATCTCAGCATGAATTAAAATCTAGGATTAAAGTATGTTATAGATCTATGTGTTAGCTTTCCGAAACTTCAAACGGATCACGTTTTCGTTTTTGAAAACTCCCGAAATCGCGAAAACACGAGAACGCGTTTGTCTTTCGTACAGCTGACACTCAAATAATTCTCCAGAAAGTTATAGAAAGAATTAGTCCTATTAATACATATTTTTGGAAAGCTAACTTCAATACGCTTCTTTTAAAAAACGGAAGATTAAACCGAGCTTTGAGCTAGAAGTTATGATATTCTAAGTTAGGGCTGAAATTAAAAACGTTGATAAAAATCATGACAGATTTGGGTAGTTGAGACAAAAGAACACAAGTATATAACATAATATATCAAGAACTCACTTTCTACACTAATATATATATATATATATATATATATATATATATATAACACATCTCCAATACAAAAATATGAGATTAAACATGTAATAATTCATTCATACATAACAACAACACATAGTGTGTCCAAATTTGGGATTTTCTCACATGGACACAATCACAACACAAAGGACACTCCTATGACCTCCAAATGGATACGAAATGGACACAAATGGAGATACAACAATGGGGGTCATTTATGGGTTTAAAATAGACCTATATGCATGAGAAAATGAAAAGGAGAAGGGATTTATACCTCCCGGTAGATCGAATCGAAGAAAAGCCTTCCCGGAGCGACACCGACACGTAGAGATTCTAAAAGGACACGAACGAGCTCCGAATCCTCTCAAACTTGGATAGCTTCCTCCTTGGCTAGAATGGAGAAAGAAAGAAGAAGATTTGGTGGCAAAATGGAAGGATTTGGTGGAGAAATTGCTAGGGATTGCTCTCTAGGAATTTGGGGAAGAACAAGAGAGAGAGTGTGGATGAGAATAATAAAATGAACTTGAGCCTATCCTCTCCCAAAGTGGCTGGCCATATGGGAATATTTGTCCTATTATGGTAAGGTCCAAAATGCCCCAACTAACCTATTCTATGAGTATTAGAAAAGGGCTAATTGGTTGGGGCTAAATTAGTCATTCTAAAGTCTCTAATCACACTAACCTTATCCATAATAATTAGTCTAACCTCTAACTAAAATATTTCTATCATGTAGACTAAAATTAATATCATGTGAGCCATGCCTAACTAGTGTGTGGGTCCCACTAGAGTCAAACTACCCCCGGGTCTCCGTTTCAAGTCGGATTGAGTTAAAATTCGAACCCGACTCAAATAACCCCAAAACAGTATCATAAATAATAAAATAATATCAAAATAATTCAAAGAGGTCAAATGCAAAAATATCCTTAGGCCAAAAATGACATTAAAATATCATAATCACATGGTTAGGCTCTAGGTCAAACAGTCTCTAGGGTTTCACTAGCAAAACGTCAAAACCACAAGTCATTGATTTAAATAATCTTAAAATGATTTAAAATCACCAAAAATTATATCATAAATTAAATATCATTATTAAAATAATTATAAACACAAAATTTCAAAATTACCCTCATTTGGGAAACTGGGTGCTACAACTCTACCCACCTTAGAAAAATTTTGTCCTCGAAATTTAAGATCGATAGTACTCCTTCTAGAGCCTCTAACCTACCCAATATCTAAGGTAACACTTCCTAACACTGGAATAATAAACGGACATCTAAAAAGTGTCAATCTAGGAATACCTCCAATACTGCTCTGCTGTACGGCGGTAATGGAACTTCAATAAAATATGGACTGGAACCTATATCCAAGGGACTGGACCTATTTCAAAGTGGTCTTAACTAAGGATGAAAAGGAACTGATCATAGGCTATAGGTATGCTCAAACTATTATCTTCCTATTAACCATCTATTAATACATTCTATTACTATAGGAACGATGCATTACTAAGACATATAGGCCCCTATCTCTCATAACACATTTATACTCACCAAAAGACTAGTACATCCTATCAAGGCTGATACTATAATCTCTCATAAATCTCATAAGCTACATGTTTAGAGACACACATCCCCACATCAAGGACTAACCTATATATATCTACAACTGATACTAATGGGGTGACGTCCCTATTTCCCAACAATCAAGGTCTAAAAAAAATTTTAATCATACAATTTGAAGGAATAGTATACAAGGTCAGGGCATACCGTAGCAGTTGGAAGTCTCATCTAGGTGCACTGGTCATTCTAGGTCAAAACAGTACTATGGTATCAACACACAAACAATCTAGGGTGTCCTAATTGGGAAGGTAAGGAAACAACAATCATCAAGGTTGTAGGGCTGTCTACTATCCTATATAAAAATTGGTCATTAACAAGCAACTAAGAAATTATTAAAAGGTTACTATTCCATAAAATGGCAAAAATTGAAAATTTAGGCACAACAAATCACAAATAGATTTTTGTCTTGACACGATATAAGTTGATCAATTTCGGGATAAAACGAGATTTGGGCAAGAAGGGAAATCAATGAAATCAAAGTATGAGCACGAGCATCCAATGATGGAGGTTCAGGTCATGATTAAATTTAATTCGACTGAGTACGAATACGAGGTTTATAGGCGATGAAAAGATTTCAAGAAAAATTGTCAAGGCTGTCGCGAATGAGACTCTAGGATCAAGTTTAACTATGTCTCCATTCTCGTAGATTGATACATAAAAAGCGAACCAAAGTGCAATAGGTTGATCAGGTCATCATGTACCGGTTCTGATTAGACAATATGTTAGTGGATGGCCACCCAATAAAATATGTCATGACCAAGCTTAAAAATAGATAAGCTTGCAAAACTAAGGCTAATTTAGCAGCACAAGATATAAGGGTGGTAATGATGAAAGGAATTACATAGTCCAAGTTTCTTAACCAACGGGTCAAGTAATCAGATAAGGTACAAGGTTAAGCATCTAAGGAAACAAGCAGAACACCATCACATGTCGGGTCGAAAGAATTGAGTCAAGGCTGGATTTCTAATTGAAATAAGAAGAAATTTAGTATAATGGTAGAGGTTATAGTTTAGCCAGTTGACCAGAAAATCATATCAAGAAATAGAGTACAAGAAGACGGGTTTTAATGGGACATGATATACCTACACGAAGGTGAGCTCGTCTAGGTCTTGCATATAAGATTTGTTAGAGGGTAACAGCTAGTATTATATTCCGAATATCAAAGTCACGATAAGGAACGTCAAGGATCTCAATTAGAAAGTGGAAGTTCAAGAGGTGGTAATTAATGCACAAAAAATAATGAAGATCGAGTTAGTCATCTGCTTCTGATACTCTTAAGTTCATCTGGTCATAACTTGTCAATCATATCTTTACCTCACCAGTCTCCATATGAAAATTTAACTTTTACTTAAACCCTTACCATGACTACCGTAGGCAATTCCCAATTTCCAAACATCACTCTTGAAGCACAACCCTCACATTTAGGAATCAACATTAACCATTTATTTAAATTTCCAAGTTCTTTCACCTTGTCTTAAATTTGACCCAAAACCTCTAAATCTCGTTTACGAATTCCTTGAACTTGTTCAAATTGTTCTCCTCGTATTATTTAATTTAAATCTCTAGCCTTACAAAACTTATCTTTCATCATAAAATCAACTTCCGTATTTTGTTCGACATACACCCTTGAACATTATTCTCCTAAAAATATTTTACAACAATCTCTAAACTTCCATAACTTGTGCTCTCTCTATCCCTAGTCATTTTCTCGCAATATCTTGTTTAATATCCTTATTAAACACAATTAACTTTGCTTTTCCATTACTAACCTTCTACATAGCCTCAGAGTAAAAGTTTTCTCCAGAATCAATAACCAAGATTTTCTAAGTTCCCAAAACTAGGTTGACCTCTGATATCCTCATTAGTTTTGAATACACCTATAGACTATCTCATAATCCCAAAATTTCTCTAAATGTAATTGTTTTCAGATTGGCAGTATACATCTCCTTATTCTATTCGAGACCTTTACCAAATTTCTATCTCAAGTTTCCATATGGAACACTCCACATTTGATTTCCTTTAGATCATCATAAAATAACCAGTTACGTCTTCTCTGAGCTACATAATTTACGTCACTTCCTTAGCCTTCCCCATGCAAAAGATACGAAGATTCAAGGGTTTCGAAGTACATCTGGCAGGGACGACAAGATATGGGTAATTAATGTAATGAGACAGAGTTTAAGATAAGAGGTAAATAAGAATGCAAGGGAATAATGGCGAGAAAGAATAATGAAGATATGTTCATTCTCATCGGTTCAAACGAGAGGAACCCATCAAGCTTAAATTCAATAGCAAGGAATGAGGGTGAATCCAAACAAGAGGAAAAGGAATTCCAATTGAAGTTCAAATGAGTTTCTCAGGGGTCATCCCAGAAATCTCTCAAAGAATCCTATGTGTGATTGAGTACCTTAGATTGAAAATATTAATCTAAATATAAAATTAAATCAACAACTACAAAATTTTATCAAAATCATCAACTAATACCAGGATTCAAAGTTCTACAATGAATCCACAAAATCAAATTCAAATAAAAAAAGGTGAATCAAAACAAGGAAAAGGAGTTTAAATCGGAATTCAAAATGAGATTCTCAAGGGTCATCCCAGGAATCTCTCAAGGAATCCTAACAGTGATTGAGTATCCTCTCATCCTAACACCTTAATTTATATATCCTATAGCAGGCTCGTAGTAGTACAACTAAGTCGTTGCGCTACTACGAAATTGCACTAATGCGAATCTCGACCTGCATGGTCCACCACTAAAAACGTGTCACGATCCGCACCCTAGAGTTATGGCACGAGAACGTAACAACGCCCAGCCTACGCCGTAGTGTCGGCGGTAGAACGTTGTCCTAGGTCTCAATGCATCTAACAGTATAAGACTAAACAGTTTATACTCCCCGAATGGGAGTGACATAGCAGAATGTAAACTCAATCACATCTAAGGTAGAGCATAAAGGAAGATAGATAAAACATGAAATCAAAAAGAGATACAACAGATAGAAGTCTAGTGTCTAAGATACAAACTCAGAATACATCTCAAAACCCAAATACAGTAATCCATAAATACAACTCAAGATGACTGAAAATAAACTATAAGCAAAAACCCTAGCTATCTATGCAACCTCTACTGTCTCCTCTAGGCTAGCAGGCAACCTCCAGGCTATCTGTAAAATTTATCAACAGGTCCAGTCAGGACAGGAGCGAGCACATATCTCTCAAACAGTTCATAGCAGGTTAGGAGTATAAATCATGCAATAGAGTAAAATACAGGAAGTGCTGAATGGAAGTACGAGTAAACACGAGATATTTTGTAACTGAAAGTAAATACATGATAGTAGAGACTGTAAGTGGCTACGTAATTTAGAGCACAATATGGTTATGTAAACGGCTTAGAGGCACATGAATACAAATAAGGAGGTACATGAATACAGCTACTGGGGATAGTGTTCACATAACCAATTTTACTCACCCAGGCCCAATCAATACACAAGGATCCATTCAAGTTACGTTATAAGTACATGAATACAGCTAAGATACGTGAACTCATGTAATGAGTAGTACATGAGGCACATGATAAAGCACATGAAAGCACATGAAGCACATGAAAGCACATGAGAACATGTAAAAACATGAACTAGTACGAGTACAAGGAGTACCTGATGCACATGATAAAGTACATGAACATAAAATACCCGATGCACCCGTAGAGGGATAACATCTCAGAAAAGGATCCATATAGTACTAATCCGTGAAGATACGTGTCAGCATCAAGTAAAGTAATCTAGAGCAAGAGTATAGTCCAGACAAGTATGAAAAGATCAGAGAATGTACTCGCCTGATTTCTGAATGTTCAAGGTAAAGATACTGTCCGAGGAGAGGTGTCTGGCTCCTAATTAGAATAGCACAAGTCACAACATGTCCAGAAGGGTAATATAAAGTACTACAATGCATTCTACATGAATCTAGGTCAAACTAGGCCAAAGTCAACCCTTGGTCAACTCTGGTCAACTGCACTAGTCAAACTAGGTCAAACTAGGTCATGTCCTAACCCAGCAAGTCTTACTAGGCCTAACCAAGACTATCCTAGAAAGCACACATCAATACAATGCTATACAAGCCAACATACACCCAACTCTATATAGCATGCAATTATTCAATACTCAAATAGGCAAGAATTCACATTGGATATACACTAGGTAATCTATTACTTTAAGCTATATATGTCTACACATATATACACATGCATATATTGGTATTCAACATTAGGTCTATAATCATGGCATTTCAAATGGTTATTAAACTTATATATTACAACACAATATGCTAACATATATATAATATACATACATAGCTAAGTTAACTATATTCATAAATACTTATTTAAGAGGCTATGTGTGTGTATATGAACATGACAAAGGGGCAAGTGAGGGTTAAATGGGCATACATAGTGAATACATATCAAAGAGTGTCAAAGTGTAAGTGAACAATGTGTCAAGTGTGATAGTGTCAACATAGTGTAAGGGGGGTACATGAGGTAATATAGGATTTGTGTTAACATAGAATATTACATCTCATTAACTTGTATATTGTATACATTACATCTATTATTATATTACATTCATGCTTACATTCATTCATCATTCATTTATTCTCTTGTACCACTATATGCACCATACATTACATACTATGGAACCTACATATTCATTACAAGTCATACTTATACATGCTTAAATTAGATAGTATACTTACACCTCATACATAATTTATTTAAACATTTACTCATGCTTGCATTCTCTATTTAATTACATAATGTATATACATTAACATGGGTTAAAATCAAATAGAACATTATATTACACACAAGGGTGTACAAAATACATATGCCGAATAGTAACTCCTACTAATAATCAATACTGTACCATCTCAGTATGAATTAAAATCTAGGATTAAAGTATATTATAGATCTATGTGTTAGCTTTCCGAAACTTTAAACGGATCGCGTTTTCATTTCCGGAAACTCCCGGAATCGCGAAAACACCGAGAACGCGTTTGTCTTTCGTACAGCTGACACTCAAATAATTCTCCAGAAAGTTACAGAAAGAATTAGGCCTATTAATACATGTTTTTGGAAAGCTAACTTCAATATGCTTCTTTTAAAAAAATGGGAGATTAAAACAAGCTTTGATCTAGAAGTTATGACATTTCTAAGTTAGGGCTGAAATTAAAAACGTGGATAAAAATCATGATGGATTTGAGTAGTTTGAGACAAAAGAACACAAGTATATAACATAATATATCAAGAACTCACTCTCTACACTAATATATATATATATGAGACACTAGAGAACACATCTCCAATACAAAAATATGAGATTAAACATGTAATAATTCATTCATACATAACAACAACACATAGTGTGTCCAAATTTGGGATTTTCTCACATGAACACAACCACAACACAAAGGACACTCCTATGACCTTCAAATGGACACGAAATGGACACAAATGGAGATACAACAATGGGGGTCATTCCTATGGGTTCAAAATAGACCTATATGCATGAGGAAATAAAAAGAAGAAGGGATTTATACCTCCCGGTAGATCGAATCGAAGAAAAGCCTTTCCGGAGCGACACCGATACGTAGAGATTCCAAAAGGACACGAACGAGCTCCGAATACTCCCAAACTTGGGTAGCTTCCTTCTTGGCTAGAATGGAGAAGAAAAGAAGAAGATTTGGTGGCAAAATGGAAGGATTTGGTGGAGAAATTGCTAGGGATTGCTCTCTAGGAATTTGGGGAAGAACAAGAGAGAGAGAGTGTGGATGAGAATAATGAAATGAACTTGAGCCTATCCTCTCCCAAAGTGGCTGGCCATATGGGGCTATTTGTCCTATTATGGTAAGGTCCAAAATGCCCCACTAACCTATTCTATGAGTATTAGGAAAGGGCTAATTGGTTGGGGCTAAATTAGTCATTCTAAAGTCTCTAATCACACTAACCTTATCCATAATAATTAGTCTAACCTCTAACTAAAATATTTCTATCATGTAGACTAAAATTAATATCATGTGGGCCATGCCTAACTAGTGTGTGGGTCCCACTAGAGTCAAACTACCCCCGGGTCCCCGTTTAAAGTCGGATTGAGTTGAAATTCGAACCCGACTCAAATAACCCCAAAATAATATCATAAATAATAAAATAATATCAAAATAATTCAAAGAGGTCAAATACAAAAATATCCTTAGGCCAAAAATGATATTAAAATATCATAATCACATGGTTAGGCTCTAGGTCAAACAGTCTCTAGGGTTTCACTAGCAAAACGTCAAAACCACAAGTCATTAATTTAAATAATTTTAAAATGATTTAAAATCACCAAAAATCATATCATGAATTAAATATTATTATTAAAATAATTATAAACACGAAATTTCAAAATTATCCTCATTTGGAAAATTGGGTGCTACAAAATCTGAAACAAACTGCCGGTAGTAACTGTCACGACCCGCACCCTGATTAGGGGCACGAGTACGTGGTTACGTCCAGCCAACGCCGCAGTATCGGCGGTAGAACGCTGTCTAGGTCATTTATAAATACTACAACTAAACAGATAAATGTACCTGTACAGTATATACACTCCGAATGGAGGTGACATAGTAATACAGTCTCAATCACAAATGTAAAACTAAGGTAGATAGTATGGAAAAAAAAATACGAATGATGAGAACAGAAAATAAGTCCAAGATCCACACAAGTCCAGAGCTATACACAAACAACCCAGAGAATCACATAATATATAAAAACTACTACAGTCTAAAAAGTACTAGCTGGCTCGTAGGCCAGGCAAACCTAACTAAGCTACACTACTCAGGGTGAGCAAAGTCTAGTGGCTCTACTAACAAAACACAGCCTGGGTCTACTCCATCAGACTCGACCCCATAATAGGTTGGACAATCTGCCTCAGAATCATCTGTAATATGTCAACGGTATCCTGTCAGGAAAATGAGTAAGTACAAACACCAACAGCAGTTCCATATGAATTGATAAATTCTATAAGAGACAGTGTAATGAAATACAAGACAAAATCAACTGGAAATATATATATCATGGTGTGAGTACTGAAAAGGACGACGATATGAATGTATATAGGGCGACTTGGGAACTGTTCGGAAAGCCGAGTTACAACCCCTAAACCAAACAAGGACTAGGGCTGAAACCCTTCTCCCGAACAGGACTTAGTCACCACAGATAATAAATATAAAAGGTGCCTTGAATTATTAGTGCGTCATGTGATCGGCTTGGGAAAAATATGTTCAGGCTTTCCATCTGACCGGCTACAACCAAATAACAGGTATGAAGCAACAAGTGTGAAGATAAGGCCGGTCACCATGGAAAGTTGTGAACAAGTAGCTATGGACAAGTGTTGAGTACAAGTGTGAAGTAACAAGTAGGTATTTTGATCACACAACCACTAATAACTCCCCATCCCCGAATAGTATAAAGGATCCGGACATAACACGTCATGACACGGGATTTAAAAGCAGGTGATCAGCCCACTCCCAAGTCCATGTCTATACAAGTACAAGTAACAAATCGAGTCATGTACCAATATACCAAGTAATCCGGGAACAATATCTCATGACAGGATCCGACATATATTAGTCCGTGAACTATCGTGTCGAGAATCAAGTAAGACACTACAACTGAATCGGATATAGTAGATATCAAGACAATGAAAACTATCAGTAAATGTACTCGCCTGTGGTCCTGAGCTGATAAGGTGAACAGACGCTCAGAGTAAATTACAGACCTAAAATGAGATACTATGAGTTAAACAGGGTTTTATACTGAAAAAGGAAACTAATTTAACTCATGAATGCAAGTCTAAGTCAAAACTAGGTCAATCTAGGTCAAACTGAGTCGTACTAGGTCAAACTAGGTCATACTGGGTCATACTGGTTCATACTAGGTCATACCAGGTCACGGAGAGTCAATCCAAGTCAAACTAGGTCAAACGGGGTCAAAGGTTGACTTACAGCTGACTTTTGGTCAACTGGTCAACCCTGGTCAACTCTGGTCAACTCTAGTCAACCCTGGGTCAACCGTGGGTCAAACTAGTTAAATGTTAACTAATTGTTGACTTTCAGTCAGCTGGTCAACTCTGGTTTGGTTTCGGTCAATTCTAGTCACTTATAGGCTAAGTTTGACTTTCGGTTGACTTTTGTTGACTTTTGGTCAAAATGGTCAACCGAGGTCAAAACTAGTCTGAGGACACTAATCATAACCATTACCAACCAAGAGAACCTAATTCTAACTGTATCTTAGAAGTTAAACTCAATATCTTAACTATACCTTATTACCTACATTTACCCTTACCAAGGTAATCCCGATACCTTGCCTATTACAAAGGAAACCCCGCTAATACTCAAGATACTAGCCTAGGCTCCTTAGGGTAGCTAGATACTATCCTATCTAGGATTTACCAACCAAAAAATCTAGGGTTCTTGGGCATCAAAACTATTTTTTCTAATATGTTACTCTCCTACACATTATCTTAAGGTAATATTGAGATATCAAGATACCACATCTAACATAACTCATTCTTCTAAACCACACTCACTCTCCCTCACAAACATCATCTATCTAACCCCCATCTAACTTAGAATGCTACTTCTAAAATAACTTCTCAAAAACTAACGCAAACATCTACTACTACCCTCAAGATAACATAACATGGCATACTTTCTAACATTGACAAATCTTATTTTCTACCACTATAAACACTACCCTACTAACCGCCTAACATACTAAAAACACTCTCTAACTTAGGGGTTTCGTAGTACCAAATGTGGTTGATAAGTGTGGGTAGGCATTTGTGGCTAAGGTGGGTCAAAAGGGGATGTTTCGAGACCACAAAAATCCCAAAAAACCATCCTGCACTGCTTATGCTTACTGCTTTTTCCTGCTTACTGCTTATTGCTTACTGCTTACTGCTTTCCTGCTCATTCTCTCACTCTCTAACCATCTAACCACACACACAAACACATATACCATACACACAAACACATATCCTCTATCAATCTCACTTCTCTCCACTAACCATACACATCCTTATCTCATTCAAACACACACTCTATCCTAACATATATTACATAACAATAATATATATATATATATATATATATATATATATATATATATATATATATATATATATATATATATATATATATATATATATACTATATCATACATATTCTTGACAATCTACGATACCTACATTCACATGATATCCATACTGGGCTCATAGGTTACACAAAATGCCTACGTCGCATAGTCACTCTTCTACTTAAAACCAATACTGTACCAATTGGGCCTTCACTAAATTGTAGGATTAAAGTATGTTATAGCTCTTCGTGTTAGCTTTCCGAAACTTCAAACGGATCGTATTTTCGTGTCCGGAAGCTCCCGGAATCGCGAAAATACCGAAACGCGTTCATCTTTCGTACAACTGACACTCAAATAATTCTACAGAAAGTTATAGAACGAATTTGGCTTACTAAAATATATATTTGGAAAGCTAACTTCGATACGTTTCTTTTAAAAAAATGGAAGGTTAATTGGATTTATGAGCTAAAAGTTATGACATTTCTAAGTTGCTCTAGTTACTAAAAACGTGGATAAAAATTATGACGAATTTGGGTTGTTTGGACAAAAAATACATGTAGGCCAAAATACTTGGATACCAACATAGCTATCTAAATAAAACTTATTCTAACCATCCTAAATAAGATCAATCCACTCTCTAAAAATATAAATCTGAGATTAAAACACTAATTAATCATTTCTACAATATATATATATGCATACAAGTGTCCAAAATAGGGATTTTTCCCACTAGGATACAACCACAACGCAAAGGACACTCCTATGACCTCCAAATGGACACGAAATGGACACAAATGGAGATACAACCATGGGGGTCATTTCTATGGGTTCAAAATATTCCTATATATATGTAGGGATGGATTAGAGAAGATATTATACCTTCCGGGAGAGAGTTTCAAAGGAAAAAGCCTTCCGACTCGACACCGACACGTAAAGATTCCAAAAGGACACGAACGAGCTCCGAATCCTCCCAAACTTGGCTAGCACCCTCTAACTATGGAGTAGAGGAGAAGAGAAGAAGATTTGGTGGAAGAAATGGTGGATTTGAAGATGAAATCAATGGAGTTGTTCTCTAAAAATTTGGGGAAGAACAAGAGAGAGAAAATGGATGGATAAAATGGAATGGAAGAGATGGTGACTCACTCCTTATCCCCCCCCATAGGTGGCTGTCCAAAAAGGATGAGGTGTCCCCATTTGAATGTCCAAAATGCCCTCCACTAATCTATTTGATTTAAATTAAGAATGGGTTAAAGGTTGAGGTCAAATTAGTCTAGTTTTAAGTCTCTAATTAAACTAAACCTATCCATAAATAATTAGTCTAACTACTAACTAAAATTAATATCATGTGGACTAAAATTAATATCATGTAGGTCATGTCTAACTAGTGTGTAGGTCCCACTAGAGTCAAACTATCCTCCAGGTCCCCGTTTCAAGTCGGATTGAGTTGAAATTCGAACCCGACTCAAATAACCCCAAAACAATATCATAAATAATAAAATAAATTTCAACCCCAAAATAATATCATAAATAATAAAATAAATTTTAAAAATATTCAAAAATGTAAAATGACAAAAATACCCCTGTTTCTGAAAACTGGGGGTGACAAATCTATCCACCTTAAAAAAAATTTCATCCTCAAAATTAAAACCAAGCAATCACCAATGCAAAATATCAAAATAAATCAAAGAGGTCCAATGACCAAAATACCCTTGGGCCAGAAATAATACTGAAAGTATCCTAATCACATGGTTAGGCTCCAGGTCAAACAGTCCCTAGGATTTCACTAGTTAAACATCAAAATCACAAGTCATGGCTTAAAAATTTAAAATGATTAAAATCTCCAAAATCAAAGCATGAATTAAATAATATTAATTAAATGACTAAAATTATAGCATTTTAAAATTATACTCAAATAGAAACTAGGTGCTACAAGTCTATCCACCTTAAAGGAATCATTCTCAAAAATTAAAACAAAGTAACCACAGAAAAATTATGCAATTCGATAATCGTATGCGTCTGTCCAAAATCATGATACTCAGAATCTCCGTCATGCCAGTGAGCAAGGCTACGATAATTACAGAGTCCTTGACTATGGTACATACCTCTAGAATTATGGTATTTAAAATTTTCACGTTGTCGCATGCTTGGCAGCAAAAACCTTAAATTCCCACACCCGAGAAATACGACCATAATCCGACTATATGTCCTCACTATGCCTGCTAGCATGACCCTAGAGGATTCTAAAATCTCATAATCAAGACGACCTAGTCCATACGACTTATCTCAGAAGAATATTACATCACAAGAACAAAATTTCATCCAACGATCAAGGAACAGATGGAATTGAATTTCAAGACAGTTTATAAGAAAGTAAATGCGGAAATGAGATCGAAAGATTGGAACCTGCTATCTGCTCTGCTACTGCTTGAAAACAAGTCACTGTCATCCTGAAGACGAATTGAACCCAAGAGATCAATATGGCACAAGATAAGATATTATCAAAGGAGGACAATTGAATTCAAATGCAAGAAGAGTTGTCATGGTAATCAAAAGATCAGAATTTTCCTAAAATATGATTGAGTAACTCCTTTCATATCCTATATCCTAGTTGCAGGCTCGTAATTAGAACTCTAAGTCGAGCACCATTACGAGATCGCACTAATTGCGACTCTGACCTGCATGGGCCACCACAAAAATGTGTCACGACCCGCACCCTGATTAGGGGCACGAGTACGTGGTTACGTCCAGCCTACGCCGCAGCATCGGCGGTAGAACGCTGTCTAGGTCATCTATAAATACTACAGCTAAACAGATAAATGTACCTGTACAGTATATACACTCCGAATGGAGGTGACATAGCAATACAGTCTCAATCACAAATGTAAAACTAAGGTAGATAGTATGGAAAGGAAAATACGAATGATGAGAACAGAAAATAAGTCCAAGATCCACACAAGTCCAGAGCTATACACAAACAATCCAGAGAATCATATAATATATAAAAACTACTACAGTCTAAAAAGTACTAGCTGGCTCGTAGGCCTGGCAAACCTAACTAAGCTACACTACTCAGGGTGAGCAAAGTCTAGTGGCTCTACTAACAAAACACAGTCTGGGTCTACTCCATCAGACTCGATCCCATAATAGGTTGGGCAATCTGCCTCAGAATCATCTGTAATATGTCAACGGTATCCTGTCAGGAAAATGAACAAGTACAAACACCAAAAGCAGTTCCATATGAATTGATAAATTCTATAAGAGACAGTGTAATGAAATACAAGACAAAATCAACTAGAAATATATATATCATGGTGTGAGTACTGAAAAGGACAACGATATGAATGTATATAGGGCGACTTAGGAACTGTTCAGAAAGCCGAGTTACAACTCCTAAACCAAACAAGGACTGGAGCTGTAATCCTTCTCCCGAACAGAACTTAGTCACCACAGATAGTAAATATAAAAGGTGCCTTGAATTATTAGTGCGTCATGTGATCGACTTGGGAAAAATATGTTCAGGCTTTCCATCTGACCGGCTACAACCAAATAACAAGTGTGAAGCAACAAGTGTGAAGATAAGGCCGGTCACCATGGAAAGTTGTGAACAAGTAGCTATGGACAAGTGTCGAGTACAAGTGTGAAGCAACAAGTGGGTATTTTGATCACACAACCACTAATAACTCCCCATCCCCGAATAGTATAAAGGATCCGGACATAACACGTCATGACACGGGATTTAAAAGCAGGTGATCAGCCCACTCCCAAGTCCATGTCTATACAAGTACAAGTAACAAATCGAGTCATGTACCAATATACTAAGTAATCCGGGAACAATATCTCATGACAGGATCCGACATATACTAGTCCGTGAACTATCGTGTCGAGAATCAAGTAAGACACTACAACTAAATCGAATATAGTAGATATCAAGACAATAAAAACTATCAGTGAATGTACTCGTCTGTGGTCCTGAGCTGATAAGGTGAATAGACGCTCAGAGTAAATCATAGACCTAAAATGAGATACTATGAGTTAAACAGGGTTTTATACTGAAAAAGGAAACTAATTTAAGTCATGAATGCCAGTCTAAGTCAAAACTAGGTCAATCTAGGTCAAACTGAGTCGTACTAGGTCAAACTAGGTCATACTGGGTCATACTGGTTCATACTAGGTCATACCAGGTCATGGGGAGTCAATCCAAGTCAAACTAGGTCAAACGGGATCAAAGGTTGACTTACAGCTGACTTTTAGTCAACTGGTCAACCCTGGTCAACTCTTGTCAACTCTAGTCAACCCTAGGTCAAACTAGTCAAATGTTGACTAATTGTTGACTTTCAGTCAACTGGTCAACTCTGGTTTGGTTTCGGTCAATTCTAGTCACTTATAGGCTAAGTTTGACTTTCGGTTGACTTTTGTTGACTTTTGGTCAAAATGGTCAACCGAGGTCAAAACTAGTCTGAGGACACTAATCATAACCATTACCAACCAAGAGAACCTAATTCTAACTATATCTTAGAAGTTAAACTCAATATCTTAACTATACCTTATTACCTACATTTACCCTTACCAAGGTAATCCCGATACCTTGCCCATTACAAAGGAAACCCCGCTAATACTCAAGATACTAGCCTAGGCTCCTTAGGGTAGCTAGATACTATCCTATCTAGGGTTTACCAACCAAGAAATTTAGGGTTCTTGGGCATCAAAACTATTTTTTCTAATATGTTACTCTCCTACACATTATCTTAAGGTAATATTGAGATATCAAGATACCACATCTAACATAACTCATTCTTCTAAACCACACTCACTCTCCCTCACAAACATCATCTATCTAACCCCCATCTAACTTAGAATGCTACTTCTAAAATAACTTCTCAAAAACTAACGCAAACATCTACCACTACCCTCAAGATAACATAACATGGCATACTTTCTAACATTAACAAATCTTATTTTCTACCACTATAAACACTACCCTAATAACCGCCTAACACACTAAAAACACTCTCTAACTTAGGGGTTTCGTAGTACTAAATGTGGTTGATAAGTGTGGGTAGGTATTTGGGGCTAAGGTAGGTCAAAAGGGGATGTTTCGAGACCACAAAAACCCCAAAAAACCATCCTGCACTGCTTCTGCTTACTGCTTTTTCCTGCTTACTGCTTATTGCTTACTGCTTACTGCTTACTGCTTTCCTGCTCATTCTCTCACTCTCTAACCATCTAACCACACACACAAACACATATACCATGCACACAAACACATATCCTCTATCAATCTCACTTCTCTCCACTAACCACACACATCATTATCTCATTCAAACACACACTATACTAACATATATTACATAACAATAATATATATATATATATATATATATATATATATATATATATATATACACACACACACACATATATGTACTATATCATACATATTCTTGACAATCTATGATACCTACATTCACATGATCTCCATACTGGGCTCATAGGTTACACAAAATGCCTACGTCGCATAGTCACTCTTCTACTTAAAACCAATATTGTACCAATTGGACCTTCACTAAATTCTAGGATTAAAGTATGTTATAGCTCTTCGTGTTAGCTTTCCGAAACTTCAAACGGATCGTATTTTCGTGTCCGGAAGCTCCCGAAATCGCGAAAACACCGAAACGCGTTAATCTTTCGTACATCTGACACTCAAACAATTCTACAGAAAGTTATAGAACGAATTTGGCTTATTAAAATATATATTTGGAAAGCTAACTTCGATACCTTCTTTTAAAAAAATGAGAGGTTAATTGGAGTTATGAGCTAAAAGTTATGACATTTCTAAGTTGCTCTAGTTACTAAAAAAGTGGATAAAATTATGACGAATTTGGGTTGTTTGGACAAAAAACACATGTAGGCCAAAATACTTGGATACCAACATAGCTATCTAAATAAAACTTATTCTAACCATACTAAATAAGATCAATCCACTCTCTAAAAATATAAATCTGAGATTAAAACACTAATTAATCATTCATACAATATATATGCATACAAGTGTCCAAAATAGGGATTTTTCCCACTAGGACACAACCATAACACAAAGGACACTCATATGACCTCCAAATGGACACAAAATGGACACAAATAGAGATACAACCATGGGGGTCATTCCTATAGATTCAAAATATTCCTATATGCATGTAGGGATGGATTAGAGAAGATATTATACCTTCCGGAAGAGAGTTTCAAAGGAAAAAGCCTTCCGACTCGACACCGACACGTAGAGATTCCTAAAGGACACGAACGAGCTCCGAATTCTCCAAAACTTGGCTAGCACCCTCTAACTATGGAGTAGAGGAGAAGAGAAGAAGATTTGGTCAAAGAAATGGTGGATTTGGAGATAAAATCAATGGAGTTGTTCTCTAAAAATTTGGGGAAGAACAAGAGAGAGAAAATGGATGGATAAAATGGAATGGAAGAGATGGTGACTCACTCCTTATCCCCCCATAGGTGGCTGCCCAAAAAGGGTGAGGTGTCCCCATTTTGAATGTCCAAAATGCCCTCCACTAATCCATTTGATTTAAATTAAGAATGGGTTAAAGGTTGAGGTCAAATTAGTCTAGTTTTAAGTCTCTAATTAAACTAAACCTATCCATAAATAATTAGTCTAACTACTAACTAAAATTAATATCATGTGGACTAAAATTAATATCATGTGGGCCATGTCTAACTAGTGTGTGGGTTCCACTAGAGTCAAACTACCCCCCGGGTCCCCGTTTCAAGTCGGATTGAATTGAAATTCGAACCCGACTCAAATAACCCCAAAACAATATCATAAATAGTAAAATAAATTTCAACCCCAAAATAATATCATAAATAATAAAATAAATTTTAAAAATATTCAAAAATGCAAAATGACAAAAATACCCCTGTTTCTGAAAATTGGGGTGACAGTAACCGGCCAATCCAAGAAAACTGCGAACCTCTGCAACTCTGCTGGGAACTGGCCATGACTCAATAGCCATAATCTTCTGGGGATCCACTTCCACTCCTCCTCTGGTGATGATGTGACCTAAGTACGAAATACGATCGAGCCAGAACTCGTATTTACTGAACTTGGCATACAACTGGTGCTCTCTGAGAATCGGAAGAACCACACGGAGATGCTGCTCATGCTCCGCTTCACTCTTGCTATAGACCAGGATGTCATCCAAAAACACAATCACAAACTGATCCAAGTAGGGCATAAAGATGCGATTCATGAGATCCATGAATACCGCCGGCACATTGGTTGCTCCAAAGGGCATCGCTAGGAACTCTCAATTCCCATATCTCGATCTAAAAGCTGTCTTCGGAATGACTTGCTCTCTGACTCTGATCTGATGGTATCCTGAGCGCAAGTCGATCTTCGAGAATACTACTGCCCCTTTAAGCTGATCAAACAAATCATCTATCCTCGAGAGAGGATACCTGTTCTTGATTGTCACTGAGTTCAAGGTACAATAATCAACACATAGCCTGGACGTACCATCCTTCTTTTTCACAAGAAGCATCGGGGCTCCCCAAGGCGATCCACTAGCATGAATGAATCCCTTGGTTCGAAGTTCTTCAATCATCTTGTACAAGATCTCTAACTCTGATGGCGCCATCCTGTAGACTCTCTCTGACACTGGTGATGTCCCGGGAATCAAGTCTATGGTGAACTCGGTCTCCCGCTCTGGCGGCATACCTGGAAGCTCTTCTGGGAAAACATTCGGAAACTCTTCAACTATCCGAGGCAACTGCACTGCTGCTACTGCCATCCGCAACACTGGAGGAGAAGGCTCAACTGTGCCTCAGGAAAAAAAAAACTTCGGCTCGCCTGGAATGCTAAAAACAACCCTACCAATATGGCAATCTATTCTAGCATAATGGTTCCTCAACCAATCCATCCCTAGGACCACATCATAATCGGTCATCGGGAATTCTATCAATCTAGCAGGAAATTCCTTACCGCTAACTACGATCCGGCACGAGAAAAACACCCTATCGACTCCCACAAGTCCGTTACCAGTAAGTATATTGAGCCTTACCAATAACGACTCGGGCTCAAATCCTATCCGTGTCGCGAATCGTGCAGACATAAAAGAATGCGATGTACTAGAATCAAATAAAGCTGAAGCGGAAAGGGAGTTGATGAGAATGTACCTGCCACTACCTCTCCTTGTGCGAATCCTTCCTCTGCGGTCATCACCATAGCCTGACCATGCCCTCGGGGTGCTGGTCCCCTATGTTGAAATCCTCGCTGCCTATTCTGACTCAAGACCTGGGCTTGAGTATGCTGCTGGGGGTTCTGCTGCTGGAATACCTGGGACTGAGGCGGCAAGGGCCTCGGCAATGGATACTACTGTTGCTGGACCGGAGCTGGTCCTCTCACCGAAGAGCTAGAAAGGTTGGACGATGATGAACCACCCCTATTCGGGCAGGATCCAACCCTATGGTCTGCTGCTCCACAAGCCAGACACAATTCCTGTGCCCTGCGACACTCTGCTACCACATGGCCTGGCTTCCCAAAATGAGAACATCCCACTGCGGAAGACTGCTTCTGCTTCTGCTGCTGCTGAGGGTACGTCGGAGTGGAATGTTGAACCGACGTTACTGAGGCCGCCCGCCTCAGAGCTCCAATAGTCAAAGCCCTGGCTGCCGGGGCTGGGGCTGAAGACTGATTCATCTGGCCGTGGGATCTCTTCCGACCTCCGGCCCTATCCACAATCCTCTAGGAGGTATACTCATGCCTCCTAGCTGCTCTCAAGACTGCATCAAAAGTCTGATGCTCAAACTGCTCAACTGCCGATAGAATCTCCAGGTGAAGCCCTTGCTGGAATCGCTGGGCTCTATCATACTCGGTTGCCACCAAGGTGGGAGCAAACCGACTGAGTCTCGAAAACTCGGCCGCATATCCATCGACCGTCCTGCCCATCTGCTTCAGATTGGTGAACCTCGTCTGTAGATCGTACCGAGCTACAACATCAAAATACTTGGTCTGGAATCTCTCTCTGAATACTGCCCAAGCAATGGGTGCTGCTAATCCAACGGCCTGCGCTGCCCACCAGCTGCGGGCAAGATCTAACAACTGTAGGCACACCACGGCTACCTTCTCGTTCTCTGGGGTCCTGGCTGCTTCTAGAATCACCTCTGTATCCTGAAGCCATGCATCTGCAGCGATGGCATCTTCACTACCGTCGAAGAAGGGAGGGTTCAAGCGCTTGAAGCTGTTGGCCGTGTTGTTACCCTGATGACCTCCTCTGGTCAAAGCATCCGTCACTGCCAAGTGTAAGGCATCTCCACGACGATCTTGAAAAGCTATCAAGGTCCTGACGAGTCCTACCAAAGTGCCATCATCAGGCTCGGCAGGCTGAACTGGCTGGACTGGTGGCTCTCCGTCAGAAGGCACGACTCTGGAGGCTACTCCCGAATGCTGGGCTTGATCTCCGGGTTGCTGCTGATCCGCGGAAAATGCTTCGCCTTGCTGACCGACAGGTCCAGGAAGTTACCGCTGAAGAAGACGACATGGGGAACAATAAGGAAGGACCAGGACAGATCAATGATACAAGCATATGATCAGGACAAGAATCCAGGGATTCAGAAGATACGAGCAGAGATCAAAGGCGAGTACTGATTGAGACATCTATTCGGTAAACCCTCACATATGTTGATTTATAAGACCTGCATGGGCCACCACTTAAACCATGTCACGCCCCAGAACCAGAATACTGGAGAGCGGGGGCAGACATAGCCAGCTACGTATATTGAAGTGCAACCCACCTCGCTATATGGTCACGGCTGTCTAGATACATGAGGGTTTACTACAAACCAACAGTCTCCTATGGTCATGAACAAGCCTAGTGTCTCAATCACAAGCAAGTAAGTAAAGTCACAAGATGAATGATCATTAAATATACAATAATAAGGCGTCCCAAATATTACATATTCAGCTGATCATGAAGCTAGTCATTACAAAATGTTAGGACTAGCAAGAGTTTAGTCATACATGATCAACCCTAGGATCTGTCAATCATGTTACAGCCCGTAGGCAGACAGTAAGTAAGTGCAATCGAGCTAAACAGGTGCTCGTCGGCTAAACGCCTCAAAAGAATAAGTTTACAATAGAGTGGGAGAGCCAAAAATAACCCACTCGTTGCCCTGGTTACGCCTGTTGTTCACCATCGGGCTGGAAAGTTGGTAGATCCTTGGGAGCTACTCCAAAATCTGTACATACAAAACCAGCTGGGTCAGACCCCAGAAAGAGCAAGTGCCACAAAGAAGCTTCACTTAGGAACTAAAACCAGCAAACAGCACAAGAGTATAAATAAAAGTAAGAACTGGAATTAAGGAAAATACATCAGGATGATATACGACGAAATAATAATGGAACTATTCAGATAACCAGGTTACAACCCGTAAACCAAACAAGGACCGGGGTTGTAACCCTTCGTCTGAACAGAACTTGGAATTCTCACCATTTATCGGTAAAATAAATACAGGCATTCAGGTCATGCAGTGATCTGGAACAGAATCAGGACAAGAAAAGACAGGTTAGACTCCATTCAATCATTTCACGGCCAAGCAAGAATTACGGCTTGATACTTTAACTAACTAGGGTTATCACAGGCCTAATTACTAGCAAGATACAGTGAGAATCATCCACAGCCACAAGCCCTGCAGACCATCCAGGTTACCCGGGTTGAAAGAATTAGAGTTGAATTCAGGTGGGTACATCGTCCAGGAAATGAATGTAACCTTAGGTAGCTTGAAGGGTGCAACACATGACAGTATGCTGGAAATGTGCCCTACTCGACGGCAGGCTACAGATCACAAGGCGTGCCCAGGTAACGGGATTGCCTGTAGCTGGGAGATCTCTTCATGACTAATGTATTAATCTAGTTATTAGCCTTAGTCTATTTCAGTAGGTACTCCCAACCGTGGTACTCAGGAGACCCCTCCTAGACATGATGCAAGACAGGACTGGATTATTTGTACAAGCACAATCGCCCACGGTGTCCGGATTAATTATACAGGTCATGTCATGTCAGGTAGCCGTCGCAACAGCTTATCAAGATATATCATGTCAGGTTTATCATGTCAAGTTTACTGGCCAAGAGTGTGCCACGACGGGCCACTATCAGGTCATGTCAGGTTACTTGTCAAGAGTGCACCACTACGGGTCACTATCGTGTCATGCTCAGGTTACTTATCAAGAGTGCACCACTACGGGTCACTATCGTGTCATGCTCAGGTATCATTTCTAAACATATTAAGTAGATTCATGATTATCAAGTTCAGGAGAAAAGGCGTAAGAATATAAAATGGGCATAAAAATATACAATAGGGGTTACAAGACATGGGCAATTAATAATAAAATAATAGTACACAGGGCTATTGGAGAGCCATGCGGCTTGGGCATATGCGGCCAAGAAATGATCACATGCGGCTGGGAGATGAGAACAGCCCATGCGGCTGGAAAGTGTAGTATCATGCGGCTGGGTATAGAAGGAGGCGCATGCGGCTTAGTAGAAGCCCATGCGGCTGGGTCAATGTGGCTGCTTATGCGGCTGGGAGTGAAGGGTGCATATGCGGCTGATAATGGACTCAGCCTCATGCGGCCAAGGGTGCTGATGCATATGCGGCTCGGGAGCAAGGCCTTATGCGGCCAGACAGGTTATACGCCTATGCGGCCAGGATATGAAGGGGGTGCATGCAGCTCAGTTAGGAGCTCATGCGGCCAGGTCAGTTCAAGAGCTCATGCGGCTAAGAAGTGGTATAAGTTCATGCGGCCAGGAGAGGCAAGGGTGCATATGCGGCTAATTGGGGAAAAGTCCATGCGGCTAGGAGAACACTTGCCGCATGAAATGTTCATGCGGTCAAGTCAAGTACTGTTCTTCTTCTCCAAATTTTCGGAAAGAAGAACACCAAGAAGTCATGGCCACCAAGCTGCATAGAACCTTCATCCGGAGTCCAATTCCGAACTTCCATAGGTCAAAATGGGGCAGAATGAAATGCTCTACAACATGGAACCATCAAAACTCGAAAATAACAAGATTAAGTAGATCAAAATCCAAGAATTCTGAAAATAAAATAGACTTAGATATACAAGAATCTAGCCATGGAAAGTAAAAATGCCAAGTACTAAAGTAAGTTAAAATGCTATAAGGAAGAGAATAAAGCAATAAAATTTGAGTTCCTCCATGAAGCAAGTTGCACTTGCCTAGACCTCTCTTTCTCTCTCTATGGTAGGTGAAGAAGTATATGGAAGAAGAGTAATGAAGAGAGAGAAGAAAGAATGGTTAATAAATGGTAGTGGTGGTGGTAGGTAGGGTTTCGCCCTTGGTTCATAATGAACCAATAGCAATCCCAAACCGAACCAAGCCAACCCGAACCAGGAATAAACCAAGCCATGAAGGAAGCTAAGCAAAAAATTAAGCAATACAAGATAAAATACGTACACGTATTCCAAAAATACGTAATACGAACTACAGGCATTACACTGCATGAAACTCAAAGCTGAGAAGGCAAAAGGCAAGGACGATCAGGAGGATCTCACAGCAATAGGAGATATCATCATCACAGCAACCGACGTAGAGAAACCTTGTGGCATGTGTCATGACGGCGACTGGGTTATAGACACAGGGCGTCGTATCACGCCACTCCACATAGGAGGATCTTCATGTCATACCGCGACGGCAGGTTTGGACGTGTGAAGATGGGCGACAAGGGGACAGCTGCAGTTATAGGCATCGATAATGTGCACTTGACAATGGAGCTCGGTGAAAAGCTCGTTCTCAAGGGTGAGCGACATGTACCGAGTTTGCGCTATAATTTGATTTGGTTAGGGAGGCTGGCAGATGATGGCTATCGCAGTCTGTTTGGGGACAAAGATTGGATGCTTGCGAAGGGTCCCCAACAGCTGGCTCGGGAAGATTTGTGCTATGGCATGTACAAGCTCAAGCCGCTGAGCTGTACAGGTAGGCCACAGACACCGGATGGAGACTCAAGGGGTGCTCGACAGGAGGTGGATCATCGAGAACTTGCTGAGGAGGGGCTTCTAGGTACTTTGAGGGATACGAAGGATTCGGTTCGTCGAGACAAAGCGACGGATGGTAATGAGTCAAAGATTGAAGGTCTGTCTGTCGGTCCCATGACAGCTGGTCGGTCTCCAAGTGGGGGTTGCTCTACGGATCTGGTTTTGGCGACTGGTGGTTTGCCAAAGCTTTACAGAGCGACATCGGTTTCAGTAGTTCGAAGCCAGAAAGGAGATCAAGGTTTGCAGCAAACTCAATCTGAGGTGGGAGTATCATCATTCACACAGTTCAGGGGGAGCTGTGGGTCATCGACGGCATGCACAGTGCGTGATGTTCTGATCGAGGACGCATGTGTGTGGGGGAGCTTCAAGTTCAGATACGAAGGTGGGCAGGTTCAGGAGTTCGAATCTCAGGAGGACCGTACCGTCTGCTTGGTTGGTCCAGCTAAGGATGAAGAAGCTTGTCGGAACGTTAACACTTTCCGGTGGAAGACAAAAGTCGGGAACAGGCAGCTGAGACTTGCGGTGAGGCTGATCGTCAGAGACTTCCGTCTTGATCGTGTTATTGATATCGACAGGATCCCAGTAGTGCAAGAGGTGCTACGCATGGCAGCTTGCGTCGATGTGACGGTCGAGGAGCTGGAGACGAAGAAAGATGCAAAGCAGCTCGGGGGGATCGAAGATCAGTGGCATGGGGGAGCAGGAACTCTGTCGCATGACGACAGGAATGGAGTCCAGTTGAGGAGCCATGGGGTCAACACCCTCTCATCAGAAGTGGAAGGGAAGATTGTTGGAGTCCAGTCTGGATTTGGTAATAGCATATTTATGGAGTCCAAATCTGATCAAATATTTGATTTAATTTGATTTGGATGTCCATAATTAGTGTTGGGCTATTTTAGATATAATAGGATTCTTATTTGAGGGTTTCCTATTTAATAGATCATGTTATAATCTAAAATAGGATGTTGATGGGCTATTTTAGGTGTAATAGGATTCTTATTTAAGGGCTTCCTATTTAAGAAATCCTATTATGACCTAAAATAGGTTTTTCTCATCCTATATATATGGGGTGAGGGTGGAGGCACAAAGTACAGCACAAAAGTGGAGATTCGAGGTGCTCGTCCATAGAAAATCTAAGAGAAAGTTTCGCACTTTGCTCTTAGGACTTCGTCATCCAAGACAGAAGGAAGAATAGATCTAATCGAGGGATCGTCAACTTCGGTTAGGGAGATTGCTACGGGTTGGTGAGCGATTTCAATTGTAATCTTTCTTTTCTTCTTGAGTGTAGTGAGAGGGTTGAACCTATTCGGACAAAGGGTACAACATTAGTTTTTGTCAATCTTATAATTTCATCTGAGTTATAGAGATTGGGATTTGTCCAGGTGTCGTAGTCACCGCCATATACTTGTCTTTATCTGTGCTTGGTATCCGTTAGACGGGGGTTGGTTATTTCAGGTGGGTTAGCCTAAGTTTTCGCTGCGGCAACGTCTCAGACACGGTATCAGAGCGCAGGAGGGCGTATCTGATTTCCAACAGTTCATAGATGTAAATATTTATATCTCTTACGCTTTTTGTGCCCAAGTTTCTTAATTCTTTGCAAAGGTAAGATATTGAGATTAGTAGTTTGTTTTTTTTTTTCCTCTTGACGAAAAAACATTTCCATGAAATCACTTAAAAATATAGATTTTCTATTTAGAAAAGTAAAGACAAGAGCGAATTAGTCCTATAAATCTCATCTGTTACTATTTTGAGATTTTGAAGATCTCTTAGATTTAGTTCATTTATTTTTAGTACTTCACCTTGTGTATTGACAACATTAAAGGAGCGTTTGGTATGCAGAATACTATATAGCCAAAAATTCTATATTTCCAGGAATCAAATTTCAAGTAATTAAATTTCTTGGGAAATTACATTCCCACGTTTGGTGACTATATACATATTCCTGGAAAAAATGATTAAAAAAAGAAGAAGAAAAAAAGAGATGAAATAACGTCAAAAAGGAAAAAGAAAAAAACCGATCAATCAATAGAAAATATGACAACAAAAATCAAAAACGAAAAAACAAAAATAAAATAAAACAACAAAAAAAAATCCAAAAATGACAAAAAAGTCCAAAGCAACCAACAAACGACAAAAAAAAAAAACCAAAAAAACGACAAAAGCGAAAAAAAAAGACCAAAGAATGATATAAAAAGGACAAAACTTAAAAAATGACCAAAAACGACAAAAATAAAATAAAATAAAAAACAAAAAAAAACTACTACAAAAACGACAAAAAACAAAAAAGATAATAAACGTGACAAAACACGATAACAAATGACAAAAAAGTCCAAAAATGATAAAATACTACTTAAAATGACAAAATACTACTTAAAATGACAAAAAAGACAAAACGACAAAAAAATGACAAAAAAGTGACAAAAAAGTGACAAAATGAAAAAACCGATAAAAACGACAAAAAATGACCAAAAAGTGGCAAAAAATGATAAAAGGGACAAAAGATGACATCCAAAAATGACAAAAAAAACTACTAAAAATGACAAAAACGATAAAAAGACAAAAATGACAAAAAGGGGAAAAAACGATAAAACGACAAAAAAGTCCAAAGAATGACAAAAAATGATAAAAAAAAGCAATAAAACCGACAAAAACAAAAAAAAGAGATAAAAAGTAAAAAATCAAAAAGCGGCAAAAATCGATAAAAAGGACGAAAAAGTCCAAAAAGAGACCAAAAAATAACAAAAAATACTTTAAAAACGACCAAAAAATCAAAAACGAAAAAAAGGACAAAAAATCGGCAAAAAGGAGAAAAACGACAAAAAGTCCAAAATATAACAAAAAAATGACAAAAAAGACAAAAAAAAAAGCGACATAGAAAGATAAAAAAAATGGCCAAAATTGCAAATATAGATAAAAATGAAAAAAAAAAGTCCAAAAAAGGACCCAAAAATGACAAAAAATTACTTTACAAACGACAAAAAAGGACAAAAAAATTACAAAACAATAAAAACGACAAAAAGGGAAAAAAAATGATAAAACGAAAAAACAAATTCAAAAATGATCATAATAGTAGAAGAAAATTTAAACAAAATTTTTTTGCCCAAGCAAAAAAAATATACCCACCTATTCTTAAGGGATAGGATTCCCATGTTTCATGGGTAAACTATTTATCCGGGTATTTCTAATTTTTGGGAATAAATTTTTTATATCCCAAACAAAGATGATAATAGATTTTTACCCTAAATTTTCCCAAGAATAAAAAAAATACAGCATACCAAACGCCCCTAAAAGTATTTATATTCTCGTCGGATACCCTTATCATTTCACAAACACCAAATTTTAATTCTTTTGAAAAGGATGAGGACAAAGAACTATCTTCTGAATCTTCTTCTGTATAACTAGAAGATTTAGAATTAAACATAGATTCTAATTTAAATATTATTTCGTCTATGTTGTTTATGCTTTCTGCTAAACATATTTCATAGTCTTCATTGATAATAGCTATACCGATATTCTCTGAAGTTTTGGTTTTATCTTTGCATTCATTTGTAAAGTGTACTAGTTTTCCACGTAGAAAACATTTACATTATGACTTATTCAATTTCTCCTAGAAAATCTATTCTTATTGTACTTTCTGATTTTAAATTTTGGTCTAGAATTTTGTTTAGGACATCTCTTCCTTGCTAAATGACTTTTTCTTGTGATATTTCCTGTAACTACCTTTCTTTGGATTAAATCCTTATATATTCAAAATTTTCTTTAAAATAATTAAATCACAATAAGATAATCCTATTTTGGATTTCTTTATATATTTCTTAACATGTTTAAGAGCATTCTGCTCATAAAAGTATTTGTTTTAAACATTCAATACATATTGTATAGGATATCCTAATGTATTTGTATATACATATGTTGTAGTAACATAAGTTGAAGTTACTTCAGATTCTGAAGAAGAACTTGCAGCAGGTGTAACTGTAATAGTTTGAGGCCTAGCATAAGTTGTATGCTCGGTGCACAAATTGCTCCAAGGATTCTGAAGAAGAACAACCAATTTTGCATTATATCCATAAGATAGGTAGTGCAAAAATCTATATATTCGTTAACAATCAAGATTTTTTTTCCTCATGTCAAGATATAGATTGTATCTAATTGTTAATCACTTGGTAACATTTAACTAAGGGAGCATTATCAATGTTAAGAAAGTAACCATGAGAGGTAGAATGTTTTCCCACAGTAACTGACTAATAATCTAAATGAACCTACTCATTCTTATCCATTATGTATCTTTTTGCAAAATTGCTACTAATAGTAGCCATTTGAATATGTATTGGTTGCAAAGGGTCTTCGTCATTTTCACGAGGCTTATTAAAATCATTTCTTTTGAAGATTCTTCAATAAATAATCAATTGTTCTTCAATAGTCATAGCTAGTAGAGAATAATTATTTCTTTTAAAGAGTACCCTACGTTTTTCATAGAGCTCTTGAATTGCATGCAATAATTCACCATTTAGGGTCTGCTTGGATTGAAGGAAAAAAAAAAGTAGAGTTAAGGGGGGTTAAGTGGGGGGGGGGGGGGGGGGTAGAGTGAATACATATAACATTGCTTGAATTGGAGAAAGGTTAAGTGTGGTGTGTTTAATAATTCTTGTTTGGACTAAAAATTTTGAGTGAGAGGAGTATTAATAAAAATATAATATTACCAAAATATCCTTATTATGTATGTCATTAAATAAAATTTGAATGAAAATTTAATTAAAATTTGTCAAAATATCTTCAAAAATGAGGAAGATACGGAGCAACATGTTAAAAGTATGAAAAATGTGAAGAAGAAAAGTCATGATATTTTATATGACAAATAAGGTGTTATTCCTGAAACAGATCGTTAGATGAAAATCTCGACTCTTACAGAGAGAGATGAATGCTCGTTCTCTAATGAGAAACAAGGTTGATGACTCGGTCTCTACGAGAACACGAGTTAAATTCACGGTCTCTAAAGAGAACCGGAGTGGATGATGACAACTTTGTTGGGGTGATGAAGATCACCATTGCTCAAAGTGAGATTCGCCCTATTGCGATCTGCTCCCAGGAACTAGCAAGTTCGAAAGAACTTCTCAAACGCTCGTTGTCATCTTCTTTCTCAAACTCGAAGAACTCCAATGGCAATGATGGCGCAGCTCTCTTCGTCTCTTAATTCCAGCATAATTTTTCAATGAAGGCACGAAGAGAGTATTTATAGAGAAGGGCTGAAACCCTAATTCTAATCCTGGCCGTAACTAATTACGAAAAGATAGGAGCAAATAATGGAAAATTTTGAATAAATTAAATTCAAATCCCACAATAGATGGATCTGATTAATTGACTCAATCTTTCCATAACTGTCCAAATCTTCTAATCAGCCACATTAGGAACCGCCTGTGCCCCTTAGCCCACTTAGCCTATCAGCCCGTGTTCCTGCACGTAGCTGTGCAGCAGCACACATGCGCTGTCCCGCAAGCGCACAGCAGCACCGCAACCCGCGTGCCTGCACGTAGCTGTATAGCAGCACAGACGTGTAGCCTTGCAAGCGCTCAGCAGTAGAGCACCGCAGCCCCGCGGCTCCTGTGCAGCCCCTTCGTGCATGTGTGCGGTACCTACACAAGCACCTGTGCGCCCCTGTCCAGCCACACATGCATCTGCTCGCCCCTATGCAACCACTGCACATGCGACTCGCGCAGAAGATGAGCGCATCAACTGTGCACAAGGTGCCATGCGCTGATGCTGACGTGCTAAGTGCAAAGTGCGCCAACAAAGTGCCACTTTGCGCCTTTAAGCTCGAGTCTGAGTCTGAGTCCGCATCAATTGCGCTCTATGACTAGCTTCAACGCAAACCCTTGTGTTGTAGCCAAATTCCTAGCCAAGGAAATACGAGAAAGAGAGGGCCTTACGATAAAATCTACAAGGATTTTAGCAGGTAGGAAGCTACCATTTTGATTATAAAGTTTAAAACTCATGCAATACTGGAGAGCCGGTTCCCCATAATATTTTGATATAGACAAATGTGCAAAGACAAACATAATAAACTCAAAACAGCAATATCAAAAAGGTCAAAGCATTCAAGTTTTGGATTCTGAAAGAAAACTGAACAAACAATCTCTTGTCAATGGCTTCAGTAAACCATGCAAGTGATGTCACAGAAACATTATTTTCAAATCTTGAATATTGTGGCATCTACCACCCCGATTAAAAATTTATGGATTTTTTTAAATTTTGTTTGATTAGATTATGGTTGATTTCTATGATCATAGGATGTCATGCCTACGCCCACAGGTAAGTTAGGATCATCTTAAGGTTATATAGCCTCTAGGTAGGTTATATAAACATTCTATAACTATTTTATAGTTTATTATGATTTTTAGACATTTTAGATAATTTTTAAATATTTATTTTGTGAGGATTTATATATTTTATTGACTTTCATGATTACCATATGGCCATTCAGGGTTATTTTTGGGACCCAGTATTTTATTTAGACTCTACTAGGTTATAAATATTTTCTAGAATATTCTAGTATTTTTTTGGATTTTTTAGAATTTTTTAAAAAAAATTAGAATTTTTTAGAATTCTTAGATAATTAAAATATATAGAATTTATATTTTATAAGTTTTTGGAATTTACTATAAGGTCACACGATGATATTTTGTGTTAAAATATTTTATTTAGATTATAGACACTTAGAATATTTTCTAGAATTTTCTAAGATTTTTCTGGATTTTTCTGCAATTTATTTTGATTTATTTGGACTTAAAATAATTTTTAAATATTTTTCTGAATTAAATAATTAATTACCCAGTCATTCACCCAGGGGGCCACCTGTCGGCACCAACTTCTACAGTAACCGCCTCTCTCTCTCCTATATAAATATTATATTCGAAACCCTAATTAAATTTATGCCGATTTTGAGAGAGGTTTCATTAAGGCGTCCTTCAACTTCCCGAAGTGATTGCCGCCAAACCAGAAGAGCTTTTCGCACGCCATTTTTTTATTGGAAGCGTATTGAGGTATATTTTCTGAATATCTAATTTATTTTTGTAATTTCTAAACCTAAATTTCTAGAAAATTCGTACAGTGCTAGTTGTCCGAAATTTGACACGTTTCGGCGTTTTTGAGATTTCGGGAGAACCAGGAATCCGAATCATGAAGCGTTTGAAGTTTCAGAAATCTAACACAGAGCTCTACAACATATATTTTTTCTAGAAATTAATTAATTCATCCAGTATTTTTATTAATTCATAGAACTTAGTTTTGTCAATAAATCATTGATTTGGTCATGGATAGCCATAACGGCGATATCTTTTGACCAAAGTGTAATTTTGTGGCACGGTCAATTCTAGTGCAATCGTGGCACTGGAATCTACTAGGATGCGCCCTCAAGTCATAGAGTTTGTGTCATTTGACTATTTAGTCATCGATGCGCCTCGATTTGCGTGCCACGGGTTCCGAATTGGAAACCATGATCTTCCTTGGCTAAAAATTAGTGTTTAGTTTTAATTCTAAAATTATAATAGAATAAATTCGGTTTTTAGATAATTTATTTTAGAATTAAATAGGATTATTTATGTTAAACCATTAGCCACTTTTTAGGGTTTTATAGTGGGATTTTCGTAATCTAACCTATGATCATTTATTTGTCGGGGTAGATCGGACGACGTCGTGAGTCACGACTTTATCCTTTTCTGAGCAAGGCAAGTATCACTATGACCTATGTTGCCTTTATTCTATGCTGCATGTTATTCTTCTCTTGTAACTGTTGATCTTATCTTTCTATTACTGTGCACGAGAGTTATACTTGTTGTCATACATGTTCACTTAATACTTTTACTTCAATATCCAATGTTCAATGTTCAAATTTTAAGTTTAAAGTTAATGTTAAAATGATCATGTTTACTTGTGAGAGATTCGGGAGGGGGAATACAACTAGTATGCATGTGGTCTACGCAATGTACAATTCTTTTCCAATGTCAATGTTGATAGCAGTCATTGCACCTCACATACCGACTGCCGGATGTCCTAACCCGTCCATATGTAGAACACTTGTATTCTAAAACACACAGTACACGTAATTTATTTCGTGTTGATATTTTGCCCAGAGGTTTGTCTTATATTCATCGTTCTCTTGTATTGTCTTCGTGTCTTAATTATACCTTCAACTGTTCCATGTCATAATTTTACTCTTGAACTATTTTCCAAGATATAGTGGTCTCTGTTGTATCATATCATATTCATCTTTTCCTTATTGCTATTTTGCGTGCTTGTATACTATATTGTGTAGCGTAGTGTTATGGTGATCTTGCTCCAATCCTGACTGGATAACTATTTTTCAGCTTTAGATGACGTGGTTTACCCTGAGGTTTATGGTGCGTATCTTGGTGACACTGACGTTATCAATATGCCTGATACTTCTACTGATACGGAGTAGCATATTTCTTTCTTATTCTTTTTCGTGTTATTCTTAGCTAGTGAGCTTAGCGAACTTTAGTTTCAGTGGTTTTATATTTATTTTAGCAGGTTTGTTCCCGAGACTAGCTGAGTTGTAGTGGATCTTTCTTTAAATTATTTATTGAGACTTGAGTTTAATCTTTTGTTATAACTTAGTTATGGATGATAAGTGTGAACTGTGTACTTGTATGGATAATGCTTATCATAGACAGCGTACTACCGCCGACACTGCGGCGTAAGCTGGGCTTGGACACGTCTCGTATCCGAAAAGCTGGTGCAGGTCATGACAAGTTCTTATGGTGGCCCATGAAGGTCCGGTTTCTCATAAGGTTGCAAACTCACGGTTAGTACTTCAACTTAGTAGTACTAGCTATGAGCCTGTAAATAGAATTGAAGATAGGACTTAGAATAACTTCTAGGAGAGTTACATCACCCACATATAATATTAGAGTCTAGGATTTTATCCACATACCTGACCTTCTTCCTCGATTCCATTTTCGAACTCTCCCCTGACTTTCTTGATTTGCATCTTGCTTGATTCCTTCTATCGTAATTCTTATCCCTTCTTTCGTGCTTGATAAAGGTTAGGAAGATGACTCATGCTAGGTAGACATGTTCCATTGTCCCATCACATTACTAGTTTAACTCTTATAATTTGGGTAGAATACCTCACGACCTAACACTCCTTTTGACCTTAACCACGGCCTTAGACAAGAAGACAATACGACAAATGTATAGGCACAAACACCGGATGAGTGTAGATTTTATTTGAAGACCTTGAACTATTCACACCTTCTTTATCTTCTCGTGTACTCATAATTCTAACTATCTTGACTAATGCTGCTATAATAACCTAGTTTTGCAAGCTCATCCTTTTATCGAGCTTGTTCAAGACATATGTTATCTAGGCATGTCTACTAATGTATTGTCTAATCAGAACCGGTGCATGATGGTATGATCAACCTAGTGCACTTGGTTCGCTCTTCGCATGATTATTCTACATGGATTGAGATATAGTTAAAAAATTTCTCTAGGATCTCAACCGCAACGATCTTGACAACTCCCTTTTGAATTATTAAATCGCCCTTGGAACCCATATTTGCAAATCGATCCCATCTCCCTTGAACTCTTATTAATTTTCGTCACCTATTTCGGAAAAAATATGCAATCGAAGACACGAAGTATTCCCCTATGGCCATGATAGTTTGATTTCTTTTTCAATAATGCCCTCCCATGACTTACGCTAAAAATTGTTATTAGATTGACATAGAAGATTGCTTGCATATATTACTATATTTATGTATAAACTTGCGTATTTGATTTTTTTAGGACAAAAATATTTTTAATGGGGATAGTATGTGGCATCTGCCACCCCGATTAAAAATTTATAGATTTTTTTTAAATTTTATTTGATTAGATTATGGTTGATTTCTATGATCATAGGATGTCATGCATACGCTCACAGTTAAGTTAAGACCATCTTATGGTTATATAGCCTCTAGGTAGGTTATATAAACATTATATAGCTATTTTATAGTTTATTATGATTTTTAGATATTTTAGATAATGTTTAAATATTTATTTTGTGAGGATTTATATATTTTATTGAATTTCATGATTTACCATATGGCCATTCAGAGTTATTTTTGGGACCCAATATTTTATTTAGGCTCTACTAGGTTATAAATATTTTCTAGAATATTCTAGGATTTTTTTGGATTTTTTAGAATTTTTTAGAATTTTTAGATAATTAAAACATATAGAATTTATATTTTATAAGTTTTTGGAATTTACTGTGAGCTCACACGATGATATTTTGTGTTAAAATATTTTATTTAGATTCTAGACACTTAGAAATATTTTTTAAAATTTTTTAATATTTTTCTGGATTTTTCTGCAATTTATTTTGATTTATTTGGACTTAAAATAATTTTTAAATAATTTTCGAAATTAATAATTAATTACCCAGTCATTCACCCATGGGGGCCCACCTGTCGGCGCCAAGTGCTACAGTAACCGCCTCTCCCTCTCCTATATATATATATATATATATATATATATATATATATATATATATATATATATTCGAAATCCTAATTAAATTCCTGTCGATTTTGAGAGAGGTTTCATCTAAGAGTCCTTCAACTTCCCGAAGTGATTGCCGCCAAACCAGAAGAGCTTTTCGCATGCCCTTTTTTTATTGGAAGCGTATTGAGATATATTTTCTGAATATCTAATTTATTTTCGTAATTTTTGAGCATAAATTTCTGAAAAATTCGTATAGTGCTAATTGTCCGAAATTTGACACGTTTCGACGTTTTCAAGATTCCGGGAGAACCAGGAATCCGAATCACGAATCGTTTGAAGTTTCGGAAAGCTAACATAGAGCTCTATGCCATATTTTTTTAAAGAAATTAATTAGTTCATCCATTATTTTTATTAATTTGAAGAACTTAGTTTGTCAATAAATCATCGATTTGGTCATGGATAGCCATAACGGCGATATCTTTTGACCAAAGCGTGATTTTGTGGCACGATCGATTCCAGTACAATTGTGGCACTGAAATCTACTAGGGTGCATATTCAAGTCGTAGAGTTTGTGTCGTTTGACTATTTACTCATCGATGTGCCTCGATTTGCGTGCAACGGGTTCCGAATTTGAAACCATGATCTTTCTTGGCTAAAAATTAGTGTTTAATTTTAATTCCAGAATTATAATAGAATAAATTTGATTTTTAGATGATTTATTTAAGAATTAAATAGGATTATTTATGTTAAACCATTAGCCACTTTTTAGAATTTTAGAGTGGGATTTTTGTAATCTAACCTATGATCATTTATTTATCGGGGTAGATCGGACGACGTTGTGAGTCGCGACTTTATCCTTTTTTGAGCAAGGCAAGTATCACTATGACCTATGTTGCCTTTATTCTATACTGCATGTTATTCTTCTCTTGTAACTGTTGATCTTATCTTTCTATTACTGTGCACGAGAGTTATACTTGTTGTCATACATGTTCACTTAATACTTTTCCTTCAATGTCCAATGTTCAATGTTCAATTTTTAAGTTTAAAGTTAATGTTAAAGTGATCATGTTTACTTGTGAGAGAGTCGGGAGGGGGAATACAACTAGCATGCGTGTGGTCTACGCAATGTACAATTCTTCTCCAATGTCAATGTTGATAGCAGTTGTTGTACCTCACGTACCGACTGCCGGATGTCCTAACCCGTCCACATGCAGAACACTTGTATTCTAAAACGCACAGTACATGTAATTTATTTCGTGTTGACATTTTGCCCAGAGGTTTGTCTTATATTCATCGTTCTCTTGTATTGTCTTCGTGTCTTAATTATACCTTCAACTTTTCCATGTCATAATTGTACTCTTGAACTGTTTCCCAAGATATAGTGGTCTCTGTTGTATCATATCATATTCATCTTTTCCTTATTGCTATTTTGTGTGCTTGTATATTATATTATGTAGCGTAGTGTTATGGTGATCTTGCTCCAATCCTGACTGGATAACTATTTTTCAGCTTTAGACGACGTGGTTTGCCCCGAGGTTTATGGTGGGTATCTTGGTGACACTGACGTTACCAATATGCCGGTTACTTCTACTGATACGGAGTAGAATATTTCTTTCTTATTCTTTTTCGTGTTATTCTTAGCTAGTGAGCTTAGCGAACTTTAGTTTCAGTGGTTTTATATTTATTTTAGCGAGTTTATTCCCGAGACTAGCTGAGTTGTAGTGAATCTTTCTTTAAATTAATTATTGAAACTTGAGTTTAATCTTTTGTTATAACTTAGTTATGGATGATAAGTGTGAACTATGTACTTGTATGGATAATGCTTATCATAGACAGCGTACTACCGTCGACACTGCGGCGTAGGCTGGGCTTAGACACGTCTCGTATACGATAAGCGGATGTGGGTCGTGACAAATATGGTTTTGATAAGGGTTAATTACTCTGACCCCCTATGTTTCATGAGTATTACATGGATTACCATATTCTGAAATTATGCTAACCATCTGTCTCCTTTATAAATTTTATTAACCATAGGGATAATTAGTGTTATTAGTTTATATAGAAAATAGACACTATAGGGGGGTCCGTGTAATTAGTTTCAAAGCATGGATGGTCCGTGTAATAAATGTAAAACACATGAATAGTTAATGCAATTAACCTGAAAAACTCCTATCATAATTGTTAGCAATCATTGTTAGTTTAGTTCTAAAATTTTGATTGTCCTAATATGTAGAATACTGTAAAAATAAAAAATAAAAAAATTGGTAGCCCTTTTTTTTCAAAACTACCAAAAAATTTAAAGTTTTGGATGTACACAGAATTACCAAAATTTTGACAGTTGTAAAACTGCCAAAAATATGCCAACTAACAAATTTAGGAGTGCCTTTATCAAAGGTCTTAGTTTGTTGCTACTTGCTGCTTCCACTTTAATGTTTTGAAAGTAACTCCATTTTTTTTAGGCACCGTTTGTTTCTGGGCAACTTTTGGAAACATGGGACCCTACTTTTAAAAGCTATTTTCAAAAAAGCAAAGTCCATTACACCGGGCCTAAAATGGGTTGGCTTATGAATCTGCCAAAAGCTATCCTGATTTTTGAAGCAAGCCAGCTACAATGTCCGAATACCTGAGTATCATTCTTCAAATCTTACAGCGAACTTAATCGCAGCTTTATTGGAGCTGTGAAAGTATGCAGCTATAGTAAGATTGTCTATTCTTTTATTTTTTATGGAGAAAAAAGAAAAGGTATTGGGCAATAAGAAAAAATTTGTGCAAATTAGGTTCAACTTTTATGTACTTTACATAATAAAATAAAGACATATTAAGTATTTTTCTTATTTTGACGAATTTTTCTTTTATACTACCATACATTAACATCTTTTAGGAGTTAGAAAGAAAACAAAAGGGTAAAGAAAAGTTATGATAGATGGTATATAATTAAAAAAACAAATGACTATGAATACAACATGTGTATATATCAATAAAATAAACTTTAAAATTAATATAAAAATTAGTAAAGATATTATTAAATAATATAAATGAAAATTTCTTTTTAAAAATGTATAATTAAGGAGTTCCGGAGACACGAGAATAAGTAGTTTTAAAGAATGAAATAAGTATATCATTATTATTTTACTTTTGACTTCGAACCATGAACCTATCATGTGTGTGGATAGGAGTTTAAACTGAATTTTTGAGTTTAAACATGGACAAAAATAGTATTTGAATACTAAACACTCAATATGTACTTCTAAATTTCCCCCCACAAAATCAGTGTTTAAATTTAGCTTTGGGGGAGTAAAAAAAATCTTTTTTCTCCGCAACTTTTTTGACTAATATTTCGTAAAATTTGACATTTTTTTCACACAAATACAAATGTTTCTTAAAACTATTTCTCTTATTCTCTCTCCGTCACAACTACAAAGACCATACGAAATTTTATTTCAAAAATTATTTTCTAAAAATATATTACCAAACGGAATCTTTAAAGTTTTGTTTCTTAAACCCATTTTTCAGATGTAAAACCGAACGTAAAGTCAAAATTTGTAAAACAATTTTATAACTTTTTTTTTTAAATTAATTTTTTTGAAAACCTATCCAAAAAGTTGTTTTTGTTGTAAATATGGATAATTCACATTATTATTTGGTGTACATAACCTATGTCTTTTGGTTATCCATAACATATGACATTTGGTTATCCATAACTTACGTCTTTTAGCATTTCTCCTTTAATTATCATGATGATGTTAAACCTCCATTGTAAGCCTATATAAAGGACTCTTCTCAAGATGATTGTGACAAGTGAATGAAGAAACAATTTCCTCCATTTTGTTATCTCTATTTCTTTGCTTTACAATACGTTATTAGCATGATGCTCTAAGAAATAGAAGAATGGAGAAATAGTTCTCTTAAGAAAAGAAAGGTATTGAAGAGGTAAGTCTAATCTTATATACTTAGATATATGTATGTTTTAGTAAAATTAAATACACATTTGATTTATGTGTTTATAGATCGATTAGAACGTAAGTTTTCTAGATCTACTTTTCATTTAGTTTTAAATCTAAATATGTATTGAACATGTTCACAATTTCATTCAAAATAGAAAATTTATGATAATCTATTTAAGATCATGTATAAATTTTATTTTTTTATGTTTTCGTATAAACTATGAAATTAATCTAGAATATCTTTAAAAAAAATTCACTTATTTGGAGTTAGTTAATTTCATTAAATTAGTTCATGTGAATTGGTTATTTCTATTGTTTTATTTATTTGAATTCTATAGTGTACTATTTCACATTGTTGTATATGTGAATCAAATTATATTAAAAAAAAAGTACCCAACATATATTATTATATAATGATCACATTGTTGTATATGTGACAAACATAAGATATAATATTCTTTAGTAGCATTTTATCACATTGTTGTATATGTGATACACATAAGACATAATATTCTTTGATAGCGTTTTATCACATTGTTGTATATGTGATACACATGAGATAATATTCTTTGATAGCGTTTCAACAAATTGTGACATATGTGAAATTTTGTAACCTTTAAAGCGCTTATCAATTTTATTATTAATTTACATCTAATATAATTATTTTTTTCATGTAGATGTCGAATCTTGTAAAGTTTAAATTCAAAGCTCTTGATGTGAGCAGAGATAATTATTTATCATGACAATGGATGCAAAGTTGCAATTGCAGTCCAACAAGCTTGATGGTACTATTAAGAAGAAAAATAAAGAAAGTTCTAAAGCCAAAGTCAAGACTTTGATTTGATTTTTCTATGACATCATATCCATGATGATCTAAAGACAGGATATCTATGTGAGGATGATCCATTGAATTTTTGGACATCTCTAAATGATAGATTTGATCACCAAAGGATGGTAATCCTTCTGACTGCTCAAACTGAATGGTTGAATTTAAGATACCATGACTGTAAAAAGGTTAAATAATATAATTATACTCTGTTTAATATTGTTCCTCGCCTTAGATTGTGCGAAGAAAAAGTAACAGAGACTCAAATGATTGAGAAAATCCTCTTCATTTTTCATGCAAGTAATATGCTTTTGTAGCAATAATATCGTTAAGAAATTTCATAAATTACTCTGAACTGGTGAATATCTCAGTGTAGCAAAGGCAAATAGTAACGTTCTCATAAAAAACCACAACTCTAGACCAACTGGGTCAATGGCAATTCCTGAGACAAATGCTAATTTTGGAATTAGCAGGGGTAGTGGTGGAGGACGTGGAAGAGGGAATGAAAAAAAATTATGGAAGATATGGTCATGGTTATCAACCTTACAAAGGTTGTAACAATGGTTCACGAAAGAATAAATGAACAAGTGGACAACACCCTCTAACAAAGGGAATCAAGTTACAATTGAACAGTTTGAGAAAATCCTAATGCAATTTTTATTTTTATTTTTATTTTTATTTTTATTGAATGAGCACTCGATCAATATATGTTTATTTCAAGTATTTATAAACTATCTATATTTGAAGTCATGCTTTTGGTTTCCATCATGGAATGTCTAGGTCATGAGAGTTTTATTTTATTGAAAAATATATATTATAAATTTGGAGTTACATTTCTATAATATGATATTATCATTTGAAATGCTTAATTTTTCTTATTATACTTATGCTAGCTAGAATATATAAGTTCATAATATTTTTTATTTTACTTCATGGAGTAGTAATGCATGCTTGTCGTAAATATGACAAAGATAGACATTAATTTAGCAATGTCGAGCTATTCAACAAGAGATTGAGAGATTGAAAGAATCTAAGAAAAATGACTTAGATATGTGTTTGGTAGATAGTGCTACAACACATATATCAAAAAAATGATAGTACTATACAACACACATGAATTTGAAGAATCAAAGTTTTTGCCAAAGTTAGTATTTGACATGCATAAAGTACCAACAATAGCTGAGACAACCATATAATTGAGGGCTTTAGAAGAACGCATATCATGTTACCTAATGGTACTGAAATCTATTTGCAGAATGTGTAATATATTCAAGTAGTTCCGTAAAGTAATTTATTAAGTTTCAAGGATATACACAAAATGGGTACCATATTGAAACTCGAAATAATAACAACAAAGAGTCATTATGTAGGACATCTAATGTTGGGAGCAAAAGGCTCATATTAGAAGAATTATCTTATTTTCGGTGGGTTTGTATTTCACCAGCATTGGCATAATTGAATCTAATATGAATATGGCAAAATATAAAGCTAATGATCTTGTCTTATATAACATTTGGCATGACCCTTTGGGTCATCCGGGACAAACTATGTTCAATCGGATCATTGATAATTTTTGTGAATATTTATTGGAAATTACAATATTGGCTTATCGAATAATCAACTATATGTTCCTTGTTTACAAGGAAAGATTATAACTGGACCATCTTTTCTAAAAGTTAAGAATGAGTCTCCTACTTTCTTGTAAAGAACATAAAAAGATATTTGTGGTCATATTCACCCTGCTAGTAGTTCTTTTTAAGATATTTTATGGTACTCATAGATGCATCTATTAAGTGGTCATATGTTTATCTATTGTCTACTAGAAATATCGTATTTTCTCGTCTTTTAGTCCAAATTATTAAACTTAGATCTCAGTTTCCTAATCACACGACTATATTAATTAGTCTTGATAATGTCTCATAATTCATCTCACAAGCTTTTGATAATTATTGTACATCATTAGTGACTGAGATAGAGCATCATGTTCTCCAGTGCACACACAAAATTGGTTAGCTGAGTCATTTATTAAACATCTTCAACTTATAGCTAGACATCTACTAGTGCAATCTAGTTTAAAAATTGTGGCTTGAGACATGATATTTTATATGTTGCATCTTTAGTTAAATTTAGACTCATTGCCTACCATATTATTTTATATATACAACTTGTTAGTGGTAAACAACCAAATATTCCATATTTGAGAAAGTTTGGATATACAGTATATATCCCAGTTCCATCTTCCAAAAGAACTAAGATGGGTCCCCAATGATGTTTGAAAAATATATATTAGTTTTGAGTTTTCTTCCATAATAAGGTATTTAAAATTAATGACTGGTGATGTCTTTACTACAAGATTTGATGATTGCCAATTTGATGATAGAGTCTTCCCGCCGTTAGGGGGAGGTATAAGAAACAAATTGTTCATATAGAACAAACTATTGCTAATTAACGGCCTGAATTGACATGGTATACGCCTACTCTATCGATCTCATTAAGTTCCAAGAACTCCACAATGTGATTATGAGATAAGAAGAATGATACATTTGCAAAAAATTGTAAATCAATTACCTGATGCATTTAATGATGCCATAAAGCTAACTATATCATATGTGCCAGCCATAATCATTGTTCCAATTGGACAAAATTCAAACAAGACGGCAAATGAATCCACTACTACACTCAAAAACGTAGTAGGCCTATAGGTTCCAAGGATAGTGCTCCTAGAAAGAGGAGAGCTAATGAAACATCTTGTCCTGATAAAAGTCTAATAGTGGCTGGAGCTCCGAAAACAAATAATGAATATGTGCATGTTTCCAAATTCACTGAAATGCCTCTTGATGCCTCTAGAGAGGCACAAGTACCTGAAAATGAAGAGATCTCGATATTCCATGCATGTTCAGGTGAATTATGGAATAGAAAAGCACTTGTCATCAATGACATATTTAGTTATACAGTAGCTACTGAAATATCAAAGGACAATGATGATTGTGAAAATGAACCACGTAGTATAAATGAATGTCGACAATTAAAAGATTGGCCAATCTGGAAAGATGCTATTCAAGCAGAATTAAATCTTTAGAAAAACGTGGTGTGTTTGGACCTATAGTGGAAACACCAATGGGCATAAACCATGTTGGTTTTAAATAGGTGTTTCATGAGAAAACAAAGTGAGAGGAACAAAGTTGAAAGATATAAATTCCGACTTGTAGCACAAGGTTTCTCTCAAAGACCTGGAATTGACTATGTTGAGACATACTCTCCAGTTATGGATGTCATTACCTTTAGATATCTAATTAGTCTCGCAGTTTCTAAAAATTTTGATATAATATTTATGGATATTATAACTGCATATTTGTATGGAGACTTAGATATTGACATCTATATAAAAATTTCAGAATAATTTATAATGACAGAGACTAAGTCAAAGGAATGTGTTTAATTAATCTTAGACGAGCATTATATGGGTTAAAATAATCCAAAAGAATGTGGTATAATCGTCTTATCATATATTTGACTAAAGAATGATACAAAATAGTCAAATTTATCCATGTGTCTTCATTAAGAAATTCGAAAATGATTTCTCAATAGTAGCAGTATATATGGATGATATAAAACCTAATCAGGTCTCCTACAAAATTGGAGAAAACTGCAAACTATTTGAAGAATGGGTTTGAAATGAAGACTTGGAAAAAGTGTTGGAGTGGGAGGGGTTCCCAACCTATGTGGAGAAGACCCCGGAGTGCGACGAGCGCCGTCCGATGTCGGAGAAGCTCGGGAAGTAGGCGACGGAGTTGCTGCTGCTGCTGCTGGAGCTGCTGGAAGCAGGGGATCCGAGTTCGGGCCGAACTCGGTCCCAGGCCGAGTTCTGGCCGAACTCGGTCTGGCCGTTCCAGGGTTTGGCCAGTAGGTGCTGGTTGCCCCACACAGAGTTCTGGCCGAACTCTGTGTCGTCGGGGGCTGAAGCGGATTTCTGGATGAGTTTTCATCATTGGATCTAATCCAACGGTCCAGGTTGGTTGCGGGATTAGGGAGTTATATTAAGATTTCTCAACCCTAATTCATAAGTGCATCACTATCGCAAGGAACACAAGTTTGAGAGAGGAAGAAGGCAAGAGTGCCATTACAACTTCGGAGAAGAAGACGGAGGATTGAAGGTCGCCATTCGAAGGAGATCGTGTTCGGGTAATCTCTACTCGTCGTTCTCGCTCTTCGTAGCCTTGTAATCATTGTTCTTATCTCTGAGTGTTGTGGGGATCCGATTTGGATCGGGAGGAGTTTGTAGAGGGTGTAATTCTTCTATTCCATTAGTGGAGGCTTCTCAGGGTTGGACTCCGATCGTCCCGTGGTTTTTCCCGCAAGGGTTTTCTACGTCAAAAATTCTCTGTGTCTGCGTGGATTGTTTTGTGTGTTTGTTTTTGGGTTCGTGCGTTGTATTGCTCGGTCCTCTCGCAGGTACTCTCCGGTTTGGGGAAAGGTTTTCGCGTTTCTTTCCCAACAGAGTGGTATCAGAGCTTTGGGTTCAAAGGGTGTCAGGAGTTGACAGAGGAACCAGAGAGAAGAGATGGACGCGAAGCCGGTGCGCATGGTGAACCTTAATGGCACAAACTATCATTATTGGCGAAGCAAGATGAAAGATTTGCTATTTGTCAAGAAGCTGCATCTACCCGTGTTTGCATCCGAGAAGCCCAGTGATAAATCCGAGGAGGACTGGACATTCGAGCACATACAGGTGTGTGGGTACATAAGGCAGTTTATTAATGAGAATGTGTACAATCACGTTGCCAATATTGAGCACGCGAAGACGTTGTGGGATAAGCTGGAATCCTTGTATGCGAAGAAGACCGGGGTAAACAAGTTGTTCCTGATCCGAACGATGATGGGTCTGCGGTACAAGAATGGGGCGTCTATTTCGGATCACTTGAGTGAGTTCCAGGGCGTGGTTGACCAGCTATCTTCTATGGGAGTCAAGTTCGACGACGAAGTTCAGGGACTGTGGCTGCTGTATACATTGCCAGACTCGTGGGAGACCGTACGAGTATCTATGATCGCTTCTGCTCCAGAGGGCGTGGTCAGTCTGGAGTTTGCCAAGAGCGGGGTGTTGAATGAAGAGATGCGGAGACGTTCTCAGGGCACTTCATCCACATCCCACCACTCAGAGGCACTTGTTTCAGAGAGCCGCGGAAGGGGCAAAAGTAGGGGTCCAGGTGGTGGCAGAGACAAGAGCAGAGGGAAGTCCAAGGGTCGTTATGAGGACTCGGAGTGTTACCATTGCGATAAGAAGGGCCATATCAAGCGGAATTATTTCGCTTGGAAGAGAGAGAAGAAGGGCGACAAGGAGAAGCAAGAGGAGAACACTACAGCGGCGGACTCGGTGCATGGAGGCGATGTGATCGTCGTAGGTGATGAGGTTATTACTAACCTCGCCTGCGATGACAATTCTTGGCTGGTGGACTCAGGGGCTTCAGCACATGTATCTCACAATAGGGCACTGTTTGCCACTTACACGACAGGCGACTGTGGCATGTTGAAGATGGGCAACGGAGATGTGTCGAAGGCGGTTACCGTTGGAGATGTGCATTTGAGAACGAAGACGGGTGCGGTTCTTGTTCTCAAGGATGTTCGTCATGTCCCTGATATCCGTTTCAACCTGGTGTCGGTTGGAAGGTTGGATGACGAGGGATTCTTCAGTCTCTTCGGGAATAGTCAGTGGAAGCTTTCCAGAGGTTCGATGGTGATTGCCAGAGGAAGCAAGAAGTCCGGTCTCTACTATATGGAGGGGAGCGCAGAGGGGGCACAGGAAGTGAACGCAGTCAGTGATGCATCTACCGAGTTGTGGCATCACTGACTGCGAGAAGGGGATGAGCTACTTGGTGAACAGGAAAGTTGGAGAAGTGCATGCACTGTTTAGCTGGGAAGTAAAATAGGGTGTCTTTCCAAAGTCACCCAAGTTCGAGGAAGCCGGCGTTGCTCGAACTTGGTGAACAGGAAAGTGATTCCGGGGCTCAAGTCTACAAAGTTGGAGAAGTGCATGCACTGTTTAGCTGGGAAGCAAAATAGGGTGTCTTTCCAAAGTCACCCAAGTTCGAGGAAGCCGGCGTTGCTCGAGTTGATTCACTCGGATGTCTGCGGTCCTATGAAGGTAAAATCTTTTGGTGGTGCTTCTTACTTTGTGACTTTTATTGATGACTGTTCTAGGAAGGTTTGGGTCTATGCCTTAAAGACCAAGGATCAGGTGCTGCCTACTTTCAAGGAGTTTCAGGCCTCTGTTGAAAGGGAGACGGGCAAAAAGTTGTTGTGTGTTCGGTCCGACAATGGCGGCGAATACATCGGTCCCTTTGATGCGTATTGCAGAGAGCAAGGGATACGACACCAGAAGACTCCGCCAAAGACACCTCAGCTCAATGGTGTAGCGGAGCGCATGAACAGGACACTGATGGAGAGGGTGCGGTGTTTGCTGTCAGAAGCAAACTTGCCGAGCAGTTATTGGGGTGAGGCTCTTCTCACAGCTGCTTATATTATTAATTTGTCTTCTAGTGCTCCTTTGCAGGGTGATGTGCCTGACAAAGTTTGGTACGGTAAAGAGCCGTCATACAGTCACCTGCGGGCGTTTGGTTGTAAAGCCTTCGTGCATGTACCGAAGGACGAGAGGACCAAACTTGAGCCGAAGACGAGGCGATGTGTCTTTGTCGGCTATGGTCGGGATGAGTTTGGCTATAGACTCTACGACCCAGTGGAAGGAAAGCTCTACAGAAGTAGGGACGTGGTGTTCATCGAGGATCAGACCATGACCAACACTCAGGATTCCGAGACGCCTTCTGAGGCTGAGGAATTGCCTGAGTTAGAGTCATTTCGCTTCGAGCAGTTTCCAGAGGACATCGCAGAGGATCCAGTTATGGGGGAGCCGGTACATGGAGTTGCTCCCAACCTTGATCATCAGCCTGCTGATGGTGGTCAGGGTGTCCCTCAGGAGGATGAGCATGCCGGAGAGGTAGTTCCTGAAGGGGCGGAGGCTGTCGGAATACAGCCAGCACCAGTGGCTCTACTGAGGAGGAGTGACAGGGATCGTCGACCATCTACAAGATACTCACCGGATGAGTATGTGCTATTGACTGACGGGGGGAGCCCGAAAGTTTCACAGAGGCTATGGAAGACGAACACAGGCAGGAGTGGATGGTGGCTATGCAGGAGGAGATGAGTTCCTTGCACACCAATTCCACTTATGATCTGGTGCGGTTGCCAAAGGGCAAGAAGCTTTGAAGAATCGATGGGTGTTCAGAGTGAAGCAGACGGATGATGCTACTCGCCCTCGATACAAAGCGAGGCTGGTAGTCAAAGGCTACGGTCAGTGGAAAGGCGTGGATTATGATGAGATCTTTTCGCCTGTCGTCAAGCATTCGACTATTCGGGTGGTGCTAGCATTAGCAGCCAGTTTTGACTTGGAGGTTGAGCAGATGGACGTGAAGACGGCATTCCTCCACGGTGATCTTGAGGAGGAGTTGTACATGGAGCAGCCAGAGGGATTCTGTGAGAAGGGCAAGTCACATTTGGTCTGCCGGTTGAGGAAGAGCTTGTATGGTCTGAAGCAGGCTCCGAGGCAGTGGTACAGGCAGTTCGAGTCGTTTATGGGGGAGCATGGTTATGCACGGACGACGTCGGATCATTGTGTATTTGTGAGATATTTTGTCGATGATGATTTTATCATTTTGTTGCTCTATGTTGATGATATGCTATTAGTGGGTCGGAATGCCACTAGGATAGCGGAGTTGAAGCGCCAACTGGGCACGGCCTTCTCTATGAAGGATTTGGGCGCAGCGAAGACTATTCTTGGGATGGAGATCAGCCGAGAGAGAGAGTCCAAGCTGCTACACTTGTCCTAAAAGAAGTACATTCACCGGGTACTTCAGCGTTTCGGGATGGACGGATCGAAGAAAGTGAGTTCCCCCCTCGCGGCTCACTTTAAGCTCACTGAGGAACAGTGTCCATCTACCGAGGACGAAAAGGAAGATATGGAGCGGATTCCATATGCCTCAGCTGTGGGAAGCCTGATGTATGCTATGGTGTGTACGAGGCCAGATATTGCTCATACAGTTGGTACGGTTAGCTGGTATCTTTTAAATCCTGGAAGGGTACATTGGAGTGCGGTCAAGTGAATTCTACGTTATCTTCAGGACACTGCTGGTTGGAGACTTTCCTTTGGTGGTGACGAGCCGAAGCTGGTTGGGTATACCGACGCTGATATGGCTGGAGATGTAGACACGAGGCGATCGACTTCGGGCTACGTGATGATGTTTGCGGGAGGAGCAGTATCATGGCAGTCGCGGTTGCAGAAGTGTGTTGCCTTGTCGACGACGGAGGCGGAATACATTGCGGCGACGGAGGCTTGCAAGGAGCTGTTGTAGATGAAGAAGCTATTGCAGGAAATGGGACTGAAGTAAGAGCAGTATACTTTGCTTTGCGACAGTCAGAGTGCTATTCACCTGGTGAAGAATCAGACGTTTCATAGCCGGTCCAAGCACATCGAGACTCGGTATCATTGGATACGCGATGTGGTTGAGAAGAAGGACGCGGAGCTTGAGAAGGTGCATACAGACGACAACGGAGCTGATATGTTCACGAAGATTCTACCAAGGGGGAAGTTTGAGTAGTGCAGGCAGATCGTCGGGATGACGACGTCCTCTCCATAGTTGTGAAGGGGGAGATTTGTTGGAGTGGAAGGGGTTCCCAACCTATGTGGAGAAGACCCCAGAGTGCGACGAGCGCCGTCCGATGTCGGAGAAGCTCGGGAAGTAGGCGACGGAGTTGTTGCTGCTGCTGCTGGAGCTGCTGGAAGCAGGGGATCCGAGTTCGGGCCGAACTCGGTCCCAGGCCGAGTTCTGGCCGAACTCGGTCTGGCCGTTCCAGGGTTTGGCCAGTAGGTGCTGGTTGCCCCACACAGAGTTCTGGCCGAACTCTGTGTCGTCGGGGGCTGAAGCGGATTTCTGGATGAGTTTTCATCATTGGATCTAATCCAACGGTCCAGGTTGGTTGCGGGATTAGGGAGTTATATTGAGATTTCTCAACCCTAATTCATAAGTGCATCATTATCGCAAGGAACACAAGTTTGAGAGAGGAAGAAGGCAAGAGTGTCATTACAACTTCGGAGAAGAAGACAGAGGATTGAAGGTCGCCATTCGAAGGAGATCGTGTTCGGGTAATCTCTACTCGTCGTTCTCGCTCTTCGTAGCCTTGTAATCATTGTTCTTATCTCTGAGTGTTGTGGGGATCCGATTTGGATCGGGAGGAGTTTGTAGAGGGTGTAATTCTTCTATTCCATTAGTGGAGGCTTCTCAGGGTTGGACTCCGATCGTCCCGTGGTTTTTCCCGCAAGGGTTTTCCACGTCAAAAATTCTCTGTGTCTGCGTGGATTGTTTTGTGTGTTTGTTTTTGGGTTCATGCGTTGTATTGCTCGGTCCTCTCGCAGGTACTCTCCGGTTTAGGGAAAGGTTTCCGCGTTTCTTTCCCAACAAAAAGGCAGCTTGGTCTCGGTTTGTAAATAGAACGAAGTTTCAGTGGAATATTAGTGCATTATTTTCGATATAATGAAAGAATTTTGAACTGATTCATAATGGATAAAGTACATCCACTAAGTAGACCGATGGTTGTACGCAGGTTGGATTTAGATAAATGTCCATTACAACCAAAAAGAGAAGATAAAAAAAATTCTTGGTCCAGAAATATCGTATTTAAGTGCTATTGGAGCACTACTATATCTAGCCAATGCACAAGACCAGATATTACATTTTCTGTTAATTTATTATCTAGATATAGTTCTGCACCTCTACTTACATATTGAATATAGTTAAACATATATTGAGATATTTTTGTGAAACAACTAGCATGAGATTATTTTATTTATATGATTCCACTAACAATTCTTGTCTCGTTGGTTGTGCAGACTCAAACATATTTCTGGCCTTCATAAGGGTTGCTCCAAACGGGTTATGTGTTTATTAATAACCATGCATCTATATCTTAACTATCAATAAAGCAAGGTTCAGTAGCAACTTACTCTAACAATGCATAATTAATTGCATTACAAGAAGCAACAACAGAAAGTATGTGCTTGCGATCAATCATTCATCATATAAAGGTAAATTGTCAACTACTCACAGTTACAGATGATCCTACAATAATATTCAAAGACAATATGGCTTGCATTACACAATTCCAAGAGGGATTCATCAAAGGAGATCGAGTTGTAAGCAACTTCTACCAAAATTATTTTATGCACATGAGCTCCAAAGGACGAAAATGGTCAAACGAAGTCAAGCAAATCCATTATATCGAGGGGGAGTATGACTCATGAAGAATATTTTTGAATTTTGCGCGTTGTACTCTTTTTCCTTGACTAAGATTTTTTTCCACTGGGTTTTTCTTAGTAAGGTTTTAACGAGGCAACAAATGCGCATACACCACCAACTAATTAATGGTGAATATCCAAGGAGGAGTATTGTAAATATGGATAATTCACAATATTATTTGGTGTACATAACCTATGTCTTTTGGTTATCCATGACCTATGACATTTGGTTATCCATAACTTATGTCTTTTAGCATTTCTCCTTTAATTATCGTGATGATGTTAAACCTCCATTGTAAGCCTATATAAAGGACTCTTCACAAGATGATTGTGACAAGTGAATGAAGAAACAATTTCCTCCATTTTTCTATCTCTATTTCTTTGTTTTACAATAGTTTTAATATTTTAGGATGACATTTTTGCCTACACCAACATTTTACTTAGTACACTGTTGGATGACATTTTTGTCTTATAATTGATGTGAAATAGAGGTAAGAAAATTTTATCTATTATGGATGGTGCAAATTCCTGGTTACTTCCTTTAAAGTGTTGTATGATATGTCGAAAAAATCAAATTTCCTCCTAACCTTATCTTTACTCAATTCATTGGCTACTTAACTAGTCATTATATTCATGTTAAATGACTATTATTTGTTGTGTTGAATATGACTAGATTTATTAGCCTATTAAATCCTATTAACCCTCACCCTCTTTAGTTTTTTGTAACGGCTAATTTATTAGCCTATTCAATAATTTTTAAATGGTTTTTATTAGTTGGCTTTGGGTATGGTTTCCTCTAGATGTATATATATCTATCATGGTTGCTCTATAGAGATATAGAAAAATGACTAAAAAAATTCTTCATTTTTTCATCCTCCTACCTCCAAGAGCTAAGTTAGGGTCATTCTCCCGGAGTTGTGTGCAACAATAGGAAGCCGGTAGCAAGGGGGTTTTACCACTAGGAGGATTCGAGAGTCTGCACATAGACCTCGAATATTCTCTTAGGGCAATGCTTCGTGCATGACTTCCCCGTAGACCGGTAACTCTAATCTTTTATTATATTGTTTACAGGAATCAAGGTATATTTTTTATCTAACAATCTAAGAGAATAGTCGTGTGGTTATTTTATATGACTTGTTTAATATTATTTTATATGTCTTGTTTAACGTTAAAATAACAATTGAAATGATACATGTTATATTTTTAATTTAATCATACCGATGTTGGATACTTTCATCTTGATGTGGACGTTTCTTATTACATGCAATTTTACATACTGTCATCCATAAATATTTGGTTAAGGTACTTGTATAGTTATTTTATTTAGACTACTGGATTCCATCTGCAAGAAAAAAAATTTCTTTTGAAACTTCTGGGCAACAGTTTAAGCCTGCTCCTGGAAATAAATAGTCTACGGACGGATTACTTCATTAGTAAAAAGTTTGTAAATACAAAAGTTGTAGTCATGCTTGGGTGATTTATGATAAATTAGTACATACAAACCTATAAGCATTCATGAAGAATATGCACCTTTGATTATAGCGTCAATTGGAAATGAAATTTGAAGTATGATGCAATCATCTTTGGTTTCTTGAAACTCGGTATGTGTTTTCTTTTTCTTTTTCTTTTTCTTTTTTCCAACATACTCTTTTCTCTAGTTTGATTCAGTGTTATCATGCATGTCATTAAACATCAATGACTACATATGCACTTAGAATTATATGCATAAGAAACACTTTATCATTAGAAAACAAAACAAATGTCGTTTTATTTTCCACTGGTGCCTTAGCTCCCCTGAAATACATATAAAATTATGTCCATACAAATTTCTAGTTCATGAATTTGTCTCATAATTCAGTATCCATATGTCCTTAAAATTGGTTTTAGTTTTTTCATAATGATTACATCTAAATTTGTGGCAGATCTAACACTTATAGATGCCCACGTAACGGAGAATAAATTTGTACATGTCTATAATTTGTCTTTTTAGCACACATAGGCTTATTTCATGAGTTATGACTATAAAAATCATAAAAGTACAGAGCAGAGAAAGAAAGAATTAAAAGAAAGCATTTGCTACAGGTGTTGTTTATTTCTTCTTTGGTTTCATAACTTGTCACTTTTTTGTTTGGCTTGACATGCTCTTTGTGTTATTGTTTACATCAAATTGCTAGTATATACGTTTGTCAGCAAAATTTGATAGCACAATCTTGAACAAACATATTTTCTTAAGTATATAATATATTGACATGTTCTCTGATACATAAGATGTTTAATTTATCATAATTATTGATAATTATGCTTTTATCATTGGTGTTATTCAGTCATATGCAATGACTTCTTTAATCAATGATAATTCTTTAACAGTCTTATAGAATATAATATCGTTAGAAAGCTCCAAATAATATGCTTATTGGCTTACAGTTGTAAATTATGCTCTTTATTTATTTATTTATTTATTTTTATTCATGCATATGCACAACCTGAAAACTTCAAATGATACATGTTGTCATCCATGTTGTGGATGTTATTTTATTTTTTTTTGTCCATATTTTTCCTTTTGGATGAAACACATGCACCATTCTGATTTCTTCAAAAAAGACACAAATCATGGTGGCATTAAATTAATTCAAAATATGTATCAAAGCTACATCCTTATGAATATGAAAAAAAAAAAGCTATTCTATTCTTTACAATAGAAATATTATTAGTTTGTTGTGTCCATAAGTTATTATTACACTTTCTTTTTTGGTTTTCAATGTGTTGAAAATGTTGTATAAATTACTAGTCTACATTTTATACATTTTAACATTGGAACTTATTTTTGCTTTCGGTTCGGCTTGTATAAAGATCATAAGTTTTAGAAATTTTGAACAAAGGAGAATGCACGGCCATAAATTGTGTTTGATGTTAGAATAAAATTGGCTGCGTCTCATATATATCATTAATGAAAATCTTGATTAATTGAATTACATTTCTCTCTGTCTAACTTGATTCCTTTCTCCTTTCTAATTACATGGTAAAAGACTTGGTCTAGACATGTTCTAAATAAAACGAGGGGTGCTCTGGGTCTAATATTTGAGATAGACTACATGTTCCCAAAAGGATGTTAGACTGCCACTTTAGGCTGTTGTCACTTGCGGATATAAATAATATTTTATCCCTAATTGGACTAGAACATAGTTTCCTTAAGTGAAATTGTTTTAAGATATCAACTCTAAATCATATTTTGGTTGATTCTTTATATATATATATATATATATATATATATATATATATATATATATATATATATATATATATTGTTGGATGGAAAAAAGAAAAAAAAATTGTCTTGACTATTATAACATTTTTTTTCTTCCATGAAATATTTATCATCTTTCGGTTTAGTAACTTTATAATAATATTTTGTTAAATATTTGTGCCAGAATTTGAATACTATTATGTTAAACATATGTTTAAAAATATTTGATTCATTAGAAAATATTTAATTTTCTTGTTAAATGTTGTTGAATTATTTTAATGTTAAAATTCATAAATAACATATATTGGTGTGTCTGAATAAACAAGTTATGCATCGGTTGAAATTATATTTCTTATTAATATGCAAACTAACATATTTTTTTTTGACCGAAATATTAGAGATTTTAATTTTTCGGAAAGAACATATTGTCCGCAACGAAGCATTAGAGATTGTGACATGTTAAAAAAAAAACATGCTAAAGATGAAGTTAAGTAATAAAAAAAATTCTTTGCTCTATTATTCTGAACTTGAAAGATCAGTATAATTATTCATATGCTCGTGATGCCAGTATCTAGTTGGTGTGCCAAGTGCATCGCTGGAACATGATTATATACCTAGTATATGTCTTTTATGCTTTCTAATAAGAAAATTTTGTTGCAAAAATTTATTTAAGTGAAAACTCCATATCTACTACTGTTCCAACTATATTGCAATCATTTGATGTCCTTGTTGTCCATATCATCCTAGAAGGATGCTTTACTATTTATTTTTGTTGCATCCATCAAACTTTTGGTTAAAGACAATGATCATTTGATCTAACTTCTTGATAATTTTATAACCATGTGTATGTTTAGAAAGAAACATTTTTATACTCTAGAATGACAAAATTATGAGACATACCTAATATCGACATTCGTGCTCCGGTCATTTTGGTAGGTAATATTCATATTTACCTACATATTTTATTCATTTTGATTCTGATATATATATATATATATATATATATATATATATATATATATATATATATATATATATATATTGTCGAGCGTGTGAGCCAACTTTCTTGGTTTATGTATATAGATTATGAAGATGTTGAATGATATTGTTTTTCTTGATTGGTTTGAATATTTAAACCTTAAATGGTTATATTATCACAATATTAGAATTTCTAGTTCAAAAGAAATCACAATATTGTTCAGTCACAGTATTTAGACAAACTTTGTTTTGTTTATATTTCGTGACACTATAATTCTTTGATTCATTCAGACAATTAGTCACAAGAAAATAGTTAGTGAAATTGCAAATTCCTTTAAATCTAAGTTTTTAAAAGTTGAGATTAATTTGGGTACAAGCCGAAAGGGTCCTTCTGTCAACCGGGCGTAAATAGCTCTAAGCGACACGATATTTAATCGTCCCCCTGTGGACCTCCGCTAGCTGGGAATCGGCCCCTACAGCTAACCCAAGTTGATCAAAACTTGATAAAATAAAGATTTGATAAGGTCAATTAGCAAAATTCACTTAAACTATTATTCTATCACTTTAGACTGTCATTTTGTAAAAATGACTTGTAAAGGTAAATCTTTAGAGCCAATGCTGAAAGTTATTGTATCTTACTTTAAGTCATGATAGAGTCAGATGAATTTTTGCTCACTGTCCTAATGTCTATATCAACAATTAGTGAAATCACTTACTTGTTAAATAATTATGATGTCACCAAATCTGATTTAGAAAATAACTAAATCAGTCAAATCAGTTCAAGAATATATATTTTTAAGGATATTCTAGACTATAAAATTGTATCATATTAGATACTATTATGTCATAGAAAATTATTTTAATACAATTGGATAGCTGGCTCATATGACATCTAATCCATTTATGGATAATTTTTTTTCTATGAGGAATTTTTCTCTCTTTAGTTTATGTAAGAAGCATAGCTAAAGAGTATTATATACTTAGGAATGTTAGCTTCAGTTACATCTTGTACTGAAGTTGTATGACTCAGACTTTTTATACTTTATATGATCAGCATATTTCTATATATGTTTTTTTTAAATTATGCTAAAAGCACGATCTTGTGATTTCTAAGATGAACAGGTACCTGCAGCTGCGTTTCAAGACATTAAAAGAGCTTTAAAATAAAAATATATAGTTCTTGACTATAAAGTCATAAAAGAACTTTACAGATCTCTTGACGAAAAGTCTGTTTACTCTTGACGAAGAGTTTATCTAGGAATTTAATCCTAGAATCATCGAGGGGGGTGGGATTAAGCCCATAAGTAAGTCACCAGCAGTGGCAACCCAACCGAGTCTGACTGGAGATCCCAAGAAGCCGGTTCAATGGGTAGAAACAAGCTGGACTAAGGTGACTTTATGGAACACTGACTCGAGATTAAAATCTCATTAAAATAATGCCCAAGTGGCTGTACATCTGTACAATGATACCCCATCCCTATGGTGACAGTGTTCCGGTGTGATTTGGTTAGGATGAGTTTAAAACTCTTAATAGGTCCAAGCATGATTATGCAGGGTTGACTCCAATCACCAACCCTTGGAGGACTTACCTATGTGAGAGGTCGTGAAGGCCGCGACTATAGGACAGGGCGATCCTAGACAACTCTCATGAATGTGGAAAAGTGCGCATGGCCAATAAAATGTGCCACCCGATAGACCCAAGAACCTCTAGCGTACTATGTGTATTATTTTCTGAGTCTGGTTCAAGAAGTCTGATTCAAGGCATAGTCCATCAAGCACTTCTTCAGACAAAGACAATAGTCACTACGTGAGATTCAAGGCTGTAGTCCATCTCATCTATGCATAGTATATAATTGCCCAGAAATTCTCTACTTCTATTCTTTTGAATTATGTTATCTCTGTTTTCAAAATTTTGATTTTTTTTTTTTTTTTTGTGGGGGGGGGGGGGGGGGGGGGGGATTGTTGTATGATATGTCGAAAAAATCAAATTTCCTCCTAACCTTATCTTTACTCAATTCATTGGCTACTTAACTAGTCATTATATTCATGTTAAATGACTATTATTTGTTGTGTTGAATATGACTAGATTTATTAGCCTATTAAATCCTATTAACCCTTACCCTCTTTAGTTTTTTGTAACGGCTAATTTATTAGCCTATTCAATAATTTTTAAATGGTTTTTATTAGTTGGCTTTGGGTATAGTTTCCTCTAGATGTATATATATCTATCATGGTTGCTCTATAGAGATATAGAAAAATGACTAAAAAAGTTCTTCATTTTTTCATCCTCCTACCTCCAAGAGCTAAGTCAGGGTCATTCTCCCGGAGTTGTGTGCAACAATGGGAAGCCGGTAGCAAGGGAGTTTTACCACTAGGAGGATTCGAGAGAAAGTCTGCACATAGACCTCGAATATTCTCTTAGGGCAATGCTTCGTGCATGACTTTCCCGTAGACCGGTAACTCTAATCTTTTATTATATTGTTTACAGGAATCAAGGTATATTTTTTATCTAACATAAAGAACAAAGCCGGTAGCAAGGGAGTTTTACCACTAGGAGGATTCGAGAGAAAGTCTGCACATAGATCTCGAATATTCTCTTAGGACAATGCTTCGTGCATGACTTTCCCGTAGACCGGTAACTCTAATCTTTTATTATATTGTTTACAGGAATCAAGGTATATTTTTTATCTAACATAAAGAACAAAGGGTGTGCTTCATTTGTAGGATTAGACAATGTAATGTAATCAATATTACATTCTAAATCGAATTCGGATGTTTGGTTGGACAAAAAAAATATGTAATAATCATTAGAAGCTTGATTAAATTATATCACTTTCTTTTAAAACTAATTACATCATGAAACTCATGTAATCTTTTTGTTAAAACCAATTAGATCATAAAACTCATGTAATCGCAATTACATTACAACTTAAAAGTACAAAAATATTTATGTAATTCTTTTTTGTTTATTATTGCTATTATTTTTCTTTTCTTTTTTTTTTCTTTTTTTCTTTTTTTACTTTTTTTTTACTTTTTTTAAAAAAAAACTTTTGAAGTTCTAATAGTTTGTTTTTTCATTTTTTTTATTTTAAAAATATTATATTAAGAACTCAATTACATTAGAAGGAATGCAATTGATATTATATTTACATACATCGCTTATATGTTTCAACCAAATATGTTAATATAATTGTAATTGTATTAAATTACAAACTTAATTGCATTACAATTATAAATACATTACAATGAACCAAAAGCAACCAATCTTGAGACAATGGTAATTGATATAAGAAGTTTACATCATCGCTTACTTTTACTTGCTCCTACTTTTACTCAACTCCAGTTGAGTTCTGATTTAGAATCTTAGATTCAACTACCCCTCTCGGGTTAAAACAACTTCTATATTCTCCCATTTCCAAGCAACACAAGTCTCAGATGCAATGATTTATAGTTGTTAAAGAGAACAATTTTCCAAAATGAGTTCCATCTTAAAGTTTAATATCATTGACACTTATCGCCATTGACATGAACAATAAACTACTGCAAGAAATAATACAGTGAGAATTACAAGAAAATATACCAAACATAAAACATCAAGAATGCCATTTTTTCTTCTTGTTTCTAGCTCCTTACGTACCTACCTCTATGGAAAAGAGAGGCTCAAACTCGATCATGATTCCAATGAACTCCGTGTTATTGTAAGCCACGGACATGAGCTTTTGCATAACAATGCATCTGTATATTTATAAATGGAAGCCACAGTTCAGCCTCAGTGTCTAATGCTCTGATCAGCATCATAAACACACACAAGTATCTGGCCACCAAACAGAACCTCCAAACTACACTTCCGATACAACTCAAACATCCCAAGATATAAAATACAGATGGGAGCCACAGCACCCAGTCGGCCAAGGACAAACATGTCGGGATGCAAGCCTCTGACGTTACTCTCGACTTTGACCACTGTTTGCCTCGCCACGGTTGCTACTAGGTTCAACTCCATGGCTTCTTCCCCCTCCTTATTTCAGAATAGTGTCTTTCCTCGCCCGAGTCATTGAGCTATCTGCACATGCCCAAAAACATTATTTTCCAACAGAAAAGAAAACACTTTAAAACTCTGGTAAAGAACAAATTAAAAACTCTTATGAACTTTATGAATGGTGGTGCCACAGTAGTGCTCTTAGGTAAGCAGCTGTGGTAGCAGCTCATGTTTCCCAACTAGTTAAGGATATGTATTACCATAACTGAATTTGCTTGTGCACCATGTAACCACACTACGTATAACAATCTCTCGACTGTGTAACCATGATGCATGTGCCAATGAAACTAACATTGTTGTGTAAACAACATTCTCTCACAGTGAGTAGTAAAGAACAAATTATTTACCTAGTATGCTCCTATAGCATGATGTACACGGGGCGTATGCAGAGAGTTGGTTCAAATGAAGAAGATAGACTAAGTGGCATGGAAAAAGGGAAGGCTATGGAAATTTTCTTCTCCTTTCAGGGGCTATAAATATACATTTTTTAAAGTACAGAGGGAACTCAAGCACCCCCCACAAGCTCGTGCCTGCATCTACCCTTGGATCCAATTGCTTTGTCGAGTTCCCCTATTTCCACACACAACTTCCCTTCCATACCCGTCCATTCATGCCCCCTCCATCAAACTCACTCCATTATTATATTTGAAGGAAACCTCTCTTCCTGGCTACCAATTCTAGTATCACAAAATCTGGAAGAAGTCGCTGATTGATCATCTCCAAGTCCTCGCATCATTACAGAAATTACAGAATATGAATACTTTGCTCAAAATCATGACTTTCTTGTTTGGCAATGACATGATCAACTACACCTTAGTAAGGTAGGATTTCACTTCCTTCCCTACAAGTCAGACAAGGAGAACCTTCTTGATGAAGCATTCCATGAAGTCTTTATTAGAGAGTAACCATTTGCATTAACTTAATTCAATATAGGGAAATGAAGGGTTGCATGCGTTGTAGGTTATTATCTATAGCTATTGTGTAGGAAGTTGAGACGTGGATGGTAACTTATGCATGATAATTTGTACAATTACAATAACAACTACAAAGCCTTTATCACAAACTTTTGGGGTCGTTTGAAACCTCTTCTTTCATTTGGTTCTGTTAGGGTCGTATCCTCTGTAATACTAATAAAAACCATATCCTTCTTTTAAGACTTCAAACCATGTTCCTCTTGCTTACCTTTATTCCTAGTGGCTCATTAACTACAAAATTGCATATGTTCAAAGCACCTAAAACAATTTTCTCTCGTCTTGTTCTCAATTGGTGACACCTGAGGCTCTAACTTCCAAAGGATACACTCATTTATTATCCTATCCTTTAATGTATTGTCATTCATCCATCTTAGCATTATCATTTCGGATACGCTTAACATTTTGGACTTGGCACGTTCAATCCGATGCTCACCCCCACCGATACCACATGTTACCAAAATCTTGGATATCTTTCCCGGTCAAATCAGCAAAGAAAAAAAATTAGAAGGAAGATAAGATTGTCAAAATAACAATATTGACACAATGATTCAATCTTTTGCCAACATGCTACACTGCGTCAATAAAAAAAATTATCAACAGAAACCATAACTATTTGTCGAAGTTGTATACTACAAATTCACGTCGTCCATGCATTTTAATATTATTCCATCAAAACTATCTATTGTAGGGATACTTCATCTAAACGTAAAAGAAACAAGAGAATCTATTGCCTGGTGACTAACTTAAGAATGTTAAATATTATTCCATTAAAACTAATGGAAACCAAAAACAACAGATAAGATCATGACTAAATGTATCAAATATGTTTATAGTATCCTAAATAATTTGTTACTCTTTTTCGGCTTTCTGAAGCCAAGAACTATGGAACTCCTGTCCAAAACCACTGAAACTGCCGATATTGATATTCTATGAAGGATCCGAGACCGATTCCACCACCGATGCTGTGAACCTTGGTTATAAGATCATACAATAATGGAAAATCAAGTATCTTATCACCCCTTCCCCCCTTCTTCCCTATTTTTGTACCTTAACCTCTATGCACTATCATAGTCATCAACCTCAACATATTTAAATATCCTCTAATACATAACCTTTATCCTCTGGACAACCTAGAATCAAATTATTCATATGTATACACAAATTCCCTTTTGATATTTCCTCGTAATCCTACCTAGGGTGTATAACGACTAAAGAGTTTGTGTATTTCTAATATTAAACCGATAGGTTATGTAATTTAACACCAGTGATGTTAAAATTAATTGGTGATTTGCAGTCATTGGAGTATCTTAAAGTTCCAAGTGCTCGAGTTTCCTACACACCCAAACATAATAACAATTTGTAATATCATAGTAACAATAACTCCTCCAATATATGCCATACTCTTTCTATAAGTTTGTTAGTGTGCATGTCTAAGCACTACCATTGAAAATTTGCATGGATACTCTTTCTAAAAGGTTCGAGTAACACATGCATTAGACGTGCCCAACATCTAACAGTGTAATAATTAAATAAACCAGTAATTCCACAATTTGCAAAGCATTCAAAGAAAACAGCTAGAATCTTCATTCAAAAATATGACCTTCAAGTACTTGTCAAATGTTATGCACTATCAATCTTCAACAGATAATGTATTAACTAGTAACCTGATATACCAAGAACAGCAGTACTGCTGCTGTGTTACACCTGTAACAAAACAGATTAGCCTCATGATCCTCATGAATTACACCTACAAAAATTGCATGGTGACAGTGATATACCAAACTTACCCTAATTATCAACTGACATTCCTACATGCTTTCAAATGGAAAACTGAAAAGAACATGCTTCTTCTGTATCATTTTGTGTGTGTGAGTGTGAGTGCGCGTGTGGGTGTGGGAGTGTATAGAGAGAGAGAGAGAGAGAGAGAGAGAGAGGTGAAGACAGGAAAACTCAATAAGGGTAATAAATTCTTCAACATTTTACAGAGACATGTCTAAACTGGTGACCTACCTGCATTGCGTTGTGAAGTGAAAAATAACACATTTTTCATTCTGTGTGATAAATGGATCATGCAAGCTTATGCTTTATAGACATACATAAAAAGTTTATACATATAAGAACAAAATAATAAGACTAACAAACTTTTGCTAGGAAATTTTTGCCCTTTCTGCATACAGAAAGCTCTAATAATATTTTTCTGCATACAGAAAGCTCTTATAATGTTCTTCACTTTTATTTGGGTGATTGTTATGGGGCAGAGAGCACTTAGCATCCATATAAAAAGATTTACCTTCCTTGTGCTATTGTCAGGGGATTGTCCGCAAGTTAGCCATCTAAGTTGACACCCCATTACAGCAAAATCAGACCTAGCTTTTTCAATGACATCTTGTCCTCCTTCCACCTCCCTCTTCCTCTTCCACCTCCACAGTCATCCTCCCTCTTCTTTCCCATTTCTCCATATCCGCCCTCCTCAAATGCCTGATTTTTCTTCATCACCAAAGGACTGGATGATGATTAGGTTGTGAGAAGATTGGTGGAGGATAGTGAAGAATGGATAGAGGAAGGGGAAGGAGGACTGAGTAATAGTAGGAGGAAGGAGAAAGATGTGTAAGAGGATCACTGGCTATAGCACAGGGGAGCATGAAACAACTTTTAAATTTATCTAAGGTCGTATGTTCTCTTCAGTCCTTACTTGAGGGGAAACATGCAGGAAAACTTCCATAACTAATACTCTCAAAACATTAACAGCAGGAAAGCATGCAGCTGAAGAAACCAACCAGAAACTTAAACTAGTCATAGCTAAACTTGTAGTCATAGCTAAACTTGTAGTCACCTCTGGAATTCCCACAATCAGCAGTGGAACTAGGACTGATTTCAACTAGCTACTTGTTCACTTTTTATATTGTGGATCCTGGATAGACGTATCCCCAGTGGACATTTTTAGGTCGATACCATCTGAAACACAGAATACATTTCAATTAGGGCTCTGAATATTTTCTATATAAAAGATGAAGGTATAACAGAACACAATGATCATCAAATCTTACAATCTGCTGGTGCGACGGAGCACAGAGCACACCGTCAGTAGCTATACTTCCAAGTGATTGCAACTTAAACCAGTCTTAGATTCTCACTGCATGTCATATTCCTCATCAATGACATGTCCCATTGAGACAACCTGCAAAGCTGTTCCTTTCACAAGCCATGCAGTAAGCTCTGGCTGATGCTCTATTTGGTTGAGTGGTTGCAAACTTCCATCGTCCTTTTGAACACCATATACGAATGGGAGCCTTATAGTAAGGAAGCTCTCTGGAGGTAAGATTACTTGACATGCAAGGGTGAAGCGTGATTGCTGCTCACGAGCCGAAGTTGAAGGAGGCAAACATTTATCCTAAAATTACATCCACGAGAAACAAAACTTTTAGGAACAAATAGAATAAGTTGTCACAAGTAATCTATCTAATGAATCTTTTAAGACAACAAACTATAAAAGCTTTCATCCATAACTACGCTATAACCTTAAAGTAAGGATAATCTTGTCACAAGTAATCTATCTAATGAATCTATTAAGACAACTATAAAAGCTTTCATCCATAACTACGCTATAACCTTAAAGTAAGGATAATCGAAGCAAGTACGTTGAAATAATTAGCAGTTCATATGGTCTTTTTAGTGAAGGTGATTCTATTGTAAGCGCTACTAGGCAAATTAAGATAGCACCATTCATAGCTGAAGGGGAGGGAGCAATATGAACATGGAAACAGTATCATTATCAAACTTGCCTCAAATTGTATAACTGGGCAGGTTGCTAGAACAGTAGGAAATGGAGGTGTCACCTGCAAAGCAATATAATAAATCCGTTATCTGACAAGAGAATGATATCACACTAGAATTAGCGATAAAGCAAAAGAGAAGAAAAAATGGAGATGTCACCTGCATATCATTATAAACAAATCTGTTATCTGACAAGAGAATGCACTCATGCAGAAGGAATATATTACACTTATGTATTCACATGGAAAAGAAAGAGTAACATATATGGCTAAATAACATAAAGCATTCAAGAACATTTCTGGTTAACACTGAATATGTAGAAACCAGACCCCAGATTATTATTTTTTCCCACAAAAAAGGATATAAAATCAGAAACATTAACATGTTTTCTTCTTCACTATATTCAGTTTTGCAGGATCAGTAAAAGAAAGCATGGAAATAACACATGGCATGACAGATGAGAACACTGGATACTCCGGACGAAGAATGAAGCAGATAAGGCCGCGTATAAATTGACATCTTGGACCATTTGCTCAATTGATAAACTATATCCAATATAGGGTCAACACCAAGGGCAAAATCTCCAACTGTAAAACTCAAAGGATAGCAAAACTGGAGATTTTATTATATTTCGATCATAGTTACTGGGATATCCTACCACCACTATATCAAATATAGGGTCATCATCGAGGACAAAATCTCCAACTGTAAAACTCAAAGGGCCAGCAAAATTGGAGATTTTATTATATCTTGATCATAGTTACTGGGATATCCTACCACCCTAGGAACCGTGGTTCCGGATCTCGCGACACCAAACTTGGCGGGTTCCAGATCTAGATATCCAAAAGTGCGACCTACGCAATCCGGATCTTACAAGATGAAGTTAACAAAGATATCATTCAAACGGTAATATAAAAGAATAAAATCAATCGGTTTCAAAATGAACCATGCAAGAAAAGGTGGTTGTAGGATTTGGTACGAATTCCTTAGTAGACACAAAGATATATTTACAAACACAAGCAAAAAGGGAACTGGTTAAGCCTTACCCTCATCGTATTGTATACCAGGAAAAGTAGCGTACTCCATACTTGTTCTACGTATCGAAGCGAACTGCTAAAGGTAACTATGATCTTGATTTACAGCATCATGTTGATACTTGATAGCATAGGCTCAAATGCTTGTTGCTTCTTTCCCATGCATTAAAAAAGTAGCACACGGATTCTGGCTATTATGATCTAGTTTAAGTTCTTCAAGATCATACAGACTCAAATAAATTGCATATGTGGTTGTACGATATAAAAAAGACATAATATCCTTTTGATGTACAGTAAGAGCAAAAAAGGGTGAAAGAGCAAGCTCAAGTTGTCTGATGTAGGACAACCATACGTGCAATCCCGGGTTAAGATTTGGAAGGAAAAAATGGGAAATTCTAGGAGTGGGGTTATGGGTATTGTAGAAATTATAGTTATAACTTATACATAATAAGAAAATAAGAAATGTAAATTTTGGGGTTTTAAAAGAGTTGGTAGGATTTTATGTGTTGGAATTTCTCCACAGCAAGGAAAGAAATGGAATGTTATGAGGCCATGAAGGGTTCAACGGTGTAAAATAAAATGCTCAAAGTGTTGGTATATGGCAGGGTTTTAGAAAAGAAAGTTGGAAATTTCGGTTGTTAAGATACTCCTCCAGAGGACCGTATCGATGTCATCCGTATTTGACATGTATCTAACACGATGCTTCCCCGACACTCATTTCAGATAGGAGTGTCGGATATGATCGCCCATGTCTAGGTTCCAAAGAAATCCAAAACATAGTAGAAAGTGATTTTTGCTTGGTCGTGGCCATGCCACACAAATATGGAGCTAGAAACATATTGTATCAAATCCTTTCTGGAGCTTAGTAAAACACTTTTACTAACAAAACATGCATAAATATAGATATTGGTAAAATCTAATGAATAGAATATGTATTTTTTTAATAGAATATGTATATAGATACGTTTTCATGTGTATATATAACCATATCAAAACCGTAAGTGTATCCAAATTTTCTAGAAATGCAGCAGTCTGAATCCTTATTGTGCCTGTGCCCAATCTGTGTCCATCTCAATGCAACCTGGGTTGAGGTTTCGATGGAAATGAAAGGTAGAATAAGGGGTTCATGGGGCTACAGGGGATTAGGGTTAGGTTAGGGGTTTTGTGATGTTTGGATTCAGTTACAATTTAAAAGAGATTGGTGCTGTCGTGTTTGACAGTTCTGATGGAAAGAAAAGATAAGAAAGAAGATAAGTTGTAGAAGCCTGATCCAAGACACACCACCACCATCAATCGCATCAGATAATAAAGAAGAGAAAACTCAGATTTATATTGCTCCCAAACAAAGTTCTTAATTGCAAGAGATTGGTCTTTAGATAAGCAATAACAAAAGATAAGACCTCTAATCTTTTCAACCTCTATTAGATAAACTCTATCAAATAATAGATCAGACAAATCCAAACGAGAGAAGCCTCATAAAAATAAGATATAAGAAAATATAAATTATAATTTAAATCCGAATCTAAACTCAAATTCAAATTCCTAATTACAAAACCTAAAATAGACCTAAACGAAAACGAACTAGAAACAAAAATAACCAAAAGAGGTGGTCCCATCAGCGTTCATATGCTTTAGTGTTTCACACAATAGGAATACGGACTGTCAGTGAAAATGTGCATCTTATAACACGGTTAACACCTATGAAAGTAGCCGAATCATTTTCTGAGACTAATCAAAACAATATGACAGCAAAGCAGGTGAAAAAGCACGAGTGAGATTTCGAGCATTCAAAATCCATACAATTCCTGGGAGACTTGAAATATAACTGGCATCCATTTATAGTAACAACATCATGCAAGAAGTTGATAAACTAAAGTTTAGAATACTAAATACCAGAAAGATCCTATTAAGCTGTGATATAGTACTCGCGAACTTGATATTTTGATGCTCTTGCTTCTTAGAGTTCTTGCAGTGTGGGCAGTTCATGTACAGTGGTAAATTCCTGTTTAAAAGAGAAAATGCAGAGCTAGCATCGTCAAGCATCACATGAGATTGATTTACTTCAAGTTCATCCACTGACGAAGGTGCGTTAAGCCCAAATTTTTCGAGGCCAGATCTAGGAAAAACCGTGAACCTATCTCGTTCTCGACTAGAATTTGCTTCAACTTTAGTGAGCTTGTTGTTTCTCTTTGTTACAGCAGTACTTGCTGATTTAGACAAGTCTGGAAGTACTTGTCCATGCAAAATATTACTCGTTTCATCATGTTTTCTTTGTGAATCTTCAGAGTATGAAGTGTGAAGCTCCATAAGATGTTCTGGAGACAATAAAAACCGATGTCCATAAGAGCACTCATGTTCAAATCCAACATACACGACCACCTGATTCGAAGAACAATTTGGCTTTCTGTTTCCATCATCAAGCATGTTAACAGGCACTACATTGTTTCCTATCTGTAGGAAGGGGTCACCTTCAGTTTGACGATTAGTTTCAGGCCTTTTTAAGCTTTCTTGAACATTGACAGGTTCAGTTCTTTGAGATTTTGGATGGCCATTAGCTACATGCACTCGGTCGTTATGTTGATCACTATTAAGCATGCGCACAGCACCTTTTGCTGGAGAAGCTTTTGGCTGTTTACTCTGCTGAAGAAGAGGGAATGATGATTCCACAACAGCAGTACCTGCAACAACCTCAGAAAAAGGTTTTTTCATAGTGAAAGATGGAAGACCTTTACCAAAACTGATACTTGTGTCACCAGAGGAAACAGCCATTGCTGACTGCTTCCGATCCTCTAAGCATTCAGAGTGAACTCCCCTTGGAAACCCAGCAGTTTCAGGTTTATTTGCTTCTTCTTTCACAATAGGCAAAGCATTAACATCTGGTCTGGAGCTTATTAGAGAACAGTTACCTGTCACAGTAGGCAAGAAACTTGTGCTCTTCTGTTTATTATGTGAAATTATCCACTTAAGCAAAAACTTCTCCCTGGAGACAAACCCAATTTGAAGTAAACCTTTCTCTGCTTCATAATATCTTGCTCCTCCAAGACGCAAGAGAGTCCACGAGGAGAGAGGAAGTCGTCCTGTACTGCTTCCTTTCGGAAGAATGAGACTTGGAAGGACATCTTTGCAGCAGGCAAAGCAGCTGAATGTGCCATTAGCACTATCAAAATCAAAGGGGTCATCTTGAAGGTGCCTTGAACGGCCACAAGGGCAGGCATGAAGAAAAAGATATCCACTCGAGTGCTGGTCCAAAACATTTCCTGAGACATGATCGCAAGTAGTAGTACTGTGCCTCTTGTGCATGCAGGGTTTTCCAGTTAGACTGACTGCATCACAGAGTTGCCTCCCTGATTCCCATATAGATGTGCATTCATCTTCAAGTCTCTTTGCAAACATCTGAACAGCTGGTCCTTTCACCATTGACTTAAAAGCATGCAAAGCCCTCCCCAGTTGTGCCTTATGTAAAGCCGTTGGATAACAAGAAGGAAGATCTTTCAAGTAGACCTCCTTGGCCACTGGAAGAGCCTTTTGGCACCAAGCTAAAGAAAACTTCATGTTAATAGTCATACTGCTTTCCAAACAAGTCACAGCAGCTTCAGCAGCACTACGCCCATCCTGTGTCTTAGTGGCGCTCCTTTCAAGAGATTGTGTTTTGATATTCCCATTTTTATCTATCACACCATGTTCTACAGAGAACAATGCACTGAGAATTACATTACTTGAAGTCAACCACTTCTCTAGACAGGGCAGCTCAGGAGCACTAACATGCTTCCCAGCGGCCACTGAGGCTGCTGCAGCTGCTGCTGCTACAGCAACCATACCAACACCAGCAACCGAACCGCTGTTTGCATTGCTTGGTAGTGCACCTCTCCCTCTCAGAGCATCAGACTGCCTATAAATAAAATCCTTTACTATTTGAATTTCCTCATCATTCAGAGCCTGGCATTGACTCTCAAACATAGATATATCGGTCATTGCCTTTGAATCAAAGGCTTCCTCAATGAGGGCAGTAACAAAATCTAGGGCTTCACCTCCTTGATTCATACGCTTGTCGATCAGGGCTACAACTCTTGATGCATCGAGGGAGAGCAATGGAAGGGAATTCATATTACCAACTCCTCTTGAGTTGGGTTCCGCGCCAGCAAGTATGCGACATTTCTTGATCAAGAAGCGGATCTGTGAGTCAAGAAAGGAGTGCAGCTTCTTCTTCACATTGCCCTCGCTTCTAGTGCTGGGACGGGCCAGCATTACCACAGAACCCGATCCTTTCATGCCATTAGAGGACTGATTCTGTGTCAGGGCATCGGTCAAGTCTTCCCCGCCGGGTCCAGGGTTGAGCCCTTCAGAATGATGGTCACAGAAAACAAAGAGAATGACAGGAACGCAGTGGCCAGGGAGCACGGATGGATGGGAGCCAGATCCTGACATGAGAGAAATGGACGACGAAGTGTGGCGGTTGGAGACCCCGTTACGTCTCCGCTGTGGAGAAACTGAAGAGGCTTCCGGCGTCAGTGTGACTTGGGATCTCACAAATGGTGCAAGTGCATGTTTAGCAGCTTGAAGTACTCGCAGCTTCTTCAAGATTTGGGTATCAAACCGCACACCCTCGTGAATGAAAACTATCACATGGCAAACCTGATGTTGACATTGACAGGTAGGTTACCACTCCATCATCTTAAGAAACCAAACTACACTAGTTACAAAATTGGAGAAATAAATCTGAAATATAAGGTTGGTTTTCTGTTCCTGCAGTCGTAACTTTATATTTCTTATTATCTTAAACTAAAGCATGGGAATGTCATTTCTTTTTTGCTCTCCAACTTGTTGCGCCATAGAATGGAATGAAATTCCCTACAGAAAATCATCATTTTGCCTCTTTGTCTACACTATAATTTTTGTAGTATAGGACAACTTAGAGGGCGTCTTTTAAAGGATAGATGTATTTAAAGGCGTTTTTGGTTCTATGAGAGAGTCCTTATTGCTCATATTTAGGAGCATGGCTAAAATAGAGGGTTGGCAAACATCAGGTTGACGATCGGTTGATCATAAGAAACTACCCATTCCTTTATGGATGTTTTTTGTGCTTCAAAGTCAAGCGCATATGATGAGAGGAGTCTTCGGATGATGATGACAATAAGTTCGTTCCTGTCATCATCCGAGCATATCCCATCCAATGTTCTAAAAATCAGCCTAGAAGGCCCGTGCCTGCACGGTGCCCGCCTAGGCACCTGTGCCCTACGACGTCCAACTGCATTATTTGGGTTTTATGGAAAATTGCCGCAAATTTCAACACGGTTTTTTGTTTTTTGTTTGGAACTGCCTAGAACTAAGCGACGGCCTAGGCGCTAGGCGTCCGGTACCTGTCCCCCTAGCGACTTTACAACCTTGATCCCATCAGTTGAGAAGGTTTGGGTTTTTATGACCGACTGTCAACGGGATGTCAACCCACTATGGTGGTAGCAAATTCCTAGCTAAAAAGATAGTTATGAGCACAAGAGGGTCTTGCCATAAAACCATAGAAAGCCAATTGGCTGTTAGGTACACTAATGCAGGGCAAACAGCTAGTTGATCCTGCCAGTATAACCCACAGCATATTGTGGGCTAGGCCCTTGTTTTGGCTGGTTTTCTTTCAATTTTTTGGCCTTTATGTATCAAATAAAGCCAGTATGGAAGCAGCCATGATTGGCACCTTGTTAAGAATATAGTTAGGAATTTTTACTTGCTTTTCAAGGGTAGCATTTCCCTCTTTGCCTTGGCTTTAATAACCCCTATTGTACCAACTTTCATTTTGACCTTGAATATTAAAAAATTTCTCAAATAGTTCTCTTTATTTTGTTGGATTCCAAAGGTTTGTGGATTCAAGCACCCGCATGGATTCTGGTTCTGAATTTGTGGTGGATTCGGGCATCTATGATGTTCATTTCAGCGGCATCATTTATCCTCACCAACGTAACATCTTCATCAAGAACCCCCATTCCCATGCCTCTGTTACAGTGTAGGGTCCCTATCCTACATATAGCCCTATGTTTTACGTTATGCAATTTAAGCTCATAATTTCTAGTTGAAATAAGCTTGTGATACACTAGCAGAGCTATCTAGATCAATCTTCTTGGAGTTTGTATGCATGTTTTTATGTTTCTCATGTTATCAGAGTATTATTTTTTGATATTTAGGATCAATCATTTATAATGACAAAAAAATTGAGAACGATGGATGCATAGAAAATAAACATAATGATCGAAATGAAGGAGTTCTCCTGAAGTATTTTGTGATCGGAAGATACCTTTGAAGTTCGAAATAAAAATTCTATAAGGCGACTATAAGATCAGCTATGCTTTATGGATCGGAGTGTTGGGTAATTAAGGAACATGATCAGAAAATTAGTGTAGCAAAAATGAGAATGCTAAGATGGATGAGTAGCAATGCATTGAAAGACGGGATAAGGGACGAGCATATTTGAGGAATGTTAGAGGTCATACCAGTTGAGGAGCAAGATGAGAGAAACTCGTCTTAGGCAGTGTTCTAAAAATCGGTCTAGGCACTAGCCGTCTAGGCACTAGGCGCCTGGTGTCCGTCCGATACCCGCTTAGACGTCCACCTAGGCCTTCCCGACCCCCGACTATGCATGTTTTGGGGTTTTATGAACTTTTTCTACAATTTATGTAGGTTTTCTGGGGGGTTTATTTTTATCATGGCCGCCTAGGCGGGCTAGGCGCTAGGTGCCGGGTACCCACCCGACTAGCTCCTAGCGCCTTTTACAACCTTGGTCTTAGGTGGTTTGGACATCTGCAGTAATAACCAATAGATAGTAGTTAAAGGAGATGATAGGATTAAAGATAGGCCTAAACAAACATGAATTGAGATGCCTAAACGTACAGAGCCGAATGGAAGAAAGGGGCCGACCCGGAAAAACTTGGGATAAAGGCTTGGTTATTTTCTCATGTTGTTGTATGTTATCAAAAGTAATCTCTTTTTCACAAATTGGAACATGTTTATAGGGAAGGAATAAACAAAGGGAGGAAGAAGAAGAACAAGAGCAACTCACGGAGAACATGAAGAGCGTGGCGAGAAGATGCTCGTACTCGCGGTCCTCCTCGTCGTCGTCGTGGTGATCCACATGAGAGGAGGAGAGGTTGAGGAAGAGCATCCCTCTCTCCTTCTCGCCGTCGCCCGCGCGGTGATTGTAGTACTTGATACTGACATGGCGGGAGGAAGAGGAAGGGTTCGGACGGAGGGATCCTGTCGATCGATTGGAGGAGGAGGAGCCGAAGATGTTGGCATCGAGGATCTTGTTGACGAGATGGGTCGCTTGCGTGGCCGGCCTGCTGCCGACGAAACCCACGACCACCACTCCATCCGAAGAAGACGACGAGTCGAGTGGTGATGGTGCTGGTGCGGAAGAAGGAGGTGGTGGTGTTGGTGACGGTCGGGTTAGAACTCGGAGTGGAGAGGAACTAGAGGAAGAAGGGATGTTGTTTAGGTCCATTGCTTCTTCCACTGTTGGGACTTAGGTAGATGCCCGGCCGCAGCTGCCGCTCCCCATCTCAAATTTGGCAACAAAATGGGCTGAGCTGATTCATTGACACCTTTCTCCTCCCTCCCTAACCCTAGATAACATACATACTGCCTGCACACATGGAAATTAATTATTTACAATCAATACCTATGATAAAAGACAGGGCTAGTCACCGTTCATCATGTGAGATTATGGTCCGGTTTAGGGATCAGTATTGGGCCGAGCGCGCCCGACAAAATTGTCCGACGGCCAAAGTCTGATACAGCCCACTCATTAAGGGAAGTCCGGTCTGAACCATGTTAGTATTAGGGGTGAGCGTCGGTATAATCGGTCGGTATTTGATCGATTTTTTCGGTATTTTTTAAAATCGGTATTTGAAAAATTAATACCAATATCGTACCATTTAGAATCGGTTTTTTCGGTTTCGGTTAAATCGGTATTCGGTCGATTTTTGTTCGGTATCGATATTTTACCAATTAATATTTGATCAATTAACACACTTAATATTGTAAACTCTTAACCTATAATATTTTTTTTTTTTACTTTTTTGGAAGAATTAATTTTAAAGCCAAGCCTCTACCAACCAAACAATTAATCAAAATTATTAGAACAATATGTAACAAGTCGCAAACACCTAAAAAAGAGCTTAAAATATCAAACGCGGTCACTAAGTTTAATCTTTAGTATAAGTTTAAGTAACCAAAATTCACTTCAAAATTCTATGAGAACACAAAAACATAAGCTCAAAAGATCAAAAACTCAATTCTTAGCATTCTTAATATAAATTCAAGTCCACTAAAATTCATTCCAAGTTCTAGGAAACCAACCAAAACAAAGATAAAAATAAAAATGAGTAGTGTAAAATTAATCATGAACAACATTAAAAAATGTGTGCGTGTGCGTGGGTGTGTGGGTGTGTGTGCGCGCGCACGCGCATGTATATGTGTATGTGTGTGTGTGTGTGAATCGGTTCGGTTCGGTATTTTCGGTATGGTATTACACTCAAACCGTTACCATTACCATTATACCGTAATTTAGTCGGTTCGGAAATTCGGTATCGGTACATAATTTCGGTTCGGTTTTCGAAATTTTTTATTCGGTATTCGGTTGATTTTTCGGTATTGGTCGGTATTTGCTCACCCCTAGTTAGTATAGTACAGGATTTGAACTAAGCATTCACCCGCCCGAGGTCCGTCCAATACAAGTCCGTCCCGAAAAGCCTAACTTTATCTTCTCTGGAGTCGAAGAGTCTTTGTTATCGCTGTCACGTCACAGTTCCAAAACTTACGGAACTAGCACGTGACTCGGTCAGCTGGTACACACTCAAGGACAAATCCAATATATGGAACCCTCAAATAATGCACGTAAGATGTCTAAGACAGGGTCTAATATGATAAATCATCTATATCCCAATCCACATAAAATAATAAACATCAAATGAACAATATGGTTCATGGTCTGCAGCCCACTAACATATATGTCCGATTAGATTCAAAATAAAGTATGAGTCTATAAAACTTGGCTAACAAGCAGAGTGCAAATAACGGATATAAGTATGTAATTACGAAAGATACATGCATCTGAAGAAATCAACCACCATCATGACCAGCTAACTAATGTCACGATCCGTATCCAGAATTTGGGCATGAATCGTGGGCACGTCCAGCCTACGCCAACGTTGTATAATCACAATATGATGAACAACTCACACATGATATATATATTCATCCTCTTGGGAGGACAATAACATAGAACCAAACCAATACTCAATCACAGCTCTGATAGATAGAATATAAAGAAAGAATATATAAAGTCATAAACCATAAAATAGATAATTCCAAAAACTACATGTCCAATCAAATGTCAAATAGCAAAAGTCACTAAAATTCGGAAACAAATTCGGCCTCAAACTAAATCTAAACTAACTAAACAGTGACAGCTGGGTCGGGTGCTGCAAACTCCTCATGTAATGTAAGGTCAGGCTCAACTACATTTCCTCCATATGGACCATAATGAGTAGGGCATCCGTCCTCATCGTAGTCACGTGTCACGACCCGTGCCCGGTTTAGGGGCACGAAGGACGTGGGTACGTCCAGCCTATGTCGCAGTATCGATGGTAGAACGCTGTATAGGTCATCTATAGTATCTAACATCTAACAATATGAGATATAAACATGTCATCTCTGCACGGAGGAATAATATGACATATAAAATATATAACTCGACTACAAGATCTAAAGGAAGATAAAGCATGATATTTGGATAGAAGATAATGAAGATGAAATTGAAATAATAGCAAAAGTCACCACACACGTGAGTCTAGATGTCTAAGACATTAGTATATATCCTAAAATAATAATAGAACTCAATCCCGCACTCGGAACAATCCGATACAATAAAATGCTAAAACTCTAAGCCACTACTAGGACACCCTCTACTGGTCAGGATCCTCCTAAGGCTCCTGAGTGCATCCCTCGCATACTCCATGTTCATAGTACATAGGACAACAGTCCTCTAAGCCATCTGAAAAATTATATCCAGTCAGGATGAAGCGAAGTACAACCCAATAGCAGTTCCAATTAAATGACAAGTGCTATGAAAACAGTAAATAATAATGTATCATTTGATGAACAATTTATAAGGGACAATGTACAAAATAGGAGAAATAGGTAGACAAGGAACAATATATGTGATAGGGGAAAAATATGTAAAAATGTAAAAGATAGACAGGTATGTAATAATGAAAAAAACCTGTCATGTACATATACAACTAGCAATTATAGAATAATCCAGGGAAGCTGTGTCGAAAACCAGTGTTTTGAAATACTAAGTTGACATGTGAATAGCTAGGAGGTAATATCCGACAAACCACACACATCGTGTGTGGCTGCTATTATTCCAGTAAGACCATAGGATATAAAGGGTATATTCACACGTTTCCTAGATATTTTTTCGTCCGACCAGTACACATAGATCCAGGTCCCGACACTAATCTCAATAGTCCAGAGTAGATACATTAGTCCAGTGATTCATTAGTCCAATAAAAGTCAATAGACATGAAACCATGTATCTCAAGACAATGAATCCATACAATACCAATCCGTGTATCCATCATGTCAAATATCAAATAAAATACTAATATAAACATGCATCATAGAAAATATCAAGTACTGAAAACTATCAGAGAATGTACTTGCTTGTGGTCTTGAGCAACAAGTGTGAATCGAGATCCAAAGTAGAATTACAAACACATAAATATGAGATTTCAATGTTAATTAATGTTTCTGTGTGTCAAACATGAATATTAATGATGAAACATGATTTCTAGGTCACATCTAAGTTTGTGGTCAAACTAGGTCAATTTGACTTAAATGTTGACTTTTATGGTCAAACCAGTCAACTATGGTCAAATAGGGACAAACCTAGGTGTCTAGGCCAATACCTTGTGCTACGACACGCACGCGAAAATTGGACATGAGTCATAGGTACGTCCTGCCTACACTGTAGAATTAGGGGTGCAACTCGGACGGGTTGGGTCGGGTTTGAGGTCAACCCAAGCCCAACCCGATGAATCATAAGCCTAGCCCGAGTCCAAGCCCGACCCAACCTCGGGTTCAATATATGAAGCCCAAGACCAAGCCCGAAGGGGCGGGTTGGGCTCAGGTTGGGTCGGGTCCATCGGGTTAATTGGACTCTAATATAAAATTTAAAATAATTTTTAACAAAAGTAATATTAAACACATAATCAAATAACAATCAAGCCTTGATCGTTACAAAATACAAATTGAAATGAGAATTCTTTATAAGGAGTTAAAGAGTTTGGGTGGAGAAATTTAGGATTTAAACTTTTTATTTAAGAAGCATGAAAAAAAAATATTATATGTATTTCGGGTTTCGGGTTCTTTGGGTAACCCGACGCATGAACCCAAGCCCAACCCGATTTTTGATCGGGTTCAAATATTTTAACCCGAGCTCGAACCCGAACCCAAGTATCTTCGACCCTAACCCAACCCATTAGCGGGTTTACCCGATCAGGCTCGGGTTTAGCCCGTCCGAGTTGCACCCCTATGTAGAATCGACGGTAGAACGTTGTCTAATAACTAATAATATCCCATTCACACAAGATGTATGACAATCTCACAATTAAGATATTCCGAGTTAGGAGCAATATGGGAAACTAAAACTCAATCACATTAAAAGCTAAGGTAAAGAGTTCAATGATAAAATATGAAACAAATTCCGAGTCCAACACAAGCTAGTAGAAACAGAGAAAAGTACCAAGTCACAAAATATAGTTATACAACCCAAGTAAGAATTCCCGGAAACAAATTCGGACCCAAATGATATAATCTAAAGGCTAACTAAGCTAAGCATCCTCTACCGGCAATACAGCCTCAACAATAGCCTGATCACTCAACTCAGTCTTCGGAGTAGTGTCCTCAATCCTCTCATAATAGGTGGGACAACATGCCTCTAACTTATTGCCTAAAAATGTGGTTATCCCAGTCAGAATTGGAGAAAGTACATAACAGTGAAAACAATTCATACATGATAAAGGCAATATAGCAAGAGTTAGAATATGAGAAATAGAGTAAATAGGTAAACATGCAAAGTTAAGAATCAGTTTAGGCAAAACAGTAAAATATATGAGAAAATATGTGATAATGATGTAAGCAGAGTAATCAATGTCAAAATCCTAACCTCTAGATGTTATTTGAAACACCATATCGACATGTGAATGGCTCGGGTAATACGACAAATTGCACATGATATTGTGCGACTGCTATCCACACGATACAACAAACCATACGTGATAAGTATGATTGTTATCCACACGATGAGACACGGAGAATAGATAAGGTGTTCACACGTCTACTGAGGTATTTTCCCGCCCAACACTTAGCATTCATGGATTTAATTTACGTAAACAAGGTACACGAATCACGGTAAGACACGAATCATGAGTAATAGCAAAGTAAATCCATAGAACAATAACACGTGTAACAAGAGTGTCACAACACGATAGGAATACCTAAATCAAGATATAGAGACAATATCATTAGAGGAAATAAAATCAATGCATGCACTTGCCTGTACTCCAAGTTGAGAGCTAAACTAAGCTAGTGTCCAAATCGATGTCTAGTAAACCTATATTAGTTCAACCAAGTGATAATCAATATTAAGGTAAGAGTGAAACATCCAGCATATTTCTAAATTATAGGGGTTTTCTAGGCACTAGCTATATATAGGGGTTGCATTACTATTGGTATCTACTCTATTGATTAGTCTTTTACTTTCCATACCTATCTATTATATGTATTTATATACCCCCTTCCTATTCACTATAACATTACATGTAACCTTACATGAACCCCCTATATACATAATATCTATAGGAAGGCTCACTCAAAATCATATCCTATTCGAGAGTCCATACCTCCATACTAGCACTTATACCCCTATTACAAATGTATCTGAGTATAACACAACTTCATCTATGTTGGTACTCACCCATACTTGTAGTACAGGGACCCCATCATCTCCAGGTCTTACTCCTATGATGGAGGGCAGGTTGCACAACATGAACTTAGAGAACTGCGCACACACAAGTGTAGGCCTCAAAAAATGACAGTCACGCTGAGTTGATCAGAACAAGTCACGCAGAGTGATCCAAGAAGCAGCACAAAAGATACGCTAAAGTTCTGCCTGGCCATCTCCTTTTAGAAGTCACGCAGAAACAGCTCAGCCATACGTCAGAATCATAATGACTGACAACACAACAGTCGAGAAACGTCTCTTCGTATGCCACGTATGCACAGACTTCGAGAGATCATCGCCGTTATTGCGTGATTTTCGAAATCTTCTTCAGCAAGACTCAGCCTTCGTCAAGTTGGCGTACCAAAAGGGTTTCTTGTCATTTAATGCGACTGACAAAGCAATCACTGTTCGAGATTTTGTGTCAGTCGAGACACGCCGAATCAAGACAGCTGGCAGTTTTATCTCAAGTCTGCGTGTATTTGTGATCTTCATCTCAAGTTTGCGTGGATTCTGAAGTTTTTCTTCCTCAAAGTTTGCATGGATTTTTGAGTTCTTTGCCTCGAAGTCTGCGTGGATCCTGAAGCTTCCTGCCCCAAGTTTGCGTGGATTTTGAAGCTTTCTACACCGAGTTCGTGTGGATTTCGTCTTCAACAAGTCTGCGTGGATTTCATCAAATTGGAGTACGTGGCAGCCATGCCACTGATCTCTCACCTGCGTGTCCTGTAACTTGCACACGACTCATGCATGATTGCCATGTGTCCAACAGTTACAGGTCACGTCCAGTAACTGCTCACAGCCTTGCATATGTTAAATCCTGCATGATTTTCAACTAAGCACAGGCTGTGAAGACAGTTATCTTTTCGGTTATTATTTTTGACTCTATAAATAGAGTTCTTTTTCTCATTCATTGTACAAATACATTGATATCTACTGTCAAAATTTTGAGAGCTTTTCTTCTTCGCATAGTCCAAGGGATAAAGCGATCGTCTTCTAGATCGGATTCCTACAGTTATAATTTTTCCAGAAACACAACAAATAAAGAGAATTTCTTTATAGAAAACAAATTGGCGACTCTGCTGGGGAAAACCATCTCCTCTTCTGAGATGGCAACAACTCAATGCGACACTTCGTCAATCGGCTCGACGAAGAAGGTGATGACGATCAAATTCGATCAACTCGCCTATGAAGAAATGCAGCGGGCTAAGGGTGGCAAGTCCACTCCAGCCTCCATTATCACTGCCAAGTCGAAGGGATACTCTGTCTATGTCCCTAAGAATCAGTTGGCAGTCAATGGTGAAGTCTTTGCCACAGTGTCTACTCCTAACACTGGCAAGAGCTCTACTGCAAGCACGTACACTTTTGTGCACTCGAAGATGACAGCAATCAAAGATCACGCTAACAGTACTGGCTCCTTAGCCAAATCTGTTCCAGTGTGTATCTCCAAAGTTGAAAGTCATGCTGACAGTACTGGCTCCTTAGCCGAATCTGTTCCAGCGTGCAAATTCAACTCTAAAAGTCACGCTGACAGTACTGGCTCCTTAGCCAAATCTGTTCCAGCGTGCAAATTCAACTCTAAAAGTCACGCTGATAGTACTGGCTCCTTAGCCAAATCTATTCCAGTGTGCAATCCCACATTCAACAGTCACGCTGACAGTACTGGTTCCTTAGCCAAATCTGTTCCAGCGTGTAATTCTAAAATCAAAAGTCACGCTAACAGCTCTGGTTCTTTAACCAAGTCTGTTTCAGCGTGTATTTCATCAGAGAAGAATAGCTCCTTAGTTATCTCTTCTTCTTCACCGAGTTCTACTAGAACTGGGGGTGGTCTTCCACACAAAGTCCCTTCGAAAAGGAATAACTCTTTAGTTGTTTCTTCTGCTCCTGTAGTTTTTACTTCAGGAACAGCTTTGACTGATACTTTTGTTAGTCAAAGGAAAGGAGATGGTCTTTTGACTACTCTTCCTTCTGGACATTCTATGTCTCAAAACTTGAATGAGTCTAAGAAGGAATATTCCTTAATATCTTCTCCTATGACTTCTTCAAATTGGGCACAGAATCTGTCCATTAAAGAGGGTCTGTTACCAACTCCTAATCAAAGGAGTGGTTCAACTCTTCCTTCTCTGCAAATATCCAGATCAATGGAAGGAAAACTCCATGTTTCCAAAATTAATGTGTTACCTTCTACTGATTTAAGAACAAAACTCAGCACCTCTGGTGTTAAGAAACCATACCAATTGGATATGAAGATAAAAGATCCAGATGCAGAGTATGCAAGAAATTATGTGGCTCACATTAATCACTCTTTGTATAATCAAGAGCCATCAAGACCCAAGAACAGGAAGTATATTCCTCAATCTTCACAAACAGATTTACGGGAATATCTTCAACAGAAGAGAAGGAGTAATTCTATATCAAAGGAACATGCTGAATGTGACTTCTATCCAAGAGTCATAATTCGGTGCAGATGTCAATCAACAGTTCAAGACCATGGTGATCATGAATGTGACTTCCAGCCAAGAGTCACAATGCAATGCAGATGTCAAAATAAACGACAGTCTGTCTTCAATAGGATTCAGTATGAACCTATGCCTGATGAAGATGAGCCTTTGTTTGCCTCTGTCAACATGACTTCTCGGGACACCGAGGGTAGAGTTGATAGTCCAGATGGAGTATATAGAAACACCAGAGCAAGAGTCCTGGCTTCTAGTCAAAGAAATTTGATCCCTGAAATTGATTCTAAATTTCTTGGAGAATCTAACTTCCCACCTCTTCCTACTGGGGGTAATTCTCCTATAGTTGACTTTGATGTACGAAGCAATGATTCAGAGCATACAACATCTACTAGTTCATCAATAATCCCTCATACAGTCACGACTTACATGGTTGATGGGAATACTGATGAACCTTCTTCTTCCTTGACTCCTCAAGATCAAAGAATTGCTTCTTTGGAACAGCAAATGAAGTCTATGACTGACACAATGAAGTCGATGTATGAACTCATGACAGCTCAGTTGCAAAATCGACAGACTGTATCAGATGCCATACCAGTTGATACTGATATAAGTCCAGTACAAGTTCCTCCAGCAGTACAATCCAATACTCCTGGACCAGCTCAACCAAATCCTAGTCTCTCTGGAGCTGGGGGTAGTGCTTACAATGCTGTTCCTCCTCCCAACTATTCTCTACAAGCCACAACTCCACAATCTTCGGGAGTTGTCTCTGAAGAATTGAAGAATCTCAAAACTCAATTCGAGGCATTCAAACAAAAGGATGGTTTACAAAGGTTAGACATCAAACAGCCTTATCCGATAGAATAGAAGCAAGTATCATATCCTCCTAAATACAAGCCTCCTACTATCTCATTCTATGATGGAACCACTTCTCCAAGTCAGTTTATCAATCACTTTTAAGTGATGACTGATCAACTGCAACCAAGTGATGCCCTCCTTACTAGGGTATTTATTGGATGTCTCAAGGGAACGACTTATGAATGGTATAGGAGTCTCCCAGATGGGAGTATTACCTCATTTGCTGGTTTCAAACAGATGTTTCTTGAAAGGTTCTATGAAGGGCTTAATGACATGACTATGTCTGCTCTTATTAGAATCAAGCAGAAAAATAATGAATCTACAGAGGAATACATTGAACGGTTTCGAAGAGAAGCCCTGAAGATGCCTCTTGGAACTCCTGATGCTGTCACCATTGACACGTACAAATCAAACTTGTTGCCAATCATCAGTATGTGGACAGGGTCTACTCAATTTCAAGATTGGCCTTCCTTCATAGTCAGTGCCAAAGCTACAGAAATCAGTGCTGAAACCTTCAAAGGTTTAGGAGTACATATGACTCCTAAAGAAACAGGACAAGGTGCTAACAATAAAAATAATGCTCGCAAAGGAAAAGAAACTCTTGAAGTTAATCTTCAGAGCAAAGATGCATCAAATGTTCAAACTCCTGCCTCTACAACTCAACAATCAAGAACACCTCGCCCCAAAGAAGAATATTCTTTTGACGACGACGATGTCCTTGGTATCTTTGAATGTCTGCTGAAAGGTAATAAAATATAATTACCAGAGATCAAGAAACCTGATGAAGCTGGTAAGACAGATCATCCTAAATACTGTCCATATCACAGAATGCTGGGTCACACAATTCGTACATATTATGTATTGAAAGGAAAGATCCAAGAAATGATTAAATTTGGAGCTATCTCTCTTACTCCAAAAGAGAAGACCGTCACCTCCAACGTCGTCTCTATGCAATTTGGAGATTTCCCTCCTCAACTCCTTGAAAGTGGAATTGTTCCTATTCCCAAGGCAACTCTTGACATAGTGAATCTTCCTCCTCCACAGTCTGAAGGATTAGTGCCAATCACTTTGGAAACAGGGGAAATCATGTGGATCCATCCTGATCTAGTGGCAGATTTTGAATCGCCTTCTCCTCAAAAGATTTCTTCTCAAAAATCCAAGAAGGCTAGAAAGATCAAGTCATGTCATATGACTTCTCTTGGGTCTACCTCTGACACAGAGCCAAAAGACAAAGAAGAAGCACTTGTTAGTGCTACTCGAACGGGAAAACCTTACCTAAAGGATTATTCTAAAAATCCTGAAGATCCTACTGATATCCCTTCAGATGCTAAAGATGCTCCTAATGTTCCTCCTGAAGAAGAATCATCCACTGAACATGTTCCTCCCAAGCCTACGGCTCTGGAGAAAGGCAAACAACAGGCTCGGTTTGATAAGCCAATCAAGAAGTCTTCTCCTCTTGGACTTCAGAAGCCTTACAACTTCGACATTTTGGCTCAACTTGCTAATACTCCAGCTAGAATGTCCCTTTTTGAACTTCTACGTCTTTCTAAAGAAACTCGGGAGACGTTAAGTGAAGCACTTCTACAAGCTGACTCTTGTCTTGCACAATTGAAGAAGCCAGATGCGAAACCTGCCACTTGCTTACATTGCAACAGTGTACTGGAGATTATCCCAAATATTACCTTTACACAAGACGACATGCTACTGGAGGATAATCGACATGACCGACCTCTCTACTACACTGGTTATATTGACACGATGAAGATAGATCGTATCCTCATTGACCCAGGGTCTGCTATAAGCATAATACCAAAGAGTTTGTTGGATGAACTAAAAATCCCTCTTCATAAGCTCTCCAAGACGGTTACTACTATCTTGGGATTCAATCAAAGCCGAAGTGAGCCTTTGGGAAAGATTCATCTGAAGCTTCAGATAGGCGATTTCAGATCTAAAGTCACTTTCTATGTGATCGAGATCGTGGGATCCTATAATCTTCTTCTGGAGAGGCCCTTTCTTCATAAAAATAATGTGGTGCCCTCTACTCTTCATCAATGTTTTAAATACATTGATAGCAATGGAAGAGTATAAAAAGAAGTTGCTGATATAAATCCCTTCCATGGGGTTGAAGCTTATTTCAACGATTCCCGAATGTACAAAGAAGAGTATACAAGGATCATACAAGCTATGGAGAAAGAAGATGCACAAAGTGAGACTTTAATAATCCCTGTTAAAGGTCGAACTACTCAGCAACAATCTCTTAAATCCTCTAGAGAAGATTCTTTCATCATCCCAGTGAGTGGACGGATCTCTCCGTTACCTCAGTCATCTACTCAAAATACACTGATCATTCCTGTCAGTGGGCGTACTACAGTTCCTGTATCTTCACAAGATACTCTGCTAATTCCAGTTGGAGGGCGGACTACTCTTCCTACTCAAACTTCAAGGGAGCTCACCTCTTCTGAGCCATTTGTTATCGATCTTAATCGAAACAAAGCTTCTTCTTCTTTTCCCCCTTTAGTCATTGACTTGGCTAAAATCTCTAAGGCTCAGCCTTCTCCCAATGTAAATATTGCTGCTTTTACATTTAATGAAAAGTCTCCACCTTTGCAGTACGTTGATGTGTGTAATTATGTTCATAGTTATTTACATCTGTTAGATGACTTGAACACAATAACCATAGGAGTTGTACAGACTGTTCATACAGATGTATCTTTAGAACCTGTACAATCTTCATACTTTCTAGTTCCCAGCAGAAAGCCAGGAGACATTCCAATATTCTTCTACAAAGGGCCTCAAAATCTTTCTGATCTTAAAGATGATGACAAAAATGATGATACTGGAAGATTACAACTACGTCGTTATAGTCAGCAATCTAGAGACATCATCAAAAATATGGGCTATAACTTCAGGACTGGCCTCAATGATGGAAAAGGAAGAAAAATACCTGTCCGGATTCCTCCTTTGAAATATGGAAGGACGAAATGCGGATTGGGTTATACTGCTCATACTCCTTTCATCAATATTATCCATGAAGATCCCAAGTCTGACGAAGATAAGAGATCTGATTCTTCTAGTACCACTTCTTGGGATTCCGATACGAGTATCGGTGACTTCTATTGCAACCTTCTGTCTTCCAATATGGTTTCCATTGACCATTCTGAAGAAAGTGATGAAGACGAAGAAGAGTTTGAAATCTCACCTGAATCAGAACAGTGGGCCCAAAGATTAGATAATCAATGGAAGTTCCGTTTCGAGCAAAAAGAACCTCCGACTGAAGATAAACTTGTTCAAATAGATGTTGGTGAAGAGGGATCTCCCAAACCAATATTCATCAGTGAAAGTATTTCAGAAACTGATAAGAAAGACATGATCAAACTCATTCGTGATTACATCGATGTCTTTGCTTGGAGTTATGAAGATATGCCAGGTCTTGATCCACAGATTGCAACTCACAAACTCAACATCCTGCCGAATGCTAAACCGGTCAAACAATAACAGCGACGATTTCGTTCAGACATCATGGATGCAATTGAAGCTGAAGTCAATAAACTCATGGCCTCTGGGTTTATCAGAGAGAAACAACATCCTAATTGGGTGGCTAACATAGTTCCTGTTCTCAAGAAGACTGGCAAAATCAGAGTCTGTATAGACTTCCGCGATCTCAATGCGGCATGTCCTAAAGACGAATTCCCTCTACCAATCACTGATGTCATGGTTGATAATACCTGTGGATTTGAACGAATATCATTCATGGACGGATATTCTGGGTACAATCAGATCAAAATATTTCCAGAAGACGAGAAGCACACTTCTTTCAGAACGCCGATTGGTACATACTGTTATACAGTTATGCCATTCGGTCTCAAGAATGCAGGAGCAACTTATCAACGAGCTATGAGCACTATATTCCGTGAACATTTGCAGAAAACAGTCGAATGCTATGTTGATGATATTGCAGTCAAAAGTCGACAAAAGGAGGATCATATCCAAGATTTGAAGACTATATTTGATCTAATGCGTAAGCATCAATTAAAGATGAACCCTACTAAGTCCTTCTTAGGCGTCTCTAGTGGTAAATTTCTCGGCTTCGTCATTACCTCTAAAGGTATACACGTAGATCCCGAGAAGATCAAAGCCATCCAAGAGATGCGTCCTCCACGCACCTTAAAAGAGCTACGAGGATTTCAAGGAAGAATCGCTTATATCAGGAGATTCATCTCTAATTTATCAGGACGCTGCAGACCATTCAACAAACTTATGAAGAAAGGTGTCTCTTTTGTCTGGAATGATGAATGTCAGAAAGCATTCGATGATATAAAACAATATCTGATGAGCCCTCCAGTATTGGTACCTCCCGTCTCAGGAATACCGTTCCTCCTCTATACTCGAGCAATGAGTCATTCATTGGGTGCATTACTCGCTCAAAAGAATCAAAATGGCCATGAACAAGCCATTTATTATCTCAGCCGCACTATGACTGGAGCTGAACCTCGATATTCACCGGTTGAAAAAGAATGTCTAGCCTTGATGTTTGCTGTCCAAAAGACACGTCATTATATCATTGGCCAGACTATTCATGTCATTTCCAGGATCAATCCTATACGGATCATGATGAAGAAATCCAGTGTTTTGAATTCTCGATTGGCTAACTGGGGAATCCTACTTGCTCAGTATGACATGCACTATATTCTTCAGAAATCAGTCAAAGGACAAGCTTTAGCTGATTTTCTGGCTGCTCACTCAATTCCAAAAAATTCAAAACTCTATGATAAAATCCCAGATGAAGTCCTAGATTCAAATCAAATTGCTGAAGAAGATCCTACTTGGCGTCTATTCTTTGATGGAGCATCAAGAATTGGTCCTAATGGCGATATTGTCGCTGGAGTTGGAATTGTTCTTGTATCGCCAGAAGGTCTTGCCATCTAAAGAGCTTATTCTCTCGATCAGCCGTGTTCAAACAATGTAGCTGAGTACAACGCATTACTTATTGGTCTTCAACTTGCTAAACATCTGAATATTCAACATTTGGAGGCGTACGGAGACTCTAAACTCATTGTCAATCAAATCAGGGGTACTTATGAAGTTTGCCATCAAGATCTGGTTCCTTATCATAAAACAGCTATATCTATGGCTTCTTCGTTTGAAGAATTCTTCATTGAACATGTTAGGCGAGCATGTAACACAGAAGCTGATGCCCTTGCTAATCTTGCAGCGGTGCTGGCTATTCTAATCAGACGACAATAAATGATTGTTGTTCGTAATCGAGAATTATTTCATCTTGAAAATAACCTGACTCTAGGACTTCCACTTGACATTGAAGAATCAACATCTCATGACGTCAACACAACAAGAGGATTTGGATTCAGTCGTAAATCGATGTCATCTTCATCTGATTCCAGCATGGAATTCATCTTCAGTAACTTGACTGAGAATCAGAATACGGATAAAGATTGGAGACTTCCTTTCTTAGATCTCGTATTATATGATATTCTTCCGGATGATCCGAGTGAGGCAGCATCTATCAGACGACAATCACTCAGATTCTATTACAATCATACAACAAAGACCTTATATCGTCGAGCTTATGATGGTTTACTCCTTCGATGTGTTGCCGGCGACGAAGCTCAACAAATCATTCGCGAAGCACATGATGGAATTTGTAGAGCACATCAGCCAGGACCAAAACTTCAAGACCGTATTCGACGTATGGGTTATTATTGGCCCACCATGGTATCTGATGCCATCGAATATACAAAGAAGTGTAAAGCTTGTCAAATTCATGCGAATTTTATTCATCAACCTTCGGAATTTCTACATCCGACGGCAGCATCATGGCCCTTCGAAGCTTGGGGCATGGACATTGTCGGCCCGATCAATCCACCGTCATCTAAAGGTCATCGGTTCATTCTCGCAATAACTGATTACTTCTCTAAATGGGCCGAAGCCATTCCTTTATCTGAAGTTAAGACGTCCAATGTTATCAGCTTTATCAAACACCATGTCATCTATAGATTTGGTGTCCCTCGGCGCATTATTCATGATAATGGACCACAATTCGTCAGCCAGAGATTTACTCGATTCTGCGACGATCATCGGATTGATAATGTGGCTTCTACCGCATATAATCCTGCCGCTAATGGATTAGCAGAAGCTTTCAACAAAACCATCATCAAACTCTTGAAGAAGTTTGTTTCTTCCAACAAACGAAATTGGAGTGAGAAGCTTGGTGAATGCTTGTGGGCTTATCGCACTACAGTCCGTAATGCTACTAAGTGTACACCTTTCTCTCTGGTGTACGGATCTGAGGCTGTTCTTCCATTAGAGATTCAAATTCCTTCTTTAAGGATAGCAATCGCTAATGAACTTACCTCAGAAAATAATGATCGTCTTCGACTTCAGGAATTAGAAGCTCTGGATGAAAAGCGATTATCTGCTCAACAGAATATTGAATTCTATCAAGCTAGAATTTCAAGAGCTTTTAATAAAAAAGTCAGAGTTCGATCATATCAAAAAGGAGAACTTGTTCTAACAGTTAGACGTCCTATGACTATGACTCATATGAGTAAGGGTAAATTTGACGCAAAGTGGGAAGGTCCCTATATTGTGAGCAAAGTTTTCTCAAATGGAGCTTATCAACTCTCAGAATTGGATGGTCGAAAAGTTTTGATGCCTATTAATAGCAAATTCCTTAAAAAGTACTATGTATAAATGTAAATACTTGTAATCATCAGACAAATTCATGTTTAAAAAATAAAATTTTTATTTTATTTTCATGAATGATGATACATGATATTAAGGAAGATCACTATCATCATTCTCTACTTTTGGACATGAGCCACTACTGTCCTTCTCGAAGATGTGATCAGCAAAAGAGCCGAGAACCTCCTTGCTAGAACCCACGAGAAATTTGCAAACGGCCATCCTCATGGCTTCCTCTTCTTCAGTCCTTCCTGGTTCGAGCAGAAAATCCAGAATGTCCCTTGGTGACTTGGGTGTGGACGAACCTTCGCCTGCTTCCGTCTTCTTCGTTTTGGCTGGACTAGCAGGGCGTTCTTCAGTGCCTTTCTGAACCTTTGAGGCTATCTCAGTCTTCTTGGATGCTTCTCCAGATGACATTTTTATGTTGAGGAGTAGAAGTATTCGTTCTCGCCAAATTTCTGCTATATTTATAGGCAGAAGTTCCTCATTCATCCGACGTTTCACATATTCATTCATCCATTCATTTCTCACATTCATCCGACGTTTCATATATTCATTAATACTTGACGGTTCATCCGTTTATTTATTACATCCACTCGACAGTTCATCTGTTCATCATTTCCTAACGGTTCATCCGTTCATAATCTTCTATCAATTTATTTAAGTGGGGATTCGTTATTGATCATGTTTTCATAACCTCTGAATCAAATTCCGAATCTGCTTACTCATTTGTCATGTTTTGACCTATGCATAGAAATCAATCTATTTTCTTTTGAGTTCCTATATATTATCACGTCCATAATACCTCTGATAATATCATATACTCTAAAACAGAAAAGATGATTTTACTATCTATCATGTCCATAATTCATCCACAAATACAAATCATTGAGCATAGAAGAATTGTCATTTCCATTCCCATTTCACCACAAAAAGTCTATTATATTTTCTTAGACTTTCCTACAAATCATAATGGAAATCTATTACAAATCTTGGATTTTCATTCTACACCACAACGATAACCTAATAGAGATCTATCTTCTTCTTTGGATCTTCTCCGTCGGACCTTCTCCGTCAGGTTCGTTGTTGGTGGCAATTCCTAACTGTCTGGGTCTCAGTCACGACCAGATCAGCAGGAATCAAACTCTGGTCTTCTCTCTCAGACGAGAGGAGAACCACAGAGTATGGCAGTCCGAAGTCGTGGTGCTGCCAATACAATTGGTGGATGGGGGTAACCTCTCAAGGAAGACAGAAATGTATCCAACCTTGGGATACAATTCCTAGTTCTCCCGTAAAAGGAACTCTACTACCCGATTTCTCGGTAGTAGAGTTGACTCCACCATCCAACTCTCGTGTATAAAGGCTCTTCCTACCATCTAAGGAAGACCCTTCTATCCCACGAAGAGTTCTGAGTTGTCTGATGTACGCGTCAAAAGCGTATGAGCTCCCTGATGTTGGTGTCAGCAGGATATTCTCCACAGCATCCACATCACCAATGCCAGTTCTGAAGAAGGTTTTCAGCCAAAATTCTGCAAGAAACAGTAAAGAAAAATCAGCCAACAGAAATTGGCCAAGCAAAGACAGATGCATTCTGTTCATTTCAGGAAGATGAATTTGTTTTTAGTAAACAAAAAAATTCGATGCGTGTATATTGAACTTACCGCGGAGTTTGCTGCTAAGGATTGACAGACCCATGTCTGGTAGCATGCACAGAGATCTGACATCAGACAACATGGCTTTCCTATTTTCTTCTCACAGAAAATTCATTCTCAGAAGAGAGGAAGAAGAATAGGAAGATGAGTTTGTGTGGAGTTCATCCATCTATTTAAAGGGTAAAGTGCAGGTCTATTCTTGGAAAAGATCCGCGTGAGTAGCGCTCGTAAAACGTGGAATGAGTGTCACGTGTACTTCGGGAGACAGTGCAACATTAGAAATAGTCAAAGTGTGCTAATTAATATTCTTCATTAAAAGGCACGCAGATCAAACACAAAAGTTGTACTTCATTCTTTAAACAGGCACTGATGGCCTTATAAAAAGACAAAACAGAAAAGTGCAACAAAAGCGTAGAAAGTCACGCTCTATTTTCCAGAGCGACTGAGCTTGGTGCCTAGTTCTTCTACGCTCTTAACTCCCAGGCGATGCAACAGAGTCTCGAGCATTTCACGCTTCTCCATAAGGCTCCGTCCATCAGAAAAAGACGAGCCATCCAATCCAAAGTAGCTCAAGAGATTCTTGGCTAACTGCGTGGAGTCGTCCTTGAGCTCGATGACGACAGGTTCGGGTTCTTCACCCCCAAAAGTGGGGTCACCATGGGAACAAAAGCCCAACTTGCGTGCTTCTTCCTCGGCTGCTTCCTTTGGGGTCATATTTTCGAGAGATGAATGTCAAAACTGAGAATCTCTTCCTGTTTATATAACAGATCTCGTCGACAGTTCATATTCCACCATAAATTGGACGCAATCAGTCTCGGAGAACGAAGAGTCATTATGACATTTAATAAGTTATTTTGGATGTTTTCAAAGAACTTCGAAGTCTTTTCGACTTCCGAAAAATTTTGAAGTCATCTCAGCATGACTTTAAACTCATTTCATCATCTCTATTTCAAAGTATTTCAAAAATATTTTATCATTTTTCGAAAACTTTGAAGGGGGTTTTGTAGGCCTCAAAAAATGACAGTCACGCTGAGTTGATCAGAACAAGTCACGCAGAGTGATCCAAGAAGCAGCACAAAAGATATGCTAAAGTTCTGCCTGGCCATCTCCTTTTAGAAGTCACGCAGAAACAGCTCAGCCATACGTCAGAATCATAATGACTGACAACACAACAGTCGAGAAACGTCTCATCGTATGCCACGTATGCACAGACTTCGAGAGATCATCGCCGTCTATTGCGTGATTTTCGAAATCTTCTTCAGCAAGACTCAGCCTTCGTCAAGTTGGCATACCAAAAGGGTTTCTTGTCATTTAATGCGACTGACAAAGCAATCACTGTCCGAGATTTTGTGTCAGTCGAGACACGCCGAATCAAGACAGCTGGCAGTTCTATCTCAAGTCTGCGTGTATTTGTGATCTTCATCTCAAGTTTGCGTGGATTCTGAAGTTTTTCTTCCTCAAAGTTTGCGTGGATTTTTGAGTTCTTTGCCTCGAAGTCTACGTGGATCCTGAAGCTTCCTGCCCCAAGTTTGCGTGGATTTTGAAGCTTTCTATACCGAGTTCGTGTGGATTTCGTCTTCAACAAGTCTGCGTGGATTTCATCAAATTGGAGTACGTGGCAGCCATGCCACTGATCTCTCACCTGCGTGTCCTGTAACTTGCACACGACTCATGCATGATTGCCATGTGTCCAACAGTTACAGGTCACGTCCAGTAACTGCTCACAGCCTTGCGTATGTTAAATCCTGCGTGATTTTCAACTAAGCACAGGCTGTGAAGACAGTTATCTTTTCGGTTATTATTTTTGACTCTATAAATAGAGTTCTTTTTCTCATTCATTGTACAGATACATTGATATCTACTGTCAAAATTTTGAGAGCTTTTCTTCTTCGCATAGTCCAAAGGATAAAGCGATCGTCTTCTAGATCGGATTCCTACAGTTGTAATTTTCCCAGAAACACAACAAATAAAGAGAATTTCTTTATGGAAAACAACAAGATTGATGGCTTGTACACTGCTTGTCACTCCAGTTTTCCGTTATACGTATTTTCAGTATACGTGTACGGATTTCCGACCCGTATTTTGACTTGTCTAGCATGGCTTGGTTGGGTCTTGGTTTATCTTGGCCTGGTTTATTTATTTTTTTGGTTTGGGTGAAGATGGTTCATCATGATTGAACCCCCTTTATAACCCAACCCCCTTTTCTCTCTCCTCCTTTACTTTCTTTTATTTCCCTCATCCACTTTCTTCTTCATTAATTTTCTCCCAAATCCTTAGGCAAGTGCAACTTGCTTTATGGAGGAACTCCATTTTATTTGTTCCATTGTCTTCCCTACAAGTTTCTAAGACTATTTAGTACTTAGCATTTTTGGTTTTGGAGGATTAATTCTTGTATATCTAAGTTTTCTTAAATCTTGGTTTTCTTAGATTTTGATCTATCAAACTTCTTTATTTTCAAGTTTTTATTGTTCCATGTTGTAGAGAATTTGATTTTACTCAAAATAGATCTTTGAAAACCCGGATTTCGATTTGTTTTGAGTGATTTGTGAACTTGGAAAGTTCATGGGTTCCATGAACTCATCTTCTCGGGTTGGAGAAGAAGAACAGTATGGGCGCATGGCATTTTATGCGCCCACAGTAGCTTTATCCTTAGGCTCATAGCCCTTTATATGCGTCCAAGCTCCATGTCCTCTTCTGCTTGGGCGCATAGCTTCTATATGCGCCCACAGTTCTTTCAATATGGGCGCATAGCTATTGTTATATGCCCACTTAGCCAGTGAAGATAGTCTCCAGACATATCTTCCAATGCACCCTGCCTCACTCATGTGGGCGCATGCATGTGGGCGCATAGACCATGGGCGTATGCATGTGGGCGCATAGACCATGGGCGCAGGCATGTGGGCGCATAGACCATGGGCGCATACACTCTGGTGCATACCTTCTATAGCATATGCTCTACATGATGCATTTAGCCTTGGGCACATAGCCTTGGGTGCATAGCCCTGGGCGTATGCTCTCCATGTCACCCCATTGACCCCTTGTGCCTTCTCTTGCAATTATCCATGTTTGTCCCCATGGTCCTTAGTGTAAGTTATGACTTTGCTTGTACTCTTTACTTGACTGGTCCTATAATGTTATTTTCCATGTTGCACAAGAGTTTTAAAACACGATCTTGGTATGACACGTACACTCTCTAATAACTCCTTGATAGTGGCCCGTCGTGGTGCACTTACATGAACACGACATGACAATGTGACTTTACATGATAACTTTTTATAATGACCCGTCGTGGTGCACTCTTGACAAGCAACATGACACAAAATAATCTTGATAGTGGCCCGTCGAGGCGCACTCTTGACAAGTAATCTTGATAAGTAACCTAATATGATAAATCTTGATATGCTGTTGCGACGACTATCTTGACTTGCTAAGTAACTCTTGTCTCGACACCGTGGATGTTTGTGCTTATTTGCCATTAAAATATCAAGAACAAGAATTACAGATGAATTGAACTTGATTGCAAACTCGCTTGTACAAAAGAAAGACTAGAAAGAAATCCTAGGAAACAATCTAAGTACAATTGTTTAATTTTTGATTCTGGAGGGTGACGATGGAGGCTCAGAAAAGTGTTGGAGGAAGATGAGAACTAGTAGATGGAGTAAGAGAAGGGTTGGAGGAAGATGATGATATTGTTCTATCCTTAAATGGAAATATATTCGCAAAGTAAATAGCATCTCTAGCTTCTATAATTGTATTATTAGAGATTTCATTTACTCCAAAATGAGTTATAAGAAATCTATTGACATAACTTTCTAGAGCATATCCTATGAACATAACATCTACAGTCTTAGGTCCAATCTTTCTCTTTTGGGTTCAGGAATTCCTACCTTAGCTAGACATCTCCAAACTTTGAGGTAATTAATTCTAGAAGTTCGGCCTTTCCATAGCTCATATGGTGTCTTATTATTAGACTTATTGGTATTCTATTAAGAATATAACATTTGACAATAAGGCTTCTTTCCATAGATTATTAAGAGCACCTGAGCTGAGAAGCGTTGCAGTTACCATTTCTAATAGTGTGATTCTTTCTTTCAGTAACTCCGTTGGACTATGGTGAATAAGGAGCAATTATCTTTGAATTATTCTATGTTCTTCACAGAAATTACTCATTTCATTTGAAGTATACTCTCTACCACGATTTGATCTAAGAATCTTGATCTTTTTCTCTAAATGGTTCTCAGCTTCAGATTTGTAGACCTTAAATCTGTCTAGAACTTCATATTTGATTTTAAGAAGGTATGTGTAATAATACTTTGAATGATCATCTATAAAAGTGACAAAGTATTTCCTACCGTCTTGGGTCAAAACCATATTGGAATCATAAACGTCACTATGGTTAAGTTCTAGGTTCAGAATCCCTTTTGACAGATTTGAAAGGTAGTCTAGTGTGTTTGGCTTGAACACAAATCTCACATTTGTGTTTATCATCAATAGGAGTATTAAGAATAAGATCTAAGTTTATCATCCTTTTAAGAGATCCTAAATTCACATGACCTAATCTGCCATGCTAAACATTTGAGGATTTTACATTAGCAACAACAAAAGAAGGATTTATAATTTTATTCATAGTACTAAAAATAAAGAGCACATCCTTTACAAATCCTTTTCCTATAAAAAGTTCATTCTTAAAAAAACTACTTTATTAGCCTCCATTACAATCTTGTATACTGAGGCTACAAGTAGAGACCCACTAACTAGATTCCGATTAACCGACGACACATGAAGCACATCATAGAGAGGTAAAATTTTCTCCGATGTCATCTTCAGATCTATTCTTCCTCTTCTTTCGATCCATGCCGTTGAGCATCTCCTATGGTCACACCTCCTCCACATAATTCTTGATAGTTTAAAAAATAGGAGCGATCAAACGAAACATGAACATTAGCTCCGGAATCCAACCACCAATCATCAGAGTAGTAAAAAAAATATTTACTATAGGTTAATAGCTTACAGACCTGAAGGAGCTAGAAGATCCATTCAGAATCATATTAGCCTCCGGCTTGGTAGAGCCTTTTCCTTTGAAGGAGGTCCTGACAGGTTCTTTCTTTGATGGAAGCAGTTGATGGCTGTATGGTTTGTTTTGCCACACACAAAACAAAATCTCTTTTGATCCTGAGTTTGACCAAAGTTTGTAGGTTTCTGAGATTGCTGGTGATGAGGGTTTTGGTTATACGGTTAAAAACTCTGCTTCTTTTTGAAGGAGTTCTTCTTGGATTTGAGATGGTGATTAGGCTGGGGTTTGCCATGAGCTTCTACACGGTTTACCTTAGCTTTAGAATCAGACATAGCTTTGGACTTTAACCTAAATTCTTCTTTTGTTCTAAATCTCTTTAGAATTTGAGGGTATGATAGAGTTCCTTGTAGATAGGTAAGATCTTTGGCAGTGTCAGACCAAGAAGGAGAGAGTTTGTCTATCAAGCATCCTATTTTATGCTCAGTAGAGAAGAATATACATTTGGCCTAAAAATGTCTAAGGTGTTCTTGGAATTCATGAATTTAGTCATTGATTGGTTTATTATCTACCATGACATATCTATTGAATGTGGAGAAATTGAATTTTTCAATTCCAGCATCATCACAACCATATCGTCTTCCAAAGCATCCCAGAGTTCTTTAGCACTTTTGTATTCAAAAAATATGTCATAGAGAGGTTCAGACAAAGCGCTTAAGATTCTACGGAAACAGTGGTAGTCTATTTCCTTAGGGGCCTTAGGTTTGGTGGAAGAATAGGACTTTGATACCCCTATGTTAGACTCAGTCTCATCAGAATTATTTGTAATAGGCGTGGACCCATCAATGGCGGAGATCAGACCAAAAGTGGTAAGCTAAAACTTTATTTGGCTCTGGCACCTTTTGAAGTAGGTGCCATTGAACTTTGAAGGTTTGGTAGTTAAGGTCTCTTCCTTAACAGTCATGATTTCTAAAGGTCTGCAAAAATTTATATTACTCAATAAGGATAAATATTATTGTGGGATAATAGTTTGAATGATCTTGATAATCAACCTTTAAAAAGCTTTAGTCTTTTCAAGTTTTGATAAGGTTTGGGTTAGTTGTAGGGGCAAGATCCCAGGAAGCGGAGGTCCACTCGGGACGCTTAAGTACCGGTCGCTTAAACGATTTATGCCTTGTTGACAAAAGGGTCATTTCAGCTTGTACCCAAACAAATCTTTACTTTTAAAAATTTAGAATTTAAAGGGATTTTCAAGATAAATGAACTATTTCTTTTTTCTTAACTTAAATTATTGAATAATTCAAGATAAATGAAAATTTGACCAATTTCTAAAATCACAAGTGATTATAGCAATTTTTTTGGTCCTATAAAGTAACAAATATTATTTAACCAAATGTAATAAAGTTGTTACTAGTATGAAAAAAAAATTTGACAAGTAGTAAACAATATCTAACCAAGATTTGTTCAACAATAAGGTACTTATATGAGGAAAATATATAAGAAAGCAATAATTTAATGAATATTTATTAAGAAATAATTTTCGTTAATAGTAGCAAATATTTAAACAAAGCAATCGTTAAAAAGTTTGCTAAAAGGTTTTTTCAGTCTTGTTAACAGAAGCACCCACAATGTACGAAGATAATTGTGAAAATGTTAACAGTAGTGCGAATAAGTTTGGTAAAGTAACTATTTAAACAAGGAAAAAAAAATATTTAAACAAGGCAAATATTTATATTGGTAACAGAAGCTTGCAAATATTTAACAGGGCAGCAACTATATTTAAACAAGGCAAATATATTTAAACAGTCTTGTTAACAGAAGCTTGGAATTATTTAAACATGACAAGTATATATATTGGTAGAGCAACTATGTCTAAGTGGCAACACTATGTCTAAAGAGAGTTTGCGAATTTCTCCAGAGTTTGCAAATATATAAAGTTGTGTAAATATTTGTAACAGTAAGGAAAGGGTTTTTTTTTATAGAAAAGGATTTAACTCTTAGATTGTTAGAAATTAATTTCTTTTTTTTTTTCCTTTTAAAAATCTGCAACAAAAACAAAAATAAATATCGGCCTCTAGAGAAGTCACGCACGTAGCACTGCCCTAAGAGTTAATCCGGGTCCATGTGCAGACTTTGTCCGAATGCTCCTAGTGATAAAATCTCCGCTCTACCAGAATCTCCTTAATACACATGACGCAGAGAGAATAACCATTGGCTTAGCTCTGCCCAGAGCAATTACGAAGAAGAACATAAGAGTTCCGTAGAAACAAAAATTTGAGAAAAAAAAAATTTACGTAAAGATTTTTAGGGTCCCAGTCCGAACCCGAAGAGAAAATCGAATCGGCATTCGGCGCTCGCAGATATCGGCACTACCCGCACCCGTTACGCGCGCCCAACCTAACCGAACCGAGCTGAGCCATGACGGACGGCGGCGACGCGCGCATGTGGCCCATAGAGCTCCCACATAATACTTTAATGAAACAAGATGGAAGAAGTCAATATATGCACCCTTTAGTTCTCCCGCCTAGTCGATGTGGGACTAAAGAAATATGAGAATTTGGTTTTTGATTAAAAGAGCAGCAGCAGTAGCACCAACACTCCTCGTCGTCTAAATCTGGAAAAAATTAATACTACTATGCATGGATAAAAAAGAATCGAATGACCGCATCACAGTGCATGCTTAGTGGTCCTATAGAAAGTCACACGGTGCATGCTCCAAATCTATAGAGGGTCTCTATCGTATCACGGTGCGTGTCTTGCAATCGAGCTAGAGTGGTCAATAGCCAATTCAATAACGCTATCAAAGAACTAAGAGAAAGTCGAAACACGAAAAAGTATGAAACAATATGCTAACGAAGTCATATGTAAAGGTATATGAACAATTGATGATAAAACAGACGATATGGTACAAGACATGAAAAATATGACTAGGAAACAAGTAATTGCAAGAGGGGACATGAATAAGCAAAAATAAATGCATGTAAATAATGTACGTAGTGGAGCAAAATTTTAAATTAAAACGTAATTTTTTTTAGAAAATTTATATGTTAGTTTACATTTACATTAATATTAGTATTAACATTAACATAAAATAAATTGGGTGATTAATTTTTTAGGTTAAAATTTGTCATGTTAGTTGCCATGTAAGATGCCACCACATAAGGCCATCTCCAATTGGGTTTCTATCTCCCATATTTCTATGGTAGAAACCCACTATAAAAAAAAACTTTGAATGGTGATTTCTATAAAAATTTATGAGATTTTTTTACTTTCATCCCACTTACTAATATGAATTTGTACTTACATTCCACTTTTTAATTTTTTTAGACTTACATCCCACTTTTTGTCACTAAAAGTATTTTTCGTGACAAAATAAATATTTTTTAACAAAAAGTGAGATGTAAGTCCAATAAAATTTAAAAAGTGGGATGTAAGTAAAAATTCATATTAACAATGGGATGAAAGTAAAAAATTCCCAAATTTATATCTACATGACGGTGATGTAGGATGGAGAGTTTCTATGATGATTTCTGACCCTCATAGAAACTCTTCATCATTCATACCAATTATTGTTGGACCCCACATCATTAAATTAATCCTTTTATTTGTTGCCATATAGGATAGAAATTGAAAACCATTTGAGAGTGTTTATTTGTATGTACAATTTCAATAAGACTACCAACTAGGATAAAAATTTCTATAAAGTACAATAACACGTAGGATAGGAATCCAATTTTAGAAATCTACATTGGGGGTTTCTATCTCCTTTATTTTTATAGTAGAAATTTATTTTGGAAAAAACTTCTTCCAATGGTGGTTTCTATGGCAATTTCCATCCTAGGTGGCATGATGTAGGATGAAGAGTTTCTACGGGGATTTCTATATCTAGAAATATAGAAATTCTCCATCGATCTATAGTAAAAATTAATTTTGGGCCACACACCATTAAATTGAACCAAATTATTTTGTGACACCTAGGATAGAAATGGAAAATCATTGGAGCGTATTTTTTGTGTATGTAATTTCAATGTAGAAACTCTAGCAATTAGGATAGAAATTTCCATAAAGTATAGTGACAAGTAGGATATAAACCCAATTTTAGAAATTCCCATTGGAGAGGAGTGACTAATAGTAGAGCATTGCTCGTGATGGAATCAATATTTTGAAAATCGGACCGATGATCGAACCAATCTTTTTTGGTATAGGTCGGACTGGGGTTCAATCGGGTTCAACCGAGGTTCAAATAGACTTGGTTTGTTTGATTTGGTTCAAATAGGTAAGATATTCATATTTACTTAGTTTGATTTGGTCATAAGTATGTTGGTTTGGTTTAATTTTACAACTATAAGGTCGATCAAAACCAAAGTAAGAACCAATGATCCAAATTTCACATGATAATTTATTTTAAAGAAAAACACAAAATTGGTTGGTTCAGTTGTGAACCGGTTTGGCCGGTTAACCGGTTGAACCCAGTTTTGACAAAAAACTGAGGGTTCTTTAAAAGATCCGGGTTTAGTTCAATCGAACCGACTTTTTGGCATAAACCGGTCGGATCCGATCTAACTGTCGGTCTGGTCCGATTTTTACAACATTGGATATAATTACATATTCAGAAAACCAAAGATGTTCAGATAGTTATCTCAAAAATGCTATTTGGCTCCCAAAAAATTTGGATGATATCATCTCCCATTATGTGACATATGACATGGTTGCTGACATAGCAAAATTTAACAATAAAATTAATATTAAAATTAAAATTAATAGTAAATAAATATTTTAATATTAAATTAACATAAATTAATATTAATATTAACATTAATATTAATATTAATATTATTAATATTAATATTAAAAAAATTTGTGTAATTAATTTTTTGGGTTAAAATTTGTCATGTCAGCTGTTATGTCATTATGTCAGATGCAACATAATGAAAGATGGCATCACCCAAATATTTTGGGAACCGAATAGCATAATTGGAGTTATATATGCACGTAAATTGGAAAAGCTACTGGACCAGGTAATGATAAAAGTTGTCCATTTCTATTAGGATAGACATTTTATCTGGCCATTTCAAGCTTACAGACTTAAAAACAACAAAACAAAGAAGAAGAAGAAGAAGACACAACGAGAGTGAACACACCAAAGCCAATTCATCCCATAAACTTCTGAGTCTGCAACACAAAACATAGCTTACTCACTGGCCATCCCCAAGTAGTAAATCAGGCGATCGAAACTACTGACCAAAATGATGGAGATGGCCGATTAACCTACTTAGTTATCGATCGAGAACACCGTAGAGGCATGCATGCAGTTTAATTCCTCCTCTCAGACATTCTCGGAAGGAAGCAGAGGTTGATTCATGGAAGACGCCTTGAACGAAGAAGCAATCGTCGAGGGCCTCAACATGTCGTGTTCGGAGGAGGAGACGACGACGACGACATTCGCCTCAGCTGCAGCAAAAGCCCTCTCCTTGCTCTTTCCCCACAATACAAAGTAAAGTCCAGCTATGATCAGCACTGCTCCAATGATGCTGTCAAAATAAAGCAGTTGAATGAAATAAGCAATAATATTTGGTTGGTTACATACAATATGTAGTAGTACAAACTCAAGATCATATATACTGCTGCACTGGACTGCTAGCTCTTTACCCGCCAAGATAGAACTGTTCGCCCAACGCCATGGAGGCCACGATGGCGACGACCAGTGTCTGGACCGGTTGGTAGACGGCAACGAAGACCGGACCTCCTCTGTCGATGCACCATATCTGGACTGCAAATGCGATCCCGGATGCCACCAGCCCCTGCGATCAACAGTACATATAAGTTTAACCGATGATTGTTGAGCGCTAGAGGAAAGCATAGAGGATGAGCTTACAGCGTAGAGGATGGTGAAGAGTTCGGCAGCAGAGTGGAACTTCCAGGCGCTGCTGTCCCTCTCAATGAAGGCAGCTATGACGAGAAACTGGAGCACGCCGAAGAAGCAAGTGTAGGAAGTGACGGAGAGCCTGGCCGGGTACTTCTTCAGCAACGGGGCCTGCAGAACGAGCCATCCTGACCACGAGAGGCAGTGGCCGATCAAGTAGACGCAGCCCAGGGTCCAGTTCTTCATCTCCTGGGCGGACACGGCCTGGACCTTGAGGGAGGCAGTCGATGACGACGAAGACGAAGATGAGTAGATGGTTGGGCCCTTGTACAGAGTTATCACCGACGCGCCACCCACACACAGCAAAGTGCCCACCAGCTTCGCCACGCCGTCTCTTCGGTCGATCCGCACTTTCTCGATCCTGCAAGTAATTAAGAACACTGGTGATCATGACATGCTTATATATAGTACGTACGCGCAATGTTTAATTAATAGTGGTTGTTTGTTGCTGAGGAGGAGAGGAGGTTGCCTGAGAACTGCGGCCATGAGAAAAGTAATGGCAGGGACGGAGTTCTGGATGGCCGAGGCGAAGGTCGGAGAAGTGTAGTCCAGGCCCAGCAGATAGAATCCTTGATTTGCAGTTATGCTTGAATTTTGGAAGGTAATTAACATGACACACAAAAAACAAAGAATATTACATATCATATAAATTAATTAGCTTCTTATAATTCTATCGATGATAATATAGTACTGATCTATGCGATTAGTGTGACTATCAGTCTTACCCACACAAAGCAAGGAAGAAGAATTGCAAAAGGAAGGTGAGTGTCATGGTCGGCCTGTCCTTCCTGCACTCGAGCAAAAAAGATGCATGGGTCATGTATAATTAAGATCACAACATGCATGATGGAATTAAAGAGCTCAGTGATCATGAAAGGGTCCAGTCCAAGACCATGCAGGCTAACTTTAGTGAGCATTAATTAATAAGACCATCTTTGGTCATCCAAATGATCGATCCAGTGTGATCTAGATCTCTGTATCCAAATCAAAAATCAAGTGGATCTGACGCTTCTAACACATGCTAAAGAAGAAGAAGAAGACAAATAAAGAAGAAGGAAATTGTATAGGACGTCGTACTTCTCGAAGAAGTAGGCGAAGGGCACGAGCAGGATCAAGGCGATGATGTTGCGGTAGACGGGGAAGACGACCTTGCTGATGCCCATGTTGAGCGCCGCCCGCGAAACGACATGGAACCCGGCGTAGCCAAACTGCAGCGCCAGCATGGCTACGTGCAGCTGCACCTTCTCCGGCACCCCACATATCTTCTTGTCCGCACTGCCTGCACGATCGTCCGCCATACCTACCAACCTACCGATCGATCGATCTCTCCTCTACCACAATTAGCAGCTGCAGCAGCAGAGGAGGAGGAGGAAGAAGCTCCTTGATTGGATGATGCTGGCTAGCTAACAGTGGGTGATCATAGGAGGGGGATGTAGCTATATATATGCAGTAGCGCAAGGCTGTCTGGCTGGCTAGTAAAGGCGGGTTAGTGCATGGTGGGGCTGAGAGAGTGAGAGTGAGCATCTTCCTCAGCTCTCAAAAGACGTTATATGTCAGGCTGTGTCTCCGTAGTTACTCCCCCAATACAAAACACAAAGGAGGTCTCCACTTCCGGTGGTCGGGCCGGGTCGAGGCAGATACAGCGATATATTAGGACACTCAGTGTGTGTGTGTGTGCGCGCATACCGAATGGCATGGCATGGCATGGATGGATCGATGGGCGTGGCTGGCTGTCTGTCCACTTTTCTTTATGGGTCTGACATGACCACCCCCTCGAAGCACTATGCCGACCGGCCGTATCCATCTGGCGCCAGACTCCACTGATGACAATGATGGTCGCTCGAGGGGGCGATAGCCTGTACCCGGCGTGCTCGTGGGGGTCAGACCACTGCTCCCCCGTCCCCCCCTCCACTACCGTTGCCAACTTACAATAATATCTGCTCTTTCTCTTTTTTTTTTTTTTTTTTTCTTTTTCTGGTCTTTCTTAGTTTTTGTAAACTTTCTTTCTCTGCCCCACGCGCGCTGTATGATTGCTTTATGCACTACTTAGAATTTTTTTGCGGGAATAGCGACGTCTTTAAGTATCTGTCATCGCTACCCACAAGCATACGAAAGACTTTGAGGTTCCCGACAACGTAGGACTATACGTCGCAAATAAGATGCTAGTACGTAGGTCTGTCAATGGTAGACTAAAAATTTGCATTCGATCCGCTTTCGAATCGATAATATTCGAAATTTCGGATATGGTTACGGATACGGATGTCTTACTGAATATTTATCAGATATCGGATGCGGATACGGAAAGTGTCATATCCGGTCCGATAACATCCGACCCGATAATAAGATAATTAAATATATACAACATATTTTAATTTAAAATATGAACGGTATAAATTATATTTGATATAATCACAAAGAAACTAAATGATACTCTAAAACCCTAAAACTAAAAAAAGACTCACTCTCACTCTCCCCAAACTTAAGGAAGGATGTCAAGCACAGAGGCACAAGCCGTTCGGATCTTCATTCTTGGTATGTTTTTCTTCTCCGATTTTCTCTGTGTGTGTGTTTGGTTTCTCTCATTTTGATTTTTGAATTTGATCTGGTGTTGTTTTTTTCCTATTTTTATATGTTTGGTTACTTTCATACTTCATGATTCATTTTTTTGGGAATGTGTGATTTATTAGTTGGATATTATCCGATATCCGTTAAAATTATCGGTAGCGGATACGGGAGCCAAAACTCCCATCCGATCGGATATCAGATGTATCCGATAGCTATCGGTTCGGATGTGGTAATGCCAGCATCCGACCGACAAGCTACCATTGACAGGCCTACTAGTATGTCGCAACCCCTTTAAAAAAAATACTACTAAAATATGATCTATTAGCGACGTAATTTAGCGACGACTTAAAATGCCGTCGCTAACTATGGAATATAGCGACTCCTTTATATAAATATCGCAAAACGTCGCTGACTTGCGACGTTCAGCGACATGAGTTAAATTACGTCGCTGACTTGCGACGTTCAGCGACATGAGTTAAATTACGTCACTGAATAGCGACGTTCAGCGACATATTATTAAAATATGTCGCCATCTATTAAAATTTTGCGACGGTTAGCGACGGCCTCTCTTGACGTCGCTAACATTTTTACTTAGGGCACAGCGTTTCATTTTTTTTTCCCTCACTCGAAAATTCCAAATTTCACTCGAGCTCCCCTTCCCCCCCCCCTCGCGACTCCCTCCCCCCCCCCCCCCCCCCCCCGACGACTCCCTCCCCCTCCGGCGACCCCTACCCCTCCGGCGACCCCTACCCCTCCGGTGACTCCCTTCCCCTCTGGCGACCCCTACCCCCCCGTCGAGCTCCTCCTCCTCGAGCTCAGGAAAACCCTAACCTAATTAACTCCTCTCCCTCCTCCTCCTCCTCCTCCTCCACCCGCACACACCCACTGTCTGTGCAGTTGTTTGGACACTGACACGACCCTTGGACACATTTGTATGCACACAAACACATACGACCCCTCTTGACATATTTTGGGTTTTATTTAGGTTGTGGGGTTTGCTATATTTGGATTTGAGAGGATATATGACTGTGAGCACCCTGAATTTCGGGTTAATTTTTTTTATTTTATTTTATTTTTCTGATTGATTGGTTTTGATTAATATTTTATTTTATTTATTTATCTGTAAGTGTACTCTTTCATGTCATTGATATTTGGAGTATCAGGGAGGTTCAATTCTGGAAATTTTCTTCATGAGTTTTGGAGTGGACATGATTACCTTCATGATGGTATATAGTGTCCTATCCAAACTCGTTCCCTTGTACTCTTTTTGCTTCGCTGAACTTCGGGTCGAATTAGACCATTTATTATTATTTATTTTCTCACTCTTTTCATTGATCATTTTCAGCGCGTTACCATGACTTTTAATTTGGGAGCGCAAGACCAGTCAGTTTCTTGAAACCAACTCCTCATTGATGATCTACTCGAGACGCTCGTCACCTATGACCTTCGTGTCCCACTCAGACACGTCATTTTGTGCTCCATTTGATTCGCACAACTTTCCCGACACGTGACCCGATTTTATTTCACTCCAGGCGTCACATTCATTTTCCAACTTGATTCGTGGGTTGTCACCCCCAGTTTTCAAATTAGGGGTATTTTTGTCATTTTCAAGTTTTAAAATATTTTAGGAATTTTATTTGATTTTATATGATTTTTAGGAATTTATTTGAGTCGGTTTGAATTTTATCCAATTCGGACCCAATTTGGAGACCCGGGTAGCCTGGACCCTAGTGGGACCCACATACTAGCTGGACTTGGCCCACATGACACCCCTAACTAGGTTAGAAATCCAAAACCACAATCCCATGGTCTAATTTGTTAATTAGAGGCTTAATTGATCATTAGTGAACCAAACCAAGTCAAACCCATTCCAAAACAAACCAAACCAACCCAAACTTAACCTATTGGGTTTGGGGGCCTATTGGGTCTCCACCCAAACCCAATAGGGGGCCTTAGGTGGCCGGCCATGAAGTAAACCCCCCCCCTCTTTACTTCATTAATTCTCTCTATCTCTCTCCACTTCATTTCTTCTTCAAGTTCTTCTCCTCCTTCTTCAAGAACACCCCAACCTAGGTATGCTCTCTAACCCCCCATTAACTCCTCCTTTATTTTAGTTTCCTTCATTAATGTTGTAGAGGATGCTCTCCTCTTCATTTTGCCCCCTAACTTGTTAGGTTTCCCATTAATTCTAGTTGTAGGTTGGTTAGGGGTTTTTCATATATATATATATATATATATATGTGTATGTATGTATGTATATATATATATATTTATGTGTTGTGTGGTGTTGAGATGATGGTGGTGATGAGGTTGTGTCATGGTGGTGGTGGTAGAGTTGTGTCATGGTGAGGGTGGTGTTGTAGTTGTGTATGTGTGTGAGAGTGATGGTTGTGGTGGTGGTGTTGTGTTTGTGTCATGGAGAGTGGTGGTGTGTGTGTGAGGTTGTGTGTGAGAGAGTGTGTTTAATTATATGTATATATGTATATATGTATATACGTATTTGTATATATATATGTATAAGTGTGTGTGTGGATATATATGTATATGTGTGTGTGTATATATGTATATGGGTGTGGGTGTAGAGATATATAGATTTAGATATATAAATAGGTAGATAGATATATAAATAGATAGATGTATATATAGATATATATATGTATATAGATAGATATATAGGAAGTATATATATATATGTATATGTATAGAGGGAGGAGAGGGAGAAATGCAGTGGCAGCAGCAGCCTTGCAGTGGCAGCAGCAGCCTTGCAGTGGCAGCAGCAGCAGTTGCAAGCTGCAGTAGCAGCAGCAGCAGGGGCTGCCCAGCAGCCCCTTTTCCCCCTCCTGTGTGACCCCCCCTTGACCCCCCTATCACTACAAAACCCCCCCCTAGCTGATATATATATATAGATATATATAGGTTAATATAGATAAGATTTAGAATGAGAAAAGAGTTAGAGTTTAGAGTTAGAATTAGAGAAGAGAGAATGAGAAAAGAGTTAGAGTTTGGAGATTAGAGTTAGAAAAGAGGAATAGATAAGAGAAGTAAGGGAATGGAAGAGGAATAGGAAGGAGAAATAAGAAGAGGGATTAGGAAAGAAGAAGAAGATTAAAAGAGTTGAGATGAAGGAGAATTAGAATCGAGAATCGAAAAGGGAAATTAGAACGAGGGCAAATAGAAAGGGTTTTGCTAGAAATCGAGTTAGAGGGCGAATTTGAGCCCGGAGCGTCGGATCGCGACGAAACTTGACATAGGCCTAGAATACGTGATTTAGATTTTGCGGGTAAGCTCCCGGGTGGAAATCGGAGTCGTAGGGCGCCGGTATCGCGCCGTGTCAGTGCGTATCTCGAAATATTCGAGATTCCTGCAATGGGCCGTAAGGTGGACCAAACGTCCACTTTACTTAGGTATTTTGGTAGATAACGAACCCATAGGATAGTACCCTACTACCCTAGGGAGATCGGGTCAAAATAAGTAGCGTAGGTAGGCTATCTAGAATATCGCCAAGGGTAGAAATTTACCCTTAAAAAGGGTAAATTAGGAAATTGGCCCACGGCCAAGAATTGAGTTTCCAAGTCCAAGATGGACTTGAATATGGATTGTATAGGTTGGTAATGAGTAGGATTAGCTGTCTAAACCTAGTCTTGGACCCGGTTGACCACGGTTGACTTTTTGGACTAAAAGTCAACCATGGGTCAATACTTTACCCAATTTGGTCCCAAATTCCATCCAACTTGGACCGTTGACTAAAAGTCAACTATTAGTCACCAGTGACCTAGAGTTGACCTAGTGTTGACCTCGAGTTGACCAGAATTGACCCGTTGACCAAAAGTCAACGGTAAGCTAATTTTCGACCTAGTTTGATTCGGATGGATTTCCAATGTCCTTCCATGACCAAGTATGACCCAACTAGAGTTGTCTTGACCTCGTATGACTTGTTAGGTCTAATATGACTTAGATTTATCCCGTACAATCTAGTTTGACCTTGTTCGACCTAGATTGACTTAGTTTGACGTGTCTTGACCTATTTTGACTCAGTATGACTTAATTTTACTTCCAAACCATTATATTGATACAGTATTCCATCTATAGGTCCTCAAGGCACTGATCTTGGACTCAGTCAACTTATCCATCACAGTACAGGCGAGTACATTCTCTGATAATATTTCTGTTTTATGATATCGTCTTTGTTTCTAGTATTTAGTGCAGATTATCCTTGTTCTCTTGACACATTGTTCACACGGATTGATATTTGTCTGGATCCCGTCATAAGATGTTATTCCTCTTATATATGGTATACACTGGGCAAGTCTACATTGTTTATTGTTCATTGTATAGATACGATTCCTGCGAAGGCTAGCTACCCTCTCAGAGAATATGTATCATGACGTGTCATGACTGGATCCACTATATTGGTCAGGGATGGGGGTGTTAGCGTAGATATGTGATCAATATCCCACAGATATTGTATCATCATTGTATAGTGTTAATCATACACTCACGTATGATTAGCCAGGCCAAACATTGTGTCAAGTTCTAAGCCGGTCACATGTTGAAACTAGTGCTAAACTCACATAGATATAGTTCCAGATTCTTGTACATGATTTATACTGTTTTTCCCTGTTCTTACATTCAGATTACAGTCTTGATATGCCTTACCATGATTCATGTACACATTATTTATCTCGTAGATTCTCTCTATTTACTGCTACATTTTCAATATCGTCTAACTAGAACTGTTATGGAGGTTTGTGCTCGTTCCATCCTGACTGGATATGTTGACAAAATTTTACAGATAGTGGCGAGGAGGATTGTCCTACCTACTACGGTCCGGTTGACGTAGTGGGCATAGACTTGGAGACCTTGGTTCAGCAGGGCTTAGCTCCGCCCGACGAGCCTTTAGCTTAGTTTAGTTAGGTTAGACATTTTGGACTGGACCTTGTCTCCAGCTTGCTACTTGTTATTTTATTATATTTTGGGACTGTATTAGAGACTTGGACTGTATATATTCTTTGTGTTGGACTTGACAGGTTATATATTATTTTATCGTCTTGTTGTCTTTTCATTTCAGTCTTTACTTTGTTATCTTAGAGCCGTGATTGAGTACTCGTATATATATTCATTGCTTGTCCTCCGTTCGGAGTTGACCATGGACTTGACAGGTTTTTGTTATATATATAAACTGTTTAGAAGTAGAAAATCCACAGCGTTCCACGCCGATTTTTCGGTGAGGGCTGGGCGTTGTCGCGTCACGTGCCCTTTTAGCGGGTGCGGGTCGTGACACGTTTTAGTGGTGGCCCACGCAGGTCCTGAAGTCGCAATTAGTGCGATGTCGTAGTGGCGCTCGACTTAGAGTGCTATTACGAGCCTGCGGTACGTATCTAGGATAGGCTATAGGCTAAGAGTACTCAATCACAGTAGGATCTTTCCTTGCTTATCTTGCTTACCGTCTTTGATATCGATTTACTGCTTTCTAGCTGTCCTCCTTTGATATTGCCTTCATGTGCCATATTGATATCTTTTTCTTAATTTGTCTCCAGGATATTAATGACTCATTCTCCTGGCGAGGGGCTCGGGGAGACGGAGAGGTCTGCCACTTCTGGCGGACAGGCTCCGGTTACTTCTCCGGCTGATGGGACTTCTGTTGGGGCTCTTGGGGGTACTCCTCCAGCTACCTCTATGACCATCCCTGGGGCCATTGCGGGTACTCTTCCCGTAGTGCCAGGGGCTACAGTGGGAGCTGCGGCGGGTATTCTTCCTCCTCAGCAGGGGACTCCTCCGGTGATGATGGGAGCTATTCCTCCATTGCCTCCTCTGCCCACAGACATGGGGCAGATGCTAGCGTTCTTCCACCAGGTGCTTGAGTCCCAGCGGGCTCAGCACGAGGCTCAGTTGAGGCAGACAGAGGTTATACGCCAGGGCATGGAGGATGCGCACAGATTGGCTATGGCGGCAGTGGAGCGTCAGGCTCCACAGAGGGAGGTTCAGCAGCAGCAGCAGCCGAAGATCGGGGATATTCATGCTTTCAAGAAGCTTGGCCCGAGGGATTTCAAGGGGACAGAGGGCATTATCTATGCAGATGATTGGCTCGAGGATATCGAGCGCCAGATGGGGGCCTGCCGCCTGGCAGCCGACCTGAGGGTCGAGGCGGTTGGGTTGCAGTTGTTAGATATTGCCCGGACATGGTTCCGGAATGAGCCGGCTCTTGCAGGAGAGGGCCATACTTGGGCAGAGTTCAGAACCTTGTTCAGAGAGAAGTTCTTTTCCCCTACGGACAAGATTGGCCTGGTGCGACAGTTCCAGAACCTGCAGCAGGGCAGCATGACCGTAGAGGAGTATGCGGCGGAGTTCGGCCGGCTGAGCCGATATGCCGAGTACATGGTGAGTGACCCGGTGATCCGAGCGGAGCGCTTCAGGGAGGGATTGGCATGGGATATCAAGTTCCAGATCCCTTCTTTCTACGCGACATATGCGGAGGTTTACGCAGAGGCTCGGAAGGTGGAGAGGGAGTTGGGCTTGAAGCCCAAGAGGGACCGTGATCAGTTTTTGGGGACTACTAGCAGCGCGGGGGCTGCTAAGCGTCCTCAACTCCAGCATCATTCTATTCCGCAATGCTCGCAGCAGATTCCTGATCCGATTAGGGCACCAGTTCAGCAGGTGCCCCGGCAGCAGCAGCAGGGACCGACGCAGCAGGCACCTACTTGCCACTACTGCAAGAGGTCCGGACATCTCTGGGAGGTTTGCAGGAGACGTTTGGGATTGTGCCTATACTGTGGCACCGAGGGGCATCAGGCGAGGGATTGTCCTTCGAACCATCGCCGTGCAGCTCAGGGAGCACAGGGTAGGCCACCTATGGCACCGCATCACGCCCTCCACCAGCAGCGGGATATACCCCGCCAGGACAGGGTTTTTGCGATGACAGTTGAGGATCCTGCACGCATTGGACTAGGAGGTAGGATCTTGCTCTTTCTTTTACCTGTTCTTTCTAACTAAAACCCCTCGTACCTGTTCTTTCTGCCCATTGATTGATAATTACTTTCTTAGTACCTTTAGTTTGCATATGTGATGATCATGCTAGATTAAATAGAAAACCCCAATGAAGACTGCAATAACATGATACTGTAGAGATTTAAAACCATGCATGTGTTCTGATTTTCTAGATTACATGTTATATAACTTAGGATAAAATTTAGTAGACCTTGATTGTTGGGTGCTTGACCTAGAGAAGAGTACGACCGTTTGAATTTCGAGGACGAAATTTTTTAAGGAGGGTAGATTTGTCACCCCCAGTTTTCAAATTAGGGGTATTTTTGTCATTTTCAAGTTTTAAAATATTTTAGGAATTTTATTTGATTTTATATGATTTTTAGGAATTTATTTGAGTCGGTTTGAATTTTATCCAATTCGGACCCAATTTGGAGACCCGGGTAGCCTGGACCCTAGTGGGACCCACATACTAGCTGGGCTTGGCCCACATGACACCCCTAACTAGGTTAGAAATCCAAAACCACAATCCCATGGTCTAATTTGTTAATTAGAGGCTTAATTGATCATTAGTGAACCAAACCAAGTCAAACCCATTCCAAAACAAACCAAACCAACCCAAACTTAACCTATTGGGTTTGGGGGCCTATTGGGTCTCCACCCAAACCCAATAGGGGCCTTAGGTGGCCGGCCATGAAGTAAACCCCCCCCCCTCTTCACTTCATTAATTCTCTCTATCTCTCTCCACTTCATTTCTTCTTCAAGTTCTTCTCCTCCTTCTTCAAGAACACCCCAACCTAGGTATGCTCTCTAACCCCCCATTAACTCCTCCTTTATTTTAGTTTCCTTCATTAATGTTGTAGAGGATGCTCTCCTCTTCATTTTGCCCCCTAACTTGTTAGGTTTCCCATTAATTCTAGTTGTAGGTTGGTTAGGGGTTTTTCATATATATATATATATATATATATATATATATATGTGTATGTATGTATGTATATATATATATATTTATGTGTTGTGTGGTGTTGAGATGATGGTGGTGATGAGGTTGTGTCATGGTGGTGGTGGTAGAGTTGTGTCATGGTGAGGGTGGTGTTGTAGTTGTGTATGTGTGTGAGAGTGATGGTTGTGGTGGTGGTGTTGTGTTTGTGTCATGGAGAGTGGTGGTGTGTGTGTGAGGTTGTGTGTGAGAGAGTGTGTTTAATTATATGTATATATGTATATATGTATATACGTATTTGTATATATATATGTATAAGTGTGTGTGTGGATATATATGTATATGTGTGTGTGTATATATGTATATGGGTGTGGGTGTAGAGATATATAGATTTAGATATATAAATAGGTAGATAGATATATAAATAGATAGATGTATATATAGATATATATATGTATATAGATAGATATATATAGGAAGTATATATATATATGTATATATGTATAGAGGGAGGAGAGGGAGAAATGCAGTGGCAGCAGCAGCCTTGCAGTGGCAGCAGCAGCCTTGCAGTGGCAGCAGCAGCAGTTGCAAGCTGCAGTAGCAGCAGCAGCAGGGGCTGCCCAGCAGCCCCTTTTCCCCCTCCTGTGTGACCCCCCCCTTGACCCCCCTATCACTACAAAACCCCCCCTAGCTGATATATATATATAGATATATATAGGTTAATATAGATAAGATTTAGAATGAGAAAAGAGTTAGAGTTTAGAGTTAGAATTAGAGAAGAGAGAATGAGAAAAGAGTTAGAGTTTGGAGATTAGAGTTAGAAAAGAGGAATAGATAAGAGAAGTAAGGGAATGGAAGAGGAATAGGAAGGAGAAATAAGAAGAGGGATTAGGAAAGAAGAAGAAGATTAAAAGAGTTGAGATGAAGGAGAATTAGAATCGAGAATCGAAAAGGGAAATTAGAACGAGGGCAAATAGAAAGGGTTTTGCTAGAAATCGAGTTAGAGGGCGAATTTGAGCCCGGAGCGTCGGATCGCGACGAAACTTGACATAGGCCTAGAATACGTGATTTAGATTTTGCGGGTAAGCTCCCGGGTGGAAATCGGAGTCGTAGGGCGCCGGTATCGCGCCGTGTCAGTGCGTATCTCGAAATATTCGAGATTCCTGCAATGGGCCGTAAGGTGGACCAAACGTCCACTTTACTTAGGTATTTTGGTAGATAACGAACCCATAGGATAGTACCCTACTACCCTAGGGAGATCGGGTCAAAATAAGTAGCGTAGGTAGGCTATCTAGAATATCGCCAAGGGTAGAAATTTACCCTTAAAAAGGGTAAATTAGGAAATTGGCCCACGGCCAAGAATTGAGTTTCCAAGTCCAAGATGGACTTGGATATGGATTGTATAGGTTGGTAATGAGTAGGATTAGCTGTCTAAACCTAGTCTTGGACCCGGTTGACCACGGTTGACTTTTTGGACTAAAAGTCAACCATGGGTCAACACTTTACCCAATTTGGTCCCAAATTCCATCCAACTTGGACCGTTGACTAAAAGTCAACTATTAGTCACCAGTGACCTAGAGTTGACCTAGTGTTGACCTCGAGTTGACCAGAATTGACCCGTTGACCAAAAGTCAACGGTAAGCTAATTTTCGACCTAGTTTGATTCGGATGGATTTCCAATGTCCTTCCATGACCAAGTATGACCCAACTAGAGTTGTCTTGACCTCGTATGACTTGTTAGGTCTAATATGACTTAGATTTATCCCGTACAATCTAGTTTGACCTTGTTCGACCTAGATTGACTTAGTTTGACGTGTCTTGACCTATTTTGACTCAGTATGACTTAATTTTACTTCCAAACCATTATATTGATACAGTATTCCATCTATAGGTCCTCGAGGCACTGATCTTGGACTCAGTCGACTTATCCATCACAGTACAGGCGAGTACATTCTCTGATAATATTTCTGTTTTATGATATCGTCTTTGTTTCTAGTATTTAGTGCAGATTATCCTTGTTCTCTTGACACATTGTTCACACGGATTGATATTTGTCTGGATCCCGTCATAAGATGTTATTCCTCTTATATATGGTATATACTGGGCAAGTCTACATTGTTTATTGTTCATTGTATAGATACGATTCCTGCGAAGGCTAGCTACCCTCTCAGAGAATATGTATCATGACGTGTCATGACTGGATCCACTATATTGGTCAGGGATGGGGGTGTTAGCGTAGATATGTGATCAATACCCCACAGATATTGTATCATCATTGTATAGTGTTAATCATACACTCACGTATGATTAGCCAGGCCAAACAATGTATCAAGTTCTAAGCCGGTCACATGTTGAAACTAGTGCTAAACTCACATAGATATAGTTCCAGATTCTTGTACATGATTTATACTGTTTTTCCCTGTTCTTACATTCAGATTACAGTCTTGATATGCCTTACCATGATTCATGTACACATTATTTATCTCGTAGATTCTCTCTATTTACTGCTACATTTTCAATATCGTCTAACTAGAACTGTTATGGAGGTTTGTGCTCGTTCCATCCTGACTGGATATGTTGACAAAATTTTACAGATAGTGGCGAGGAGGATTGTCCTACCTACTACGGTCCGGTTGACGTAGTGGGCATAGACTTGGAGACCTTGGTTCAGCAGGGCTTAGCTCCGCCCGACGAGCCTTTAGCTTAGTTTAGTTAGGTTAGACATTTTGGACTGGACCTTGTCTCCAGCTTGCTACTTGTTATTTTATTATATTTTGGGACTGTATTAGAGACTTGGACTGTATATATTCTTTGTGTTGGACTTGACAGGTTATATATTATTTTATCGTCTTGTTGTCTTTTCATTTCAGTCTTTACTTTGTTATCTTAGAGTCGTGATTGAGTACTCGTATATATATTCATTGCTTGTCCTCCGTTCGGAGTTGACCATGGACTTGACAGGTTTTTGTTATATATATAAACTGTTTAGAAGTAGAAAATCCACAGCGTTCCACGCCGATTTTTCGGTGAGGGCTGGGCGTTGTCGCGTCACGTGCCCTTTTAGCGGGTGCGGGTCGTGACATGGGTCCCCTGTCGACCAAAACCTGTCAGCCCCAACTATGGACATGGCCCACCTTGAGCCTACTACCCGTCTGCCACTTGTGTCCTATTTATTGGAATCCCCATGTGCTACTTATTTATCCATGATCATCAACGTCTAATTTTTATTCGATTTTTGCTCAATGTCCGGTTTTGGACCCAATCCGGCTCTGCTGAACCCAACCCCAGCTTCATTTTTCCTCTCTCATGATGCCCTCATATTTCTTGCCCAAAAATATCAAGTGCTCATTTTACCTATTTTTAAATATTTAATGGGAAATTTCCTATTGATTTATTTCCCTTGGAACACCCTAATTCTCCATTTAATTCCTAGCCACTTGATCATCTAAATAAATCCTCACCATATATTTCCCCTCACATTCACACAGCCCCCTCCCCATGCATTGGCCGGCCCTAACTTTCTTGTGGGAATAACTTTTTTATCTTTCTCTCTCCTCAATTATTTCTCTCCTTCTCTCTCATTTTTCCCATGCAACAACAACAACTCTAACAACAAAAACAACAGCAGCATCTCCTCCCACCATGCAACCCGGGCACACAACTCCTTCACCATGGCCATGGCCGACCCCGGCCACCCACCTCCCATGGCCGTCGGCCACAACCACCATGGAACCACCGCACTTCCTCCTCCTCTCCATTGCTTCAACCGACCACCACCACCTCGGCCCTCATGCAACCTGGCCGGCCTCCGCCACCGCCGGCCATGGTCGCCCCCACCAGCGTCTCCTCCTCCTTCTTCTTCCTAATCTGCCGACCACTCCCACTCCACAGTGATCCGCTCCTCCTCCACTCCGGCGTGGCTCCGCCGCCAACACCATCCCGAGGCCACCCATCCATATCAGCCCCGTGTGCCACCTCTTTCCCCCGCGCCGTCGTACGCCGGCGCCTGGCCGCCCCGACGCGCCCTCGCCGGCGAGCATGGCCGCGCGCAGCCCTGGCTCCGCCGCACGTACACAACGCAACAGCAGCTGCGCTTTGGGCGCACATATGCGCGCGCGTGCATCGCGTCGCCACCACCGCCGACGTTCCGTCGTACCCCCGACGACCCCCCCAGTGGATGGCCCTCCCCTCTGGCGAACCTGGGCACTCCTCCCACGGCGGCCAACGTCCTCCGGGACGCGCCGTCGAGGTGATTCGTGCGTTTTGAACGAGATCCCGTCGGCGCGCGCGAGTTTGGAACTCAGAATTCGTGCTCCGTCGTAGCGACTTTGCGCACGTTTTCCCGGAGATCCGACCGTTGGATCGGCGATTTCTTCGCTCCGTCGTAATCTCGGTATATCCACCTTCACTCATGTCAATTTTTGTCTGTTAATTTTATCGTTTGATACATGAAAACCGGCCACCAAGTTGACCGTTTAAATTGTATTAAATTTGGACAGTTTCGCGGGGCCAACTTCGTCAGCTTGTATCTCCTCCACCGCAGCTCCGTTTGGCGTGCTACCAGTTCCTGTGCGAAGCTGGTTTAACCCTCTTACTACCCCTCCAGTTTCGTTTCATTGTGAGCTTGTTTGATTGGGTGAATTCGACGCCAAAGTTGGCCGTCCGAATTCGTAATTTCTAACTTGTAAAATTCTATTTTTGAACACGGGACTCCAGATTTCATTTCTGACACCATCATTAGACTCGTGGCGTCGTTCTGGCATGTTTTCATATAAAATTTGTTAGATTTGGAGAACGTGGGCCCGGGCACGCATTTCGGTGCAAAGCGGGTCCCACTTTCTGGGTCAACGGGACTTTTTGACGCCGGCTCATCGGAATCCAATTCCGGATATACCGTTGAGTTTGTATCGTCATTCTGGACTCGTTGACATATAATTTGATAGGGTTTGGTGGACATTGGGTCTGGCACGCATTTTGGTGCAAGTCGGATACCAATATCCGGGTCAACGGGTCATTTTGAGATCGGCTCATCGGAATCCAATTCCGGAGATACCGTTGAGTTCGTATCATCATTCTGGACTCGTTGACAGGTAGTTTGCTGAGTTTTGAGAACTTTGACTTCGGCACGCATTTTCGTACAAACCGAAATTTCAAGTTCTGGTCAACGGACCAAATTGAGATCGGGTCAACGAAATCCAATTCTGGAGATACCGTTGGGTTCGTATCGACATTCTGATTTCATGGACATATAATTTGTTATATTTTATAGACTTATTTTCTTGCACATTTTTTGGTGCAAAACGGCTCCGACACGGACACCGTTTTGGCCCGAAATTATCTTTTTGACCTTGTGTCCAAATTGGACCGATGGGTAGGCTATCCTAGCTAATTTGACTATTCTGGACACGTTGGCGATGTTTATATCATCGTCCGACAATGTTTGTTGATAATTTCTCTGAGTTTAACCTTTTTATAATTAATTAATAATTAATTCATATAATGTTCATATTTCGGGATTAGTACAACGAAACTGAGATCAGTCAATTCCAGTGATCTCACATCGCTGAAATTGACAAGTTGGATACGTGGATCACTATAATAAGATTATCAACCTTACCGATAATCTTCTTATCTCGATTTACGTGTCGTAAGTTTCAACGTACAAATAACGAAGTACACTTTATATTAGACTAGGATTGACCCTGTTTGACCAGAGTTGACCAGTTGACCCAAAGTCAACTGTAAGTCAACACTTGACCTAGTTTGACTAGATTATTGACCGGAGTCGACCTAGAGTTGTTTTGACTTAGAAGAACCTAGAATAATAATAGATTGCTTGTAGAGATTCTTTTATTACAACTTGAACACCTTATAACCTGTGTTGCTTTAAATAGGACTCTGTGGCTTCAGTTGGACCCCTTTACCTATCAGCTGTTCAGGTTATCAGGCGAGTACATTCTCTGATCATTTCATATCGTGTTTATGATTATATTTCCTGCTTTAGACTATCTTACTTGATGCTGACACGTTGGTAACACGGATTGGTACTATATGGATCCCTTCATGAGATGTTATCCCTCTCGGGAGCATCATATACTTTTACTCGGTGTGTTTCACTTACATCACGTATCTTATGCTTCTATTATCATGAATCTTCGTTATCAGCTAGTGACTCATGTACTCACATGATCACCGAGCCTTCACGAATCCATTCATGAATCACCCTATACGGGTAGTAGTTTAGTCATGAATCTTAACGTAACTTGACTGGATCCTTGTGTATTGATTGGGGTACGGGGGAGTATGAATGGTCATGTGAATAATATCCAAAGTAGTGTAGTCATGAATCACTCTTAGTGTAGTCATGAATCAGTCCTAAGCCATTCACATGATTCGTCTGTACTCTAAATCACTAGCACTGTCTCTCTTTATATATATCATAGATATTTACTTACAGTCTCTCTTTTACATTATGCTATTCTTTATATCCTGTATTTTATTCTCTAGCATGATTATATTTCCTTTCCTGCTATGACTTGTTGAGATGTATTGTGCTCGCTCCAGTCCTGACTGGACCTGTTGATAAATTTTACATATAGCCTGGAGGTGCCTGCTAGCCTAGAGGAGACACATTAGAGGTTGTTTAGGTAGTCATTTCTTTTTGTCTGGAGTTGTATTTACTTTGTGGATTACTGTATCTGTATTTAAGTTTTGAGATGTATTTCTGGGTTTATGTATCGTAGACACTTAGACTTCTATCTCCTGTATCTCTTTTGGATTTCATGTTTTATCTGTCCTTATCATGCTCTACCTTAGATGTGATTGAGTCTGTATCTGCTATGTCACCCCCATTCGGGGAGTATAAACTGTTTAGCCTTATACTGTTAGATGCATGAGACCTAGGACAGCATTCTACCGTCGACACTGCGGCGTAGGCTGGGCGTGGTTACATTCTCGTACCCAAACAGTGGGTGCGGGTCGTGACACATTTTTAGTGGTGGCCCATGCAGGTCGAGACTAAAGTGTAGTGGTATTCGAACTAGAGTACCACTACAGCCTGCACTAGGAATAGGATATATTTTGAAGGTACTCAATCACAGTTAGGAACCCTTGAGAGATTCCCGGGACGACCCTGGAGAATCTTATTTAACTTCGATTTGAAAACTCTTTTTCCTTAAATTGGTTTATCCTTATTTTCTGTTGTTGAATTTGATTTTAAATGGATTATTGTTGAATTTGAGTTTGTATTCATTGATTTTGATAGATGATTGTTGAATTTTGAATCTTGATGATAGCTGTTGCATTCGAGTTTGTATTTTGATGGATTTGTTCATTTTTGAATTTTAATGTTCGTTAATAAATTTGATTTGATTTTGAGTATTCATTAATTTAATTTTTGGCAAGATAAAATTATATGGGCTAGGTCATCTATGTTATGGAATCTAGTCTTCTATAGTCACATTAGCCAGCATGGTGAGGACATATAGTCTGACTCTGGATATATTTCTCGGGTGTAGGAATTTAAGATTTTCGCAGCCAAGCTAGCGGCATCGCAAAAATGTTAAATACCATGATTCTAGAGGTATGTGCCTAAGTCGAGGACTCTGTGATTATCGTAGCCTTGCTTACTAGTATGACGAGGATTTAGAGTACCATGATTGTGGATAGACGTATATGATTATCAGATTGTACCTTAAATATTTTCGAACATGTTTTCTCTACTTTTGCTTCTGTCCTTCAAAAAAAAAATTATTTAATTATTAATTGTTTTGTTTGTTTTGCCTCTCATTATTTAACTTAAGAGTAGGGTTGCCTGTTTTTATAAACCTTTGCGTAACTTCTTGCTATGAGTTTCTTCTTAATACAATGAATCGATGATTTTGCTAGACTTTATCTTAGATTTGATAATTTAGCTCTGGGTTTCAAAATGGTTCTTCTTTAAACAGATGAGCAAATAAATTTTATCGTTATTTCCTTCTTGCTTTTATTCCTGTATTAGATAATAATAAAACTGTCTTGATTACGTCAATCACCTGCTTGCAATCTTGGTAGGAATCTAATTGTTGGTTTTAACGTAGAATTAAATTTTTATATTGGGACATGAGAATATATATAGTGGACACAGACTCTTTGCCTGACACGTATGCATGCTACACTTGACTTCCCAATGCCTAAATACATATTAATATGTTGTTGATGTCCAAATTTTCATAACCAATATTTCTGGTTCTCTGCTTTTCCATGTTTAAATTCATAATTTTAAATATAAATTTCATGTTATTAGTTATGTTTACATCACTGCACATGTATGTTATACTTATAGTTTCAATTTAAAAAAAAAAAATTTGTTGACTTTTGTGTTTAATTTGTCAAATCTAAGACTGTGTGCATGTTAACCCTTAATACGGATTCCAAATGTTAGTTCAGTTGTTGTTTTAAAAAATTTTATGTAATATTTTAGAGCTGTGTACGTAGGGATATAATGTTAGGTTTCATATTCTTACATGTAGGTTGTGATAAACATTGAGTTGGTTTTGATATGCAAATTTCTCCAAGATCCTGAAAACTAGTTACATGTTAACATTTTACATTGATTTTCATGTTTAGTTCAAATTCAGATTTAACATGTAATATTGAACTGTATGCGTAGATAAATGTATGGATAGTATGTTAGGGTTTCATTCTATTATGTTAGGATATTGGAAGCATTGAGTTAGTTGTAATGTTTCAAAACCCTAATCTGAGACTGCATTATGTTAATATTTCACTGCTTTAAATGTTAGCTCATTTTCATATTTCGTATGTAAATGCTGAACCAAAACTGGATTTAACCTTTCCCCTCTATGTTATGATTATATATCTAGATAGATATATATAGAGCTTAGGCATACATGTTATAACGTATATAGATACATAACTAAATCTCTAACTCCTTATAAAAATGTGGTTAGCCATGCATGTTATGATTAAAATAGGTTCTGTATTGTAGGTTGTTAACCAATATGCCATGATTAGTGTAACTTGATAGCCGTTGTTTTGAAATCCAAATCCTCATATGCACTTCCATGTATATTCACATACACACACGCCTACTATCTAACCATATGAACATGTCCCTATACACATGATGCTAGTTTTCCCTCTCTAACGCTCTGTATATATTGTGATTAGATTTCTGTTCAATTGACCTTTATTCCTTAACTAGTGATTTTGATTTTCTTGGGATAGTACCCTTTTTTTTTGATGATTGGTAGTTACCTTTCTTTATTTTTGATGAATACCAGTTTTCATATAGGATGGTAGTCCGTCTTACGATTTTGATGATTTGTTGTTTCTGTAACTTTTGTTTAGCACCCTGGATTACTTGTGTGTTTTGATACCCTATGACCATTTCGGTTAGCATGACTAGTATACCTAGACGAGACTTACTACCACCGTATGCCATGACCATGTACGTTGCCCTTGTGATGGTATGATTTGTTTAAGTTCTGGGACTTGATTGTGGGGGTTTGACCTAGAAGGAGTACGAATATTTTAATTTCGAGGACAAAATTTTTATAAGGTGGGTAGGATGTGAGCACCCTGAATTTTGGGTTGATTTTTTTCATTTTATTTTATTTTTCTGATTGATTGGTTTTGATTAATATTTTATTTTATTTATTTATCTGTAAGTGTACTCTTTCATGCCATTGATATTTGGAGTATCAGGGAGGTTCAATTCTGGAAATTTTCTTTATGAGTTTTGGAGTGGACATGATTACCTTCATGATGGTATATAGTGTCCCATCCAAACTTGTTCCCTTGTACTCTTTTTGCTTCGCTGAACTTCGGGTCGAATTAGACCATTGATTATTATTTATTTTCCCACTCTTTTCATTGATCATTTTCAGCGCGTTACCATGACTTTTAATTTGGGAGCGCAAGACCAGTCAGTTTCTTGAAACCAACTCCTCATTGATGATCTATTCGAGACGCTCGTCACCCATGACCTTCGTGTCCAACTCAGACACGTCATTTTGTGCTCCATTTGATTCGCACAACTTTTTCGACACGTGATCCGATTTTATTTTACTCCACGGCGTCACATTCATTTTCCAACTTGATTCGTAGGTCCCCTGTCGACCAAAATCTGTCAGCCCCAACTATGGACATGGCCCACCTTGAGCCTACTACCCGTCTGCCACTTGTGTCCCATTTATTGGAATTCCCATGTGCTACTTATTTATCCATGATCATCAACGTCTAATTTTAATTCGATTTTGCTCAATATCCGGTTTTGGACCCAATCCGGCTCTGCTGAACCCAACCCCAGCTTCATTTTTCCTCTCTCATGACGCCCTCATATTTCTTGCCCAAAAATATCAAGTGCTCATTTTACCTATTTTTAAATATTTAATGGGAAATTTCCTATTGATTTATTTCCCTTGGAACACCCTAATTCTCCATTTAATTCCTAGCCACTTGATCATCTAAATAAATCCTCACCATATATTTCCCCTCACATTCACACAGCCCCCTCCCCATGCATTGGCCGGCCCTAACTTTCTTGTGGGAATAACTTTCTCATCTTTCTCTCTCCTCAATTATTTCTCTCCTTCTCTCTCATTTTTCCCATGCAACAACAACAACTCTAACAACAAAAACAACAGCAGCATCTCCTCCCACCATGCAACCCGGGCACACAACTCCTTCACCATGGCCATGGCCGACCCCGGCCACCCACCTCCCTTGGCCGTCGGCCACAACCACCATGGAACCACCGCACTTCCTCCTCCTCTCCATTGCATCAACCGACCACCACCACCTCGGCCCTCATGCAACCTGGCCGGCCTCCGCCACCGCCGACCATGGTCGCCCCCACCAGCGTCTCCTCCTCCTTCTTCTTCCTAATCTGCCGACCACTCCCACTCCACAGTGATCCGCTCCTCCTCCACTCCGGCGTGGCTCCGCCGCCAACACCATCCCGAGGCCACCCATCCATATCAGCCCCGTGTGCCACCTCTTTCCCCCGCGCCGTCGTACGCCGGCGCCTGGCCGCCCCGACGCGCCCTCGCCGGCGAGCATGGCCGTGCGCAGCCCTGGCGCCGCTCACGTACACAACACAACAGCAGCTGCGCTTTGGGCGCACATATGCGCGCGCGTGCATCGCGTCGCCGCCACCGCCGACGTTCCGTCGTACCCCCGGCGACCCCCCCAGTGGATGGCCCTCCCCTCTGGCGAACCTGGGCACTCCTCCCACGGCGGCCAACGTCCTCCGGGACGCGCCGTCGAGGTGATTCGTGCGTTTTGAACGAGATCCCGTCGGCGCGCGCGAGTTTGGAACTCAGAATTCGTGCTCCGTCGCAGCGACTTTGTGCACGTTTTCCCGAAGATCCGACCGTTGGATCGGCGTTTTCTTCGCTCCGTCGTAATCTCGGTATATCCACCTTCACTCATGTCAATTTTTGTCTGTAAATTTTTCGTTTGATACATGAAAACCGGCCACCAAGTTGACCGTTTAAATTGTATTAAATTTGGACAGTTTCGCGGGGCCAACTTCGTCAGCTTGTATCTCCTCCACCGCAGCTCCGTTTGGCGTGCTACCAGTTCCTGTGCGAAGCTGGTATAACCCTCTTACTACCCCTCCAGTTTCGTTTCATTGTGAGCTTGTTTGATTGGGTGAATTCGACGCCAAAGTTGGCCGTCCGAATTCGTAATTTTCAACTTGTAAAATTCCATTTTTGAACACGGGACTCCAGATTTCATTTCTGACACCATCATTAGACTCGTGGCGTCGTTCTGGTATGTTTTCATATAAAATTTGTTAGATTTGGAGAACGTGGACCCGGGCACGCATTTCGGTGCAAAGCGGGTCCCACTTTCTGGGTCAACGGGACTTTTTGACGCCGGCTCATCGGAATCCAATTCCGGATATACCGTTGAGTTTGTATCGTCATTCTGGACTCGTTGACATATAATTTGATAGGGTTTGGTGGACATTGGGTCTGGCACGCATTTCGGTGCAAGTCGGATACCAATATCCGGGTCAACGGGTCATTTTGAGATCGGCTCATCGGAATCCAATTCCGGAGATACCGTTGAGTTCGTATCATCATTCTGGACTCGTTGACAGGTAGTTTGCTGAGTTTTGAGAACTTTGGCTCCGGCACGCATTTTCGTACAAACCGAAATTTCAAGTTCTGGTCAACGGACCAAATTGAGATCGGGTCAACGGAATCCAATTCTGGAGATACCGTTGGGTTCGTATCGACATTCTGGTTTTATGGACATATAATTTGTTATATTTTATAGACTTATTTTCTTGCACATTTTTTGGTGCAAAACGGCTCCGACACGGACACCGTTTTGGCCCGAAATTATCTTTTTGACCTTGTGTCCAAATTGGACCGATGGGTAGGCTATCCTAGCTAATTTGACTATTCTGGACACGTTGGCGATATTTATATCATCGTCCGACAATGTTTGTTGATAATTTCTCTGAGTTTAACCTTTTTATAATTAATTAATAATTAATTCATATAATGTTCATATTTCGGGATTAGTACAACGAAACTGAGATCAGTCAATTCCAGTGATCTCACATCGCTGAAATTGACAAGTTGGATACGTGGATCACTATAATAAGATTATCAACCTTACCGATAATCTTCTTATCTCGATTTACGTGTCGTAAGTTTCAACGTAGAAATAACGAAGTACACTTTATATTAGACTAGGATTGACCCTGTTTGACCAGAGTTGACCAGTTGACCCAAAGTCAACTGTAAGTCAACACTTGACCTAGTTTGACTAGATTATTGATCGGAGTCGACCTAGAGTTGTTTTGACTTAGAAGAACCTAGAATAATAATAGATTGCTTGTAGAGATTCTTTTATTACAACTTGAACACCTTATAACCTGTGTTGCTTTAAATAGGACTCTGTGGCTTCAGTTGGACCCCTTTACCTATCAGCTGTTCAGGTTATCAGGCGAGTACATTCTCTGATCATTTCATATCGTGTTTAGGATTATATTTCCTGCTTTAGACTATCTTACTTGATGCTGACACGTTGGTAACACGGATTGGTACTATATGGATCCCTTCATGAGATGTTATCCCTCTCGGGAGCATCATATACTTTTACTCGGTGTGTTTCACTTACATCACGTATCTTATGCTTCTATTATCATGAATCTTCGTTATCAGCTAGTGACTCATGTACTCACATGATCACCGAGCCTTCACGAATCCATTCATGAATCACCCTATATGGGTAGTAGTTTAGTCATGAATCTTAACGTAACTTGACTGGATCCTTGTGTATTGATTGGGGTACGGGGGAGTATGAATGGTCATGTGAATAATATCCAAAGTAGTGTAGTCATGAATCACTCTTAGTGTAGTCATGAATCAGTCCTAAGCCATTCACATGATTCGTCTGTACTCTAAATTACTAGCACTGTCTCTCTTTATATATATCATAGATATTTACTTACAGTCTCTCTTTTACATTATGCTATTCTTCATATCCTGTATTTTATTCTCTAGCATGATTATATTTCCTTTCCTGCTATGACTTGTTGAGATGTATTGTGCTCGCTCCAGTCCTGACTGGACCTGTTGATAAATTTTACATATAGCCTGGAGGTGCCTGCTAGCCTAGAGGAGACACATTAGAGGTTGTTTAGGTAGTCATTTCTTTTTGTCTGGAGTTGTATTTACTTTGTGGATTACTGTATCTGTATTTAAGTTTTGAGATGTATTTCTGGGTTTATGTATCTTAGACACTTAGACTTCTATCTCCTGTATCTCTTTTGGATTTCATGTTTTATCTGTCCTTATCATGCTCTACCTTAGATGTGATTGAGTCTGTATCTGCTATGTCACCCCCATTCGGAGAGTATAAACTGTTTAGCCTTATACTGTTAGATGCATGAGACCTAGGACAGCATTCTACCGTCGACACTGCGGCGTAGGCTGGGCGTGGTTACATTCTCGTACCCAAACAGTGGGTGCGGGTCGTGACACATTTTTAGTGGTGGCCCATGCAGGTCGAGACTAAAGTGTAGTGGTATTCGAACTAGAGTACCACTACAGCCTGCACTAGGAATAGGATATATTTTGAAGGTACTCAATCACAGTTAGGAACCCTTGAGAGATTCCCGGGACGACCCTGGAGAATCTTATTTAACTTCGATTTGAAAACTCTTTTTCCTTAAATTGGTTTATCCTTATTTTCTGTTGTTGAATTTGATTTTAAATGGATTATTGTTGAATTTGAGTTTGTATTCATTGATTTTGATAGATGATTGTTGAATTTTGAATCTTGATGATAGCTGTTGCATTCGAGTTTGTATTTTGATGGATTTGTTCATTTTTGAATTTTAATGTTCGTTAATAAATTTGATTTGATTTTGAGTATTCATTAATTTAATTTTTGGCAAGATAAAATTATATGGGCTAGGTCATCTATGTTATGGAATCTAGTCTTCTATAGTCACATTAGCCAGCATGGTGAGGACATATAGTCTGACTCTGGATATATTTCTCGGGTGTAAGAATTTAAGATTTTCGCAGCCAAGCTAGCGGCATCGCAAAAATGTTAAATACCATGATTCTAGAGGTATGTGCCTAAGTCGAGGACTCTGTGATTATCGTAGCCTTGCTTACTAGTATGACGAGGATTTAGAGTACCATGATTGTGGATAGACGCATATGATTATCAGATTGTACCTTAAATATTTTCGAACATGTTTTCTCTACTTTTGCTTCTGTCCTTCAAAAAAAAAATTATTTAATTATTAATTGTTTTGTTTGTTTTGCCTCTCATTATTTAACTTAAGAGTAGGGTTGCCTGTTTTTATAAACCTTTGCGTAACTTCTTGCTATGAGTTTCTTCTTAATACAATGAATCGATGATTTTGCTAGACTTTATCTTGGATTTGATAATTTAGCTCTGGGTTTCAAAATGGTTCTTCTTTAAACAGATGAGCAAATAAATTTTATCGTTATTTCCTTCTTGCTTTTATTCCTGTATTAGATAATAATAAAACTGTCTTGATTACGTCAATCACCTGCTTGCAATCTTGGTAGGAATCTAATTGTTGGTTTTAACGTAGAATTAAATTTTTATATTAGGACATGAGAATATATATAGTGGACACAGACTCTTTGCCTGACACGTATGCATGCTACACTTGACTTCCCAATGCCTAAATACATATTGATATGTTGTTGATGTCCAAATTTTCATAACCAATATTTCTGGTTCTCTGCTTTTCCATGTTTAAATTCATAATTTTAAATATAAATTTCATGTTATTAGTTATGTTTACATCACTGCACATGTATGTTATACTTATAGTTTCAATTTAAAAAAAATTTTTGTTGACTTTTGTGTTTAATTTGTCAAATCTAAGACTGTGTGCATGTTAACCCTTAATACGGATTCCAAATGTTAGTTCAGTTGTTGTTTTAAAAAATTTTATGTAATATTTTAGAGCTGTGTACGTAGGGATATAATGTTAGGTTTCATATTCTTACATGTAGGTTGTGATAAACATTGAGTTGGTTTTGATATGCAAATTTCTCCAAGATCCTGAAAGCTAGTTACATGTTAACATTTTACATTGATTTCCATGTTTAGTTCAAATTCAGATTTAACATGTAATATTGAACTGTATGCGTAGATAAATGTATGGATAGTATGTTAGGGTTTCATTCTATTATGTTAGGATATTGGAAGCATTGAGTTAGTTGTAATGTTTCAAAACCCTAATCTGAGACTGCATTATGTTAATATTTCACTGCTTTAAATGTTAGCTCATTTTCATATTTCGTATGTAAATGCTGAACCAAAACTGGATTTAACCTTTCCCCTCTATGTTATGATTATATATCTAGATAGATATATATAGAGCTTAGGCATACATGTTATAACGTATATAGATACATAACTAAATCTCTAACTCCTTATAAAAATATGGTTAGCCATGCATGTTATGATTAAAATAGGTTCTGTATTGTAGGTTGTTAACCAATATGCCATGATTAGTGTAACTTGATAGCCGTTGTTTTGAAATCCAAATCCTCATATGCACTTTCATATATATTCACATACACACACGCCTACTATCTAACCATATGAACATGTCCCTATACACATGATGCTAGTTTTCCCTCTCTAACGCTCTGTATATATTATGATTAGATTTCTATTCAATTGACCTTTATTCCTTAACTAGTGATTTTGATTTTCTTGGGATAGTACCCTTTTTTTTGATGATTGGTAGTTACCTTTCTTTATTTTTGATGAATACCAGTTTTCATATAGGATGGTAGTCCGTCTTACGATTTTGATGATTTGTTGTTTCTGTAACTTTTGTTTAGCACCCTGGATTACTTGTGTGTTTTGATACCCTATGACCATTTCGGTTAGCATGACTAGTATACCTAGACGAGACTTACTACCACCGTATGCCATGACCATGTACGTTGCCCTTGTGATGGTATGATTTGTTTAAGTTCTGGGACTTGATTGTGGGGGTTTGACCTAGAAGGAGTACGAATATTTTAATTTCGAGGACAAAATTTTTATAAGGTGGGTAGGATGTGAGCACCCTGAATTTCGGGTTGATTTTTTTCATTTTATTTTATTTTTCTGATTGATTGGTTTTGATTAATATTTTATTTTATTTATTTATCTGTAAGTGTACTCTTTCATGCCATTGATATTTGGAGTATCAGGGAGGTTCAATTCTGGAAATTTTCTTCATGAGTTTTGGAGTGGACATGATTACCTTCATGATGGTATATAGTGTCCCATCCAAACTTGTTCCCTTGTACTCTTTTTGCTTCGCTGAACTTTGGGTCGAATTAGACCATTGATTATTATTTATTTTCCCACTCTTTTCATTGATCATTTTCAGCGCGTTACCATGACTTTTAATTTGGGAGCGCAAGACCAGTCAGTTTCTTGAAACCAACTCCTCATTGATGATCTATTCGAGACGCTCGTCACCCATGACCTTCGTGTCCAACTCAGACACGTCATTTTGTGCTCCATTTGATTCGCACAACTTTTTCGACACGTGATCCGATTTTATTTTACTCCACGGCGTCACATTCATTTTCCAACTTGATTCGTGGGTCCCCTGTCGACCAAAATCTGTCAGCCCCAACTATGGACATGGCCCACCTTGAGCCTACTACCCGTCTGCCACTTGTGTCCCATTTATTGGAATTCCCATGTGCTACTTATTTATCCATGATCATCAACGTCTAATTTTAATTCGATTTTTGCTCAATGTCCAGTTTTGGACCCAATCCGGCTCTACTGAACCCAACCCCAGCTTCATTTTTCCTCTCTCATGACGCCCTCATATTTCTTGCCCAAAAATATCAAGTGCTCATTTTACCTATTTTTAAATATTTAATGGGAAATTTCCCATTGATTTATTTTCCTTGGAACACCCTAATTCTCCATTTAATTCCTAGCCACTTGATCATCTAAATAAATCCTCACCATATATTTTCCCTCACATTCACACAGCCCCCTCCCCATGCATTGGCCGGCCCTAACTTTCTTGTGGGAATAACTTTTTCATCTTTCTCTCTCCTTAATTATTTCTCTCATTCTCTCTCATTTTTCCCATGCAACAACAACAACTCTAACAACAAAAACAACAGCAGCATCTCCTCCCACCATGCAACCCGAGCATACAACTCCTTCACCATGGCCATGGCCGACCCCGGCCACCCACCTCCCTTGGCCGTCGGCCACAACCACCATGGAACCACCGCACTTCCTCCTCCTCTCCATTGCATCAACCGACCACCACCACCTAGGCCCTCATGCAACCTGGCCGGCCTCCGCCATTGCCGGCCATGGTCGACCCCACCAGCGTCTCCTCCTCCTTCTTCTTCCTAATCCTCCGACCACTCCCACTCCACAGTGATCCGCTCCTCCTCCACTCCGGCGTGGCTCCGCCGCCAACACCATCCCGAGGCCACCCATCCATATCAGCCCCGTGCGCCACCTCTTTCTCCCGCGCCGTCGTACGCCGGCGCCTGGCCGCCCCGACGTGCCCTCGCCGGCAATCATGGCCGCGCGCAGCCCGGCGCCGCCGCGCGTACACAACGCAACAGCAGCTGCGCTTTGGGCGCGCATAAGCACGCGCATGCATCGCGTCGCCGCCGCCGCCGACGTTCCGTCGTGCCCCCGACGACCCCCCAGTGGATGGCCCTCCCCTCTGGCGAACCTGGGCACTCCTCCCATGGCGGCCAACGTCCTCCGAGACGCGCCGTCGAGGCGATTCGTGCGTTTTGAACGAGATCCCGTCGGCGCGCGCGAGTTTGGAACTCAGAATTCGTGCTCCGTCGCAGCGACTTTGCGCACGTTTTCCCGGAGATCCGACCGTTGGATCGGCGATTTCTTCGCTCCGTCGCAATCTCGGTATATCCACCTTCACTCATGTCAATTTCGTCCGTTAATTTTATCGTTTGATACATGAAAACCGGCCACCAAGTTGACCGTTTAAATTGTATTAAATTTGGACAGTTTCACGGGGCCAACTTCGTCAGCTTATATCTCCTCCACCGCAGCTCCGTTTGGCGTGCTACCAGTTCCTGTGCGAAGCTGGTATAACCCTCTTACTATCCCTCCAGTTTTGTTTCATTGTGAGCTTGGTTGATTGGTTGAATTCGACGCCAAAGTTGGCCGTCCGAATTCATAATTTCCAACTTGTAAAATTTCATTTTTGAACACGGGACTCCAGATTTCATTTCTGACACCACCATTAGACTCGTGGCGTCGTTCTGGCATGTTTTCATATAAAATTTGTTAGATTTGGAGAACGTGGGCCCGGGCACGTATTTCGGTGCAAAGCGGGTCCCACTTTATGGGTCAACGGGACTTTTTGATGCCGGCTCATCGGAATCCAATTCCGGATATATCGTTGAGTTCGTATCGTCATTCTGGACTCGTTGACATATAATTTGCTAGGGTTTGGTGGACATTGGGTCTGGCACGCATTTCGGTGCAAGTCGGATACCAATATCCGGGTCAACGGGTCATTTTGAGATCGGTTCATCGGAATCCAATTCCGAAGATACCATTGATTTCGTATCATCATTCTGGACTCGTTGACAGATAGTTTGCTGAGTTTTGAGAACTTTGGCTCCGGCACGCATTTTCGTGCAAACCGAAATTTCAAGTTCTGGTCAACGGACCAAATTGAGATCGGGTCAACGGAATCCAATTCTGGAGATACCGTTGGGTTCGTATCGACATTCTAATTTTGTGGACATATAATTTGTTATATTTTATAGACTTATTTTCTTGCACGTTTTTTGGTACAAAACGGCTCCGACACGGACACCGTTTTGGCCCGAAATTACCTTTTTGACCTTGTGTCCAAATTGGACCGATGGGTAGGCTATCCTAGCTAATTTGACTATTCTGGACACGTTGGCGATGTTTATATCATCGTCCGACAATGTTTGTTGATAATTTCTCTGAGTTTAACCTTTTTATAATTAATTAATAATTAATTCATATAATGTTCGTATTTCGGGATTAGTACAACGAAACTGAGATCAGTCAATTCCAGTGATCTCACATCGCTGAAATTGACAAGTTGGATACGTGGATCACTATAATAAGATTATCAACCTTACCGATAATCTTCTTATCTCGATTTACGTGTCGTAAGTTTCAACGTACAAATAACGAAGTACACTTTATATTAGACTAGGATTGACCCTGTTTGACCAGAGTTGACCAGTTGACCCAAAGTCAACTGTAAGTCAACACTTGACCTAGTTTGACTAGATTATTGACGGGAGTCGACCTAGAGTTGTTTTGACTTAGAAGAACCTAGAATAATAATAGATTGCTTGTAGAGATTCTTTTATTACAACTTGAACACCTTATAACCTGTGTTGCTTTAAATAGGACTCTGTGGCTTCAGTTGGACCCCTTTACCTATCAGCTGTTCAGGTTATCAGGTGAGTACATTCTCTGATCATTTCATATCGTGTTTAGGATTATATTTCCTGCTTTAGACTATCTTACTTGATGCTGACACGTTGGTAATACGGATTGGTACTATATGGATCCCTTCATGAGATGTTATCCCTCTCGGAAGCATCTGATACTTTTGGTCGGTGTGTTTCACTTACATCACGTATCTTATGCTTCTATTATCATGAATCTTCGTTATCAGCTAGTGACTCATGTACTCACATAATCACCGAGCCTTCACGAATCCATTCATGAATCACCCTATACGGGTAATAGTTTAGTCATGAATCTTAACGTAACTTAACTGGATCCTTGTGTATTGATTGGGGTACGGGGGAGTATGAATGGTCATGTGAATAATATCCAAAGTAGTGTAGTCATGAATCACTCTTAGTGTAGTCATGAATCAGTCTTAAGCCATTCACATGATTCGTCTGTACTCTAAATCACTAGCAATGTCTCTCTTTATATATATCATAGATATTTACTTACAGTCTCTCTTTTACATTATGCTATTCTTTAGATTCTGTATTTTATTCTCTAGCATGATTATATTTCCTTTCCTGCTATGACTTGTTGAGATGTATTGTGCTCGCTCCAGTCCTGACTGGACCTGTTGATAAATTTTACAGATAGCCTGGAGGTGCCTGCTAGCCTAGAGGAGACACATTAGAGGTTGTTTAGGTAGTCATTTCTTTTTGTCTGGAGTTGTATTTGCTTTGTGGATTACTGTATCTGTATTTGAGTTTTGAGATGTATTTATGGGTTTATGTATCTTAGACACTTAGACTTCTATCTCTTGTATCTCTTTTGGATTTCATGTTTTATCTGTCCTTATCATGCTCTACCTTAGATGTGATTGAGTCTGTATCTGCTATGTCACCCCCATTCGGGGAGTATAAACTGTTTAGCCTTATACTGTTAGATGCATGAGACCTAGGACAGTGTTCTACCGTCGACACTGCGGCGTAGGCTGGGCGTGGTTACGTTCTCGTACCCAAATAGTGGGTGCGGGTCGTGACAATGACCCCTCTTGACACAAACACATTTGTATGCACACAAACATATATAGGGGCTTGCTATATTTGGATTTGAGAGGATATATATATATATATATATATATATATATATATATATATATATATATATATATATATATATATATATATATATATTTGAGAGGATATATGTATTTTTATGAGAGGATATATGTAGTGAAAATTAATGTAAATATTTTTAAGAAAACAAAGTATATTCCCTTTGGATTTGAATCAATGACCATTTACGTAGTGGGTACAAGCGAAAACCAACTACACTAAGTAAATTACTATGTTATTTTGTATGAAGACTAATTTTAACATATTACAAAGGTTTTATATATATATATATATATATATATATATATATATATATATATATATATATATATATATATATATATGTATATATAGTGTTGAGGCCTTCCTAGTTTGTGGGTCTTGGGTGGTTCCCTGGTCACCCTGGGCCAGGGTTGGCCCTGGTACATCGTCAACATTGTATGTGCCAACTTCGCGTGAAATATGGAATTAGCTATCGCTAGTTGTCGCTACTACGTCGCTAATTTACATATTGCCATGTTAATATTGGAACTTAAGAAATGTCGTAGCTCGTCAATGAACATTGCTGACCAAAATTGGGAAACGCCAACCAATTGAACAACTCTATCTTTCACAAACCCCAACCCTATCAGCCCCTCCTCTCCCCTCTATTTCTGACCCTTGTCTTACCTCCTTTGAGTTCTGCACGCTACTCCCATCCATTGACCTCTCTGTTGACCCCCTCTCTATATCATATTTAGTTTAATTTAGGAATTTTTTGACTTTCATCCCACTTATTAATATGACTTTGTACTTACATCCCACTTTTTATTTTTTTTAGACTTACATCCCACTTTCGTCACTAAAAGTATTTTTCGTGACAAAACAAATTCTTTTTGTGACAAAATGAATATTTTTTTGTGACGAAAAGTGGGATGTAAGTCTAAAAAAATAAAAAGAGGGATGTAAGTACAAATTCATATTAACAAGTGGGATGTAAGTCAAAAAATCTCTTTAATTTATAGTAGTTAGTTCAATTGATTTAACAATAATATTATACAGATACGGACGTCACACGGTAATCAAGGACATGATACATATCTTAGTGTATTGTATTTAAGAGTGACCCTAGAGTGTCCTAGTGTCACGTATGTCCCGCTCAAATAATTGGCTACGAGTAGTGAGTATGTTCAGTCTACGACATAATATTGTCGGTAGTACGTTGTATATATTTTATTCTACATCCAAAATCCATAAACACCAAAAGTGAATAATATCTCACTTTTCCATTCCACCTAACTCATTCATAAGACGTATATATGATAGTGAAATAAATAGGAGCACAAAGATATATTGTTAAAACTTGCACAAAATAAAGTGAATACTTAGAGAATTATAGAGAGGGAATGAGTGAAAGCTATTTCATTTCTACAATTGCATATATCAAAATACATTACAAGTTCTCTATTTATAGGCTTAAGAGAGTAACCCAAAAGCCAAGAGTTACAAGTTCTTTGTTTAAGAGAGTAAACCAAAAGCCAATAGTTACAAGTTCTTTATTTGGACATCCATATACAATTTTCATAACACTCTCCCTTGAATGTCCAATATTTATGGAATATGCCTCGTTAAAACTTGCCAAGAAAAATCTAGTGGGATAAAAACTTGGACGAAGAAAAAAATAGTACATATTCATATAAATTTGTAAGCATGATACACTATCTCATTAAAAACTTGCCAAGAAAAATCCAGTGGGATAAAACTTGGACGAAGGAAAAAGAGTACAGTGTGAGAATTAGTGATCATGCTCCCCTGATACTGGCAAGAGATCCTTTAGTTGACGTATCCCAATATTCTGAATCATCTTTCTGAATGTTGTGTTTGGCAGTGCTTTAGTGAATAAATCTGCAATTTTTTTACTCGATTGTATCCGCTGAACGTCAATGTCACCATTCTTCTGTAGCTCGTGAGTGTAGAAATTTTTTGGTGATATATGCTTCGTTCTGTCGCCTTTGATGTAGCCGTTTCTGATTTTGTGCAATATAAGCAACATTATCTTCATACAATATCGTCGGAGTATTCTTTGTTGAAGATAACCCACATGATTCTCGGATATGCTGAACCATCGTCTTCAACCATATGAAATCTCGACTTACTTCATGCAATGCCATAATTTCTAAGTGATTAGAAGAAGTAGATGTTAATATTTGCTTCACCAAACGTCATGATATTGCAGCATCATCACAAGTAAACACATATCCACTCTGAGATGTAGTGCCCCGTCCCTACATCGTGCCCCGTACTCTGTCCACGGGGTGCGCGAGAAAGGAACACTGTCGCTATCGATTCGGCCGGGACCGATAGGTCGGGATCGACCGAGTCGATCGAACGGGAACGGTTGAATTAAGACCCATTCCTCGTTATGGAATGTCTTCTTCGGAACCAAGTCCCATATTCAGCGGGCTGCGCCTCGAGGATTGACTCTGCGGCTGAGTCGGGAGAGACCTCCCGTTGCTCTGCTTTTCACGCCGCTTGCGTTGGTTTTGGCTTTGTTTTCTGAATGCGTTTTCGTGAATGTTTTCGATGGTTTTCATAGCTTGCATTTCGAACTCGCATTTCTTATCAAACTCCTTGAATAATGCAGTGTTCTAATCGGTTGCTTGTGCGATTTCAGGTAATCGCGTAGGCGACGTCTAGCGCAACCAGCAAGTTCTCTCGCCGAAGTAAACTCAAGGTGAGTGGCTGACCCTTCTCTTCTCGACCCCCCTTCTTAGGCAAATCGATAGTGTTGTTGCGGATGAAACAATGAAATCAAGGGCACGAACACGATGAAAATGAACAAGTTTCAAAGAGAATGTAGGCTATAACTTCATAACTAAAAAGAATTGTCTTTGCACGGTCATTGGACAACTCGTGCACGAGGAACGGCTTCCTCGAGCGATACCCCGAGACACGGGATCGTTTCGGCCTAGGAGGAAGTAAAAGATAGCTGTGCTCGACGAAAGCAGAAAGATATGGTTAGTCGGGAGAACTTGCAGTGGGGCTCGCTACCCGCGCTGAAAGTGTCGCCGTCTAACCCAGCTATAGTCCAAATATGGCTTGTGATGCCAGTGACCTTCACGAACACAAATTTGCACACAAAATGATAATAACTGACAGGGAAGAACATTTTAAGTCCCAAAGGTGCGGCACGGTCCGCCGGGGGTAAGTTCCGAAGTAAATTACATTATGCTTGTCATTGCACGCTTGAAATTCATTAGGATGGTTAGAAACATTCATGAACTAAGTCATATAAACTCATTCAACCAAATGAGAGCTTGGAACTTAACTTGCCACGCACCAGTACAAAGTATAATGTACTGATCCTCGCTCTCCAACGCAGGTACCCCGAACCACGAAGGGCGTGCCAACTAGAGCTCAAGGCGGCGTGAACTCTTTTGAAGCCTTGTCCGTGTGAAGGCTTGTTTTCTGGATTTCCTTTTGAAGAAGACCGCACATCAGTCCAAGGAAAAATGACGACTCGACTTCCCGCCATAGCAGGTGGAAATATGTATTGGTTTTTACTTGTATAAAAGGGTGTAATGTATGGAACGACCTATCTCATCGGCGTTCATTTTGTAAGTCGAATCATGTTGTAGCCCGCGCGGCAATGATTGTAAAGGAGTCTATGTAAAGTTTTATTATCATCAATGAAAAAGTCTATTCTATTCCAAATGTGTCATTCAATTTCTCTGCGTACTCTAACTTGATGTTGTGTTTCGGATAACCTTATGACTATGCCTTGTGCGATCGCAACTTAGGTTCGCACGGCATCACGCCCGGGGGACGACTATCGATTCCACGGAAATCAGGGCGTGACATAATGGTATCAGAGCACGGCTTTACATCCTTTGGCCTCGCGTCTAGAGTTTTAAAACTTTGACCACGCAACGATGAGATAAGTTGTTCCATACAATGAGTCCGTAATAATTTGAGACTGATGCGTTGCCTTCGTATCGCAGAAGTGGCGGAACCCACGGCCGAGCAAGAACAGAGCACTTCCAGTGGCTCTAGTAGCTCGCATCGTCGGCAGGCCGGACCTTCTAACGATACAATCGAAAGGATGCTGCGCATGATGGAGGCGCAGCGGAACCAGTCCGAGAGCCGACATCAACGAGTAGAGGAACGACAGGCCCAGTTCGAAGCTCGCTTCGATGCGCACATCAAACTTCAACAAAAGCAGATGGATACACTGCAGCAGATCGTCCAGACGTTTGCGGCCAACGGAAATTCTGCGACGGCGCCTACCGTCACCGTACCTGCTACCACCGTGCCGGCGATTCCACCCATTGAAGTCGACACGGCAGAGCCCGAGCTTCAACTAGCGGCACCAAAGAAGTACAACTTCGAAGTGTCAGAATTCAAGAAGGCGTGTCGCACCTCTTTCAGCGGCACCGAGGGTCCTTCCATTGCGATCGACTGGCTGGAAGAACTAGAAGACCACTTCGAGCTCCTCGGCATCGAAGATTCAAAGCAAGTCGCCTGCGCACAACTTCAACTACGGTTGAACGCGCACGACTGGTGGGCCGTGCGCAAGCGAGCGATTCGACCGGACAACACTACCGCGCCGATCTCTTGGGCCACGTTCCGCAAGGCCTTCGAACTCGAGTACCTTCCGTCTGCCGTTCGCCAAGCAAAGGAAAATGAATTCATGTCATTGAAGCAGGGGAATAGGACCGTGGAGCAGTACGCCGCAGAGTTCAACAAATTGTCCAAGTTCGCTGGTGCGTTTCTGCCTACTGAAGAGTGCCGCGTGCGACGGTTCGAAGTGGGACTGCGACAATCTATTGGTGCACATGTCGGCGTCCCGGAGTACAAGACCACGGGCGAGGCTCTGAATCATGCTCTCCGCCTTGAGAACCTGCATCCTCCCAGTGCTGACGACGTTGTGCGCAACTCCAATCACAAACGTCCTAGCCATATGGGAGGCAACAACCACACAGCAAAGCGTCCGAACAACGGGGGCTACCAAGGACAAAGCAGTAGGTCTCGTTGCACAAAATGTAATTACGTCGGACACGATGCCAGCGAGTGCCGTACCCTGAACATCGACTGTCACTCTTGCGGGAAAAAGGGACACTATGCTAAAGATTGTCGTTCCCGACCACAACGACAAGATGCGCTGCCACAATCAAATCATCAAAATCGAGGCCCAGTTCCTCGACCTCCTCCGCCTGCCCAACCAAACCATCAAGACAGGCGTCCGAATGCACAAGGATGCGTCTACGCTTTGACTCGAGACGAAGCGCTTGCCTCAGACACGGTCGTGACAGGTATACTTAGTTTTAATAATGTGCCTGCTCGCGTTCTATTTGATTCAGGTGCTTCGCATAGTTTTATAGCGGCGGACTTTGTCGCCGAGCACAAATTTCCGTTAGTGTCATTAGACCTCGACCTTAGCGTGAGCACACCTTCGGGCACACCAATACTCACTAATTCAGCCTGCACCGACGGGATTATCTGTATCGGCGGTCAAAAGATTGGTCTGGACGTGATGGTCCTAGATATGAATGACTTCGATATCATTCTGGGGATGGATTGGCTCGGGCCGTGCAACGCAACCATAGACTGTGCCAGGAAGACGGTCACTTTCCGTATACCAGAAGTGCCTGAATTCTGCTTTTCGTGTGGTGAGGCGTCGTCGACCTGCATGTTGATCTCGGCAATCTCTGCTCGGAGGATGCTGCATTCTGGGTGCGAAGGCTACTTGGCGTCCGTCCGAGACATGCGACAGGATGGTGCAAACGTAGGTCAGACCGACGTTGTGGCAGAATTCCCCGATGTGTTCCCGGACGAGCTACCCGGCATGCCCCCCGACCGAGAGATCGAGTTCAGCATCGATACATTCCCCGATACTCGACCGATTTCAAAGGCCCCGTACAGAATGGCCCCCGCCGAGCTGAAGGAACTCAAAACCCAGTTACAAGAATTACTCGACAGAGGGTTTATTCGGCCTAGTGTTTCACCGTGGGGAGCGCCCGTATTGTTCGTTAAGAAGAAGGATGGGTCCATGCGTCTGTGCGTCGATTACCGAGAGCTTAACAAGGCCACCATCCGGAACAAGTACCCATTGCCCCGCATAGACGACCTATTCGATCAACTGCAAGGCGCCTCGGTATTTTCGAAGATTGATCTCCGCTCAGGCTATCATCAGCTCAAGATCAAGTCGGACGACGTGCAAAAGTCAGCCTTTCGCACTCGGTACGGCCACTACGAGTTCCTGGTGATGCCATTCGGCCTGACGAACGCCCCTGCCGCCTTTATGGACCTAATGAATCGGGTGTTTCGACCCTTCCTTGATAAATTTGTGGTAGTCTTCATTGACGACATTCTCGTCTACTCGAAAGACAGGGCGCAGCATGCAGAACATCTGCGGACCGTGCTCCAGACACTTCGAGAGAGCCAGTTGTATGCGAAGCGGAGTAAGTGTGAATTTTGGCTCAGCAGCGTATCCTTTCTTGGTCACATCATTTCGTCCGAAGGCATTGCAGTCGACCCGAAGAAAGTGGAAGCCGTTGCTGATTGGAAGAGGCCTGCGTCTGCTAGCGAGATTAGAAGCTTTCTTGGTTTGGCGGGATACTATCGACGCTTCGTGAAAGACTTCGCGAAGATTGCATCGCCACTGACTCGCCTCACTCAAAAGGGAGTCGCGTATGAGTGGTCGGATGACTGTGAAGCTTCATTCCAGGAGCTAAAACAGCGGCTGATTTCGGCACCCATACTCGCACTTCCGGATGGGCCAGAGGGTTTCCAGATATTCAGCGATGCTTCAGGCCAGGGCTTGGGATGTGTACTCATGCAGCGGAACAAGGTGATATCATTCGCCTCCAGACAGTTGAAGCCGCACGAGAAGAACTATCCTACGCACGACTTGGAGTTAGCGGCGATTGTGTTCGCGTTGAAATTGTGGCGTCACTATCTATATGGCGTGGCGTGCGCGATCTATACCGACCACAAGAGCCTCAAGTATCTCTTCACCCAGAAGGAACTGAACTTACGACAGCGGCGCTGGCTTGAACTAATCAAGGACTATGACTTGACGATCGACTACACTCCGGGCAAGGGAAATGTGGTGGCGGACGCTCTGAGTCGGAAATATCTTGCCTCGTTATCCATCGACCGCAGACTACTACAAGATCTCGAAGAAATGGGCATCGATCTCCGGGTTCGATTCAGAGATATACGGTTGGCGCAGCTGCAGTTAGAGCCGAGTTTGCTGGAAAAGATCATGGCCGCTCAGAAGGATGATCCGTACCTGAAGAAAATGCGCGAGCAAATTTCAACAGGTAGTGTGACCGACTTTGCGGAAGACAAGACCGGCGCGTTGCGATTGAATGGCCGACTATGTGTTCCGGATGATTCTGAACTACGAAAGGAGATTATGTCGGAGGCGCATCACGCGAAATATACCTTGCATCCAGGCAGTACCAAGATGTACAAGGACCTCCGCACGACCTTCTGGTGGCACGGGATGAAGAGAGATGTGGCGCTCTTCGTGTCAAAATGCATGGCCTGTCAGCAGGTGAAAGCTGAGCATCAGCGACCGGGCGGGGAGATGCAGAACCTTGCCATTCCAGAGTGGAAATGGGATCATGTCACGATGGACTTTATTGTTGGCCTGCCGAAGACACCACGGGGGAGCGACGCCATCTGGGTCATCGTCGATCGATTAACCAAGTCAGCGCACTTCATTGCCATTAAAGTTACTTGGAGCGTTGATCGGCTGGCGCAGATTTATCTTGACGAGATCGTACGGCTGCACGGAGTTCCAGTATCCATCGTCTCTGATCGGGATTCACGGTTCATGTCGCGATTCTGGAGTAGCCTTCAGTCGGCGCTGGGTACCAAGTTGCAGTTCAGTTCAGCTTACCATCCACAGACCGACGGCCAAACGGAGCGCGTTAATCAGATTCTCGAAGACATGCTACGGCTCTGCGCAATCGACTTCAAATCAAGCTGGGACGTCCACTTACCGTTGGCGGAATTTGCATATAACAATAGCTACCAGTCCAGCATCCAAATGGCGCCGTATGAAGCCTTGTACGGTCGGAAGTGCAGATCGCCCATTTGCTGGGATGAAGTCGGGGAACGGCAGATACTCGACCCGGAGCTGGTTGAGCAGACGGTGCAGAAGGTCAAGCTAATTCGGGAAAGACTAAAGATTGTACAGAGTCGGCAGAAGAGCTATGCCGACACCCATCGAAGACCGCTTGAGTTCTGTGTAGGCGATCACGTGTTCCTGAAGGTGTCACCCATGCGTGGAGTTACTCGGTTCGGCGTGAAGGGGAAGCTGAGTCCGAGATTCGTTGGGCCGTTCGAAATACTCGAGCGGGTCGCCCCCGTAGCCTATAAGATTGCCCTACCACCGGCGCTTGAAGGTGTACACAATGTCTTCCACGTCTCCCAACTGCGGAAGTACGTGCACGACCCTAACCACGTGGTGGATTTTGGCCAGCTAGAGCTGAAGTCTGACTTATCCTACGTCGAAGCGCCAGTTCAAATTTTAGAACGCAGGGATAAGTTACTTCGAAATCGGGCGATCCCTCTCGTCCGCGTACTCTGGAGGAACCATGCGGCAGAGGAGTCGACATGGGAACTCGAGTCAGAGATGAGAGAAAAGTTCCCTTCATTGTTTTCAGAGAGGTAGGTTCTATTCTTAAGTTTCGAGGACGAAACTTTTTCTTAGTTGGTTATGGTGTAGTGCCCCGTCCCTACATCGTGCCCCGTACTCTGTCCACGGGGTGCGCGAGAAAGGAACACTGTCGCTATCGATTCGGCCGGGACCGATAGGTCGGGATCGACCGAGTCGATCGAACGGGAACGGTTGAATTAAGACCCATTCCTCGTTATGGAATGTCTTCTTCGGAACCAAGTCCCATATTCAGCGGGCTGCGCCTCGAGGATTGACTCTGCGGCTGAGTCGGGAGAGACCTCCCGTTGCTCTGCTTTTCACGCCGCTTGCGTTGGTTTTGGCTTTGTTTTCTGAATGCGTTTTCGTGAATGTTTTCGATGGTTTTCATAGCTTGCATTTCGAACTCGCATTTCTTATCAAACTCCTTGAATAATGCAGTGTTCTAATCGGTTGCTTGTGCGATTTCAGGTAATCGCGTAGGCGACGTCTAGCGCAACCAGCAAGTTCTCTCGCCGAAGTAAACTCAAGGTGAGTGGCTGACCCTTCTCTTCTCGACCCCCTTCTTAGGCAAATCGATAGTGTTGTTGCGGATGAAACAATGAAATCAAGGGCACGAACACGATGAAAATGAACAAGTTTCAAAGAGAATGTAGGCTATAACTTCATAACTAAAAAGAATTGTCTTTGCACGGTCATTGGACAACTCGTGCACGAGGAACGGCTTCCTCGAGCGATACCCCGAGACACGGGATCGTTTCGGCCTAGGAGGAAGTAAAAGATAGCTGTGCTCGACGAAAGCAGAAAGATATGGTTAGTCGGGAGAACTTGCAGTGGGGCTCGCTACCCGCGCTGAAAGTGTCGCCGTCTAACCCAGCTATAGTCCAAATATGGCTTGTGATGCCAGTGACCTTCACGAACACAAATTTGCACACAAAATGATAATAACTGACAGGGAAGAACATTTTAAGTCCCAAAGGTGCGGCACGGTCCGCCGGGGGTAAGTTCCGAAGTAAATTACATTATGCTTGTCATTGCACGCTTGAAATTCATTAGGATGGTTAGAAACATTCATGAACTAAGTCATATAAACTCATTCAACCAAATGAGAGCTTGGAACTTAACTTGCCACGCACCAGTACAAAGTGTAATGTACTGATCCTCGCTCTCCAACGCAGGTACCCCGAACCACGAAGGGCGTGCCAACTAGAGCTCAAGGCGGCGTGAACTCTTTTGAAGCCTTGTCCGTGTGAAGGCTTGTTTTCTGGATTTCCTTTTGAAGAAGACCGCACATCAGTCCAAGGAAAAATGACGACTCGACTTCCCGCCATAGCAGGTGGAAATATGTATTGGTTTTTACTTGTATAAAAGGGTGTAATGTATGGAACGACCTATCTCATCGGCGTTCATTTTGTAAGTCGAATCATGTTGTAGCCCGCGCGGCAATGATTGTAAAGGAGTCTATGTAAAGTTTTATTATCATCAATGAAAAAGTCTATTCTATTCCAAATGTGTCATTCAATTTCTCTGCGTACTCTAACTTGATGTTGTGTTTCGGATAACCTTATGACTATGCCTTGTGCGATCGCAACTTAGGTTCGCACGGCATCACGCCCGGGGGACGACTATCGATTCCACGGAAATCAGGGCGTGACATGAGATCCTCCTTTATGTGGGTCAGATAGATAACCATCATCGGCATAACCCACAACTTGTGATTCTGAATTTTTTGAGTAAAACAAGTCCATGTCTGTTGTTCCGGAAAGATAACGTAATATATGTTTAATACCAATCCAATATCGTTTTGTTGGTGCCGAGCTATATCTTGCTAGTAAGTTTACTGAGAATGCTATATCAGGTCTTGTATAATTTGTAAGATACAACAATGCTCCAATAGCACTAAGATATGGTAATTATGGACCTAACAATTTTTCATTATCCTCTCAAGAATGAAATTGATCTTTCATTTCATCTAACGATCAAACAACCATGGGACTACTCAATAGACGAGCTTTATCCATATAAACAATTTTCCATTTTTTTTCTTCTGCTTATGTAGATTGATGGATAGATATTCTATTTGATAAACGCTCGATCTGCAGGCCGAGACAAAATTTTGCCTTTCCAAGATTTTTATCTCAAATTCTTTCATCAGATAATTAGCGGTTTTTGTGAGCTCTTAGGGAGTTCCTACAAGATTTAAGTCATCAATATATACCGAAATAACGGACAATCCATTTTTAGATCTTTTGATAAAAACACATAAGCAAATTGGATTATTTATATATCCTTCTCTAACAAGGTATTCACAACGGTTATACAACATTCTTCCATATTATTTCAATCCGTAAAGGGATCATTGTAATTTGATTGAGTATAACCCATGAGACTTTTTGTAAGCCCCCTGAATTTAGGGCTTATTTTTTTCAATTTTATAAATCAATTATTTGCAATAGATATTATTATTTGATTAAATGCTCTTTACCGTGACTTTGACTTCTGGAGCGTCAGGGATGCCAATCTCTGGAAACTCTCTTCATGAGTTTGTAGTAGACAAGATTATCTTCGTTTTGATATATCATGTCCTACTTAAACTCGTTCCCTTGTGCTCTTTTTGCATCACGCAACTTCGGGTCAATTTAGACCATTTGATCGATTAAATAATTATTAATTGATTTTTTACTTTTATCTTTGATCATCGTTTGCACGTTGCCGTGACTTTTAATTTAGGAGCACAAGGCTAGTCATTTTCTTGAAACCAACCTCTCATGCATGATCTACTCGAGACGCCCTACACCCATGACCTTCGTGTCCCACTCAGACACACCATCTGTGCTTTATTTGCTTCGCACAACTTTTGGATCAATTTAGGCCAATTAATTATCTACCGTAAAACCTGATTTAATTTCTATTTTAATTTTGGGATCCGACATCGATCCAACCTAGTCGACACAAAATATGGACATGACCCACACGAAGCCTACTACCCGTATGATATTTCGTACCATTTATTTTAGCCCCCACATGCTACTTATTTATTCATGATCATAAATACCTATATTAATTCAATTATTGCACCATGTCCGATTTTGACCCGACCCGGTTCAACCGAACCCAACCCAAACTTTATTTTGCGCCCTCATGAACACCCACGCCCTAATTCTCCAACAAAATATTAAATACCTAGTTTATCCATTTTAAATATTCATTGGACAACCCTTTTTTTTAAATTTTCTAAGGTTGACCTAATTTTTACCACATTCAATCATGGCCCTTCATTCAACCCCTAATTATTTCCAACCACTCATCAACTCACAACACACAATACCACAAACTCCCACCCCCTCTCCTAAGTGGCCGGCCCTAAATTTCCCACACACAATTCTCTCTCTTTCATTAATACACTACTCTCTCTCTCTCCCTCTCTCATTTATCACACACACAACTCATTCCCTCTCTCTCACTTTCTAAACAACTCACAGCAGCTCCCCTTGGTCGAGCCCCATGGCCGAGCCCCATGTCCGAGCACTCCAGCCTCCTTCCTCCTCCTTCTCTTGTTCTTCTTCTTCAACATCTCCTCCACCATCATCACCCTCTCCATCAACACCACTCCACACCATCACCGACATCACCATTAACATCATTCATCACCACCACCACTTCAACGACCCTCACCTCCATGCACTACCATAGCACCACCACCACATCACCCCACCCTTGCCGCGTCTTGGCCGTGCCGTGGCTGCGCTGCCATGCCGCCACCAGCGTAGCATGGCAGCAGAACAGCAGCAGCTCCTGTGCACGACAGCCGGCCGGAAATGGGCAGCACAGCCGCGCATGAAGACGCTACCGTCGGCCGCCGCCGCCGTAGCCCCCTCCACAGGCTGGGCGAACTACAGCGACCCCCCGGGTGTGCCGCCTTCCTCCCCGGTGCGATGCATAGCCTATTCGTACATTTCGCACTAAATTCCGTTGTGACGCGCTCGGTAACGAAGCTGAAATCGTATTTTGTCGCAGGAATTTTGCGCACGATTTTCGAGAAATTCGACCGTTGGATCGACGGTTTCTTCGCTCCTCACAATTTCGGTATATCCATCTTTACTCTCCTCAATTTTCGTCCGTTAGTTTTATTATTTGACACATCAAAACCGGCCACCAAGTTGACCATTTAAATTATGTTATTTTTGGACAGTTTTGCGGAGCCAACTTCGTCGGTTCGTATCTCCTCCATCGCAGCTCCGTCTGGCATGCCACTAGTTCCTATGTGAAGATGGTATAACCCTCTTGCTACCCCTTAAGTTTCATTTTATTGTGAGCACGTTTGATTGGTTGAATTCGATGCCAAAGTTGATCGTCCGAATTCGTAATTTCTAAGTTATAAAATTCTATTTTTGAACCCGGGACTCCGAATTCAATTTCTGACACCACCAGTAGATTCGTGGCGTCATTTTGGCACATTTTTATATAAGGTTTGTTAGATTTGGAGGACGTGGACCCTGGCACGCATTTTGGTGCAAAGCAGGCCCTACAGTCCGGGTCAACAGGACTTTTTGATGCCGGCTCATCGGAATCCAATTCTGGATATACCGTTGAGTTTGTATCGTCATTCTGGACTCGTTGACATATAATTTGCTAGGTTTTAGTAGACATTGGTTCCGGCATGCATTTCGGTGCAAATCAAAATTTTAATGTCCTGGTCAACGGACCAATTTGAGATCGGGTCAACGGAATCCAATTCTGGATATACCGTTGGGTTCGTATCGTCATTCTGGACTCGTTGATATATAATTTGCTAGGTTTTAGTGGACATTGGTTCCGACACGTATTTCGATGCAAATCAGAATTTCATTGTCCTGGTCAACGGACCAATTTGAGATCGGATCAACGGAATCCAATTCATCAAAACCAAGCAACAAAAGAAAACATCCAACAAAAACTATGGGCTCATTTTAATAGAAATCGACCCATTTGTTGGAAAGGTTCATTGCATTCCGTCCGTGATCAATCGATACCGACAATGGTTTTCCCAAATACTCAGTTCAAGACTGAGTCAACAAGCCATAGATATTACATAGTGGACTGCGAGGAGCGGGACACTACAATTGCTAGGAATACAATGGACTCTGAAATGACAGTTTTTGATACTACCTGTACAGAAGTCGAATGGCTTAGAAATCTTATTATGCATATATATGTTTCTGTTCATTCTGTTCTTGCAATTTCTATAAACTGTGATAATAAGTTTGTTATAGAACTATTAAAATATGATTCTGTGAATGCTAAGATGAACATGCATCTGCAGCAGCGCTTCAAATCGATAAAGAGCCTATCAGACAAATATGTGGTTTTCGACTATATAAAGTCAAAAAAAAACCTTGCAGACTACTTGACGAAGGGTCTGTCTAGGACATTGATCTTAGAATCGTCGAGGGAGATGGAATTAAGCTCATAATTTAGTCGCCAGCAGTGGCAACCCAACCGAGTCTGATTGGAGATCCCAAGAAATCGGTTCAATTGGTAGGAAAAAGCTGGACTAGGTAAATATTATCGAACACTGACATTGAGATTAAATTATCTTAAAATAAATTCCCAAGAGGCTGTACATGTGCACATGAATACCCCATCCCTATGGTGACAGTGTTCTGGAGTGATAAGGTTAGGGCGAGTTTAAACTCTATATAAGTTCAAGCATGATATGCAGGGTTGATTCCTATCACCAACCCTTGAAGACTTATCTATATAAGAGATCGTAAAGGCCACGACTATAGGACATGGCGATCCTAGACAACTCTCATGAATGTAAAAAGTGTGCACGGTCAATCAAACGTGCCACCCGATAGACCTAAGTACCTCTAGCGTACTATGTGTGCTATTTTCTGAATCTGGTTCAAGAAGACTGATTCAAGGCGTAGTCCATCAAGCTCTTCTTCAGATAAAGACAATAGTTACTGTTGGCCCATTGGTCATATGGTCAACCTGATTTTAATAATTGACCAAACTCTGTCTAGATATATGAAGCTAGTCAGGATGTATCGAACTCTTGGACATGATCAAGAACAGCTATCTACACAGTTCAAGACCGAAGCGACGTTTGCCTGTTCGAGTCTGTATTTTCTTTAAGCAATGTATTTTTTATTTTATTGAGTCTAGGAATACGTTGTACACCGAGTCGTACTGGCAAATAGGCTATTCTAAAATGTTTTCAAAATACTTTTAAAATGTCCTTGGTTTTGAAAAACATTCTTTTAAACAAAAGCTTTAAAAAGTTTTTCAAAAAGGTTTTCAAAAATCATCAAAAACTATTTTTTAAAACCTAACCTAACCCTGACAGAACTCGGCCAGAGTTCGGTTGGTGGCCGTTTGATTTTTGATTTCTCTGGAACTTGGTCCTTCTGCAGTTGCGAATTTGACCGAGATTTCCTCATCGAGTTCTGCCCGAATTCTGCCAGAATTCTGTCTTTGGAACTCCTATAAATAGAGAAGGATTTCAATCTTTTAATTCACTCATTCACTTTCAATCTTCTCTCTATCTAAAGCTTTCAGTCTTCCAAAGAGTTTTCTCGAGCTTTAAATTTCAGATCCCAAGCCAATTACAATCCTCTAGTCGATTTGCCAGTGCAGTACGGTCTAGAAGTTTCTGAGAGATTGTAATCAGAAGGCTTGATTGAAGAATACCTCTTCATATTTGAAGTTGGACGAGTTCTTCGTATCAAAGCTCGCGTTGTAGAAGTTGCAAGGACTTCGTAAGAAAACTTGCAATTTTTCCAATAGTGGATTCAACTGGTAGCAAGAGTTCTACCGACTGGATTAGTCCTCAACAGAGGGAAACCAGTATACATCGCTGTCTTTGCGTTAGCTTTCTTATCTCTGCCTTTACATTACTTAGTTGTGATTATTATTCTGTGATCTTGCTGCTAACATTTTTTAATTAGCATATTTCCGCTGCCAACTCTATTCACCCCCCTCTAGAGTATTGTGCTTTACGATTTCGTTCCTACAATTGGTATCAGAGCGGGTGTTACAGGTAAAGCAAGGTAACATTACAATTATTTATTTATTTAATTAATTGTTATATAGATCACAACACAACACATGGCAACTGTGAAATTCACAAGTGAAGGCCAGGCCACAAACAGACCTCCACTGTTTGATGGTACGAACTATACCTATTGGAAAACACGGATGAGTTTCTTCTTGAAATCTCTTGACTTTGATTTATGGTCTATTGTTATTGATGGCTATCAAAAGCCACCTCGTATAAATGTTGATGGAGTTTTAGTTGAAAAACCCCATAGCAGATATACAGAGGAGGAAAAGAAAAAGGCCAGTCTTGACGTACGTGCTATTAACGCTCTATTTTGTGCTTTAGACAGAACTGAATTTAACAGGGTGTCTATCTGCAAAACGGCTAATGAAGTATGGAAGCTACTTGAAGTCACACATGAAGGCACGACTCAAGTCAAAGAATCTAAAGTCAGCAGACTTACTCAAGAGTATGAGGTGTTCAAGATGAAGCCCAACGAAACAGTTACTCAAATGTTCGAAAGGTTATTGGATATTGTAAATCCTTTGTCCTCCCTAGGCAAAGAGTACAGTAACCATGAAAAGATTCGCAAACTCCTGCGAGCACATACCAAGAACTGGATTCCAAAGGCTACTGCAATCATTGAAGGGAACGACCTCACAACTATGTCCCTCGAAGTACTCATGGGTAAGCAACTCACTCATGAACTGGAGCTACAAGATTTTGAAGAGCCTGCACCAAAGGAGAAGACGATCGCTTTCAAGGCTCAGCACAGAAAAGCTGCTGAAGGTGACTCAGACAGCAGTGAATCTGATGCTGAAGATCAAGCAATCCTAGCAAAGAAATTCAAGAGATTCATGAGACATGAGAAGAGAGCCAAAGAAAACAACAGCAACAACTGGTATCAAGATGATGCTGTCTGCTATGGCTGCAAGAAAAAGGAACACATGAAGAAAGATTGTCCTACAAACTCATCATCAAGCAAGAAGAGCAACAGATATGAAAAAGGAAACCTGAAGAGATCAACTTCTCGGAGATATGCCAATACCAGCATATGGCATGAAAGTGAAGCCAGCGACTCAGAAGACGAACAATCAGAAGACGGTGCAAACGTATGCTTTGTGGCATCCGATCAGGTACCTACTGAACCTGTAGTTGATACATATGATGACTTTACCTTTGAGCAACTAGGAGATGCCTTCAGTGAACTGATGACTGATTACAGGAAACTGCGTAGCAAATATCAGACCTCTAAGAAGGTACTCAAAGAGTACAAAAGAGAAATAGGAAGACTTATCGACCAACTAGCTAAGGTTAGAAATAATGTTAGTGAGTCTGGTGAGATTTCCTCTATCAAGCTCTTATTACACGAGACTACCAAGTCATCTGAAGAGAAAGACAAAGTTATTGACCAACTCAAAGAAGAACTTTCTATTGAGAAGAAAAGTCATCGATGTGCACAAATCAGAATGGAAGCACTCACTTCTGATTATACTAAGTTGTATGACACTTCCAAAAGATTGAAAATTAGGTTAGAAAAACAGCCTGAGACTGCTGCTTCCTACCCTAACATGTGTCACTTACCGAAAAATCGGAACATTTCCAAGCCAAACACTGTCAGACCTAACCCTATCAAACCTTTACCCCAAAAGGTTAAGCCCAAACATGAATATAGGTATGCTTTCTTCTATACTAGAAAACCTAAACCTACCAACCATGCACACCACTCAGCTTTCAACACTTGACATGCACAATGTCATTATTGTGGCCACATTGGTCATATTTTATCTGCATGTAGAATCAGAAAGCTTGTTGATTTAAATATTTATGCTTGGATACCAAAGGCTAATATTTCAGGACCCTACAAAAAATGGGTACCAAAAGTTTCATCTGCAAACTATTTTGTAGGTGGAACACCTTTCACATGCTAGAAGCAAATGGATCCTCGACAGTGGTTGCTCACGGCATATGACCGGTGACGCTACACTATTTGCAACACTGTCGAAGAAAAAGAAGGAAGGCTATGTCTCCTTCGGTAATAACTTGAAAGGGTATATTATTGATATCGGTGATGTTGGTAAGTCTTCCTATCATGTGATTAAGGATGTCTGTCTGGTTACCGAGTTGAAACATAATCTACTCAGCGTAAGTCATCTAGCTGATCATGGTTATGGAATCAACTTTGGCAAAGACAAATGTATTATAGTTGATAGCTCAACTGGTAGTACTATCTTTGAAAGTATCATGGAAGACAATATATATGTTTTCTATTTGTTGGAAGAAACTAACATTTCAGGTAGATGCTTAATGGCTAAAAGCGATGAGAGTCATCTATGGCATATGAGACTCGGTCACGCAAATATGGACACAATATCAAGATTATCCACAAAGAAGCTAGTACGCGGTTTACCGGACATTACATTCAAGAAGGATTCGGTATGCAGCCAATATGAAAAAAACAAAGCTACCATATCCACATTCAAGTCAGTAAACGCAGTATGTACTACTAGACCTCTACAATTACTTCATCTGGACTTATTTGGTCCTAGCAGAGTTGTTAGCCTCGGAGGTAAGCTTTATATGCTTTCGTAATTGTAGATGATTTCTCTAGATACACGTGGGTATACTTCTTGACACGCAAGAATGATGCATTATCCGAATTTGTCGCCTTTTGCAAGAAAGTTCAGAATAAAAAAGGTTACATGATCACTCGTATAAGAAGCGATCATGGCGAATTCGAGAATGCAGAGTTTGAGCATTTTTGTGACACACACGGTTTTGTACATGAGTTCTCCTGCCCTAGGACTCCACAATAAAATGGAGTTATGGAACGTAAGAACAGAACTCTATCCGAAATGGTCAGAGTAATGTTAAACCAGTTTAGTCTACCCAAATATTTCTGGGCTGAAGCTGTCAATACAGCTTGTTTTGTTCTCAATAGAGTTCTAATTCGACCCAAATCGAAGAAGACTCCATTTGAGTTATGGTTTGATAGAATTCCATCTGTTTCATATTTTAGAATATTTGGTTGTAAATGCTTTATTCTTAATACAAAAGACAATTTAGGAAAGTTTGACGAAAAGGCCGATGAAGGTATATTTTTAGGTTATGCGGCCAAGAGCAAAGGATACAGAGTCTTCAACAAACGAACCATGATCATCGAAGAGTCAATCAACGTCACTTTTGATGAACTGAATCAAATGACTATCGATGACAATGACGAAGATCCAACTGTACCAAGCTTAACAACAGCTGATTCTCAACCAAGCTCGGCACTAGCTGATCCTCCTAGAGAAGATCCAGGAACCAGTTACCTTCAGAGTCTGCCGAAAAGATTAAAATTCACGGCTGATCATCCAAAGGATTTGGTAATTGGTGATATTACCAAAGGTGTAAGTACTCGTACATCCAGTAGGAATATTGTTTCTAGTGTTGCTTTTATTTCACAGCTAGAAACTAAAACTATTGATGAAGCATGTAGTGATAGTTTTTGGATAGATGCTATGCAAGAGGAATTAAACCAATTTGAACGGAATCAAGTTTGGGAACTTGTTCCCAAGCCTATTGATCGTCCGGTCATTGGCACCCGTTGGGTATTCCGAAATAAACTGAACGAGAATGGTTTAGTGACTCGTAATAAGGCTCGACTCGTAGCTCAAGGATACAATCAGGAAGAAGGTATCGACTACGATGAGACTTATGCCCCAGTTGCGAGATTAGAATCCATTCGCATGTTATGTGCATTTGCATGTTTTCATAATTTTAAATTATTTCAAATGGATGTCAAGAGTGCATTTTTAAATAGTTTTATAAAAGAAGAAGTTTTTGTAGCACAACCTCCAGGTTTCACAGATTTTAAAAATCCTGATCATGTTTTCAAGTTGAAGAAGGCTTTATACGGTTTGAAACAAGTCCCTCGTGCTTGGTATGATCGTCTAAGCTCTTTTCTACTTGACAACGGTTTTTCAAAAGGCAAGGTTGATACTACACTTTTTATTAAGTCCTTTAATGGTAAACTTCTTTTAATACAAGTCTATGTAGATGATATCATATTTGGATCTACTGATGAATCTCTGTGTCAAGAATTTTCTAAGTGTATACAGAATGAGTTTGAGATAAGCATGATGGGAGAGCTAAAATTCTTTCTCGGACTGTAAATCAAACAAACTGACAATGGGACGTTCATAAATCAAGCCAAATACACAAAAGATTTGCTAAAGAAGTTTGATCTGGACAATGTCAAACCTATTGGCACTCCGATGGCAACTTCAACAAAGCTTGATATTGATGAACAAGGCAAGCCAGTCGACACACGTAAGTATCGAGGTATGATCGGTAGTTTACTTTATTTAACTGCTAGTCGTCCAGATATTATGTTTAGTGTCTGCCTGTGTGCACGTTTTCAAGCAAATTCAAAGGAATCACATCTGTGCGCAGTTAAGCATATCTTTCAATACCTTAAGGACACTTCTTCTGTTGGCTTATGGTATCTCAAAACTAAGTCCTTTGACCTTACTGGTTATTCGGATGCAGATTTTGCCGGATACAAAGTTGATAGAAAAAGTACAGTGGCACATGTCATTTCTTAGGCAAAGCTTTAGTCTCATGGTTTAGTAAAAAGCAAAATTCTGTAGCCCTATCAACAACAGAGGCTGAGTATATCGTCGCTGGACGTTATTGTGCTCAGATTTTGTGGATGAAACAAACCTTGGAAGACTATAATTTATTTTATACACATATTTCCATTTTCTGTGATAACACGAGCACTATTAATTTGACTAAGAATCCTGTATGTCATTCTCGTACAAAACATATCGAGATTCGACATCTTTTTCTTAGAGATCATCATCAAAATGGAGATATTGACCTTGTATACGTAGATACTGAGAATCAATCAGCTGACATTTTCACAAAACCTCTAGCAGAAGATTGTTTCAATTATTTACGTCGAAAATTAGGAATTTTAGACGTCAATAATATTAATTGATTTTATTTTATGATTTTATTTCAATATACAAAAACTGTGTTAGAGACAAGCCAATAAAGAGTTTGTCTGTCACCACAACTACGGTTGAAGCGAAGCGGTACTTAAGAGTTCCCCGGTGAACCTCCGCCAGCTGGGACAGTACTCCTACAGCTAATCTGAAACAGTCGCTGTGTAATGATATTTAATCTATAAAATAATATTAATTATGTTAATTGAAGGTTGAAATTACTAATCTTTGAATTAAATATTTGAAATGAACCAATGAAAAAGAAAGTGTTCCAAACCAAACCCAGGCGAATTCGGCCAGACTTCGGACCGAATTCGGCCCGAGTTCGATTGAAGGTATCAGGTTATATAACCAGAACCCGAGAGCCTTTCTTCCTCATTGCTTCCAAACCACATCAAACAGAACCAGCAGCCGCGCAAGGAGAACCCCAAATCCTAGTTCTTCATCACACCCTCTTTTCCAATCCAAGTGGTTATAAAATCAATCCAAACTTTGGATTCGTGCGGAGTTCTTTATTCTCTACAACATACTCCAATCTCGGGAGGTATAACTCCTTGTTTCCTCTCTGTTCAATTTCATGCTATTTTTTTTATTTTTTAAATGGCACCTAAGAGATTCAACCCCTTTAAGAGGAAGAAGACAACCAACCCTAGTGAGGAAGGTTCATCTTCGGATCCACCCACTAATTCCCTATTTTTACCATTCCAATCTAGCGACGGCGCGTTCGACGGGTTTTACTTTCAAACCCTAGACCAAGCCTTACTGTGGTATGGAGACTTCTCCATGAGATCCATATACACAGGCGCACCCATCAAGTGGACTGTATTTCCTGATCATCGCCATTTCTTTGAGGCATTAGGGTTACAACATTTTGTTAAACTCTGTTTTCTCGTAGCAACTAATGCCATTAGACTGTTTTACTGTAATATCATATTAAACACTTTTGATGTAAGCACACGTGTTGGAGGATTAGATAGCAATTTCAATGATGTTCTCTTAGCGGAGATCCTTGGTATTCCCAACGAAGGTGAACCGCTTGTTGACATCACTGAGTTTGATTTCCCCGAAGGCACGACACTTACCAGTTTCAAAGCTGAACTTTGTGCACCTGATAGAGTTCGCTCTGGAAAGTTCAAGGCAAACAACCTGAACTTGTTTAATTATGAATTGCACCGTATCATTTATTCCACTCTCCTTCCGAAGTCTACTTCGAAGGATGATGTCACGTCTCTTGAATTATCTGCTATGTATCACATTCTTAAGGAGATTCTATTTTCTGCCCCTAAGACCATTATTCAGATGATGGGGCGTTGTCGTGCAAGAGATAGAAATCTCTCTTATGCGATGATTCTCCCACACATCTTCCAGCGTTTTGACATTGACTTATCTACTTGTGCTCAAGACCCTGAGCCCAAGGTTCTCAAGTTATCTCGTCGCAGTATGACTGCATCTGCTCCTCTTACTGCTCCTGCTACTGCTCCACCTCCTCTACCTCCTCAGCAGTATGCTATGACATTTGAGGGCATACACCAGCACCTTTCAGATTTGTACGTCTCCATGACGGACATGGCTCGCGAACGTGAGTTCCGCGACGTCACCCGTTATCAGGCGATTGCAAACTCATTAGCTGATCTTCGTTTCGCCCAGACTGGACATTCAGCCGGTTCCATCCCTAGAGATCCAGCTTTCTCTGGTTACCGCTGTGAGGATGAGGCTGTTCATGCCTACTTCCAGCCCGGTAACACATATGATTGGTACCGTTCTGACCGTGTTCCTTCTCGTGATTATATTGGTGAGTTTTACACTGGCGCTCCTCCTCACCCTTCTGGCACGGGTACCTCTGGAGTTGGTCCTTCTGGACATGCTGGTCATCATACTGATGATGATGAGGAGGAGGAGGAGTTGTGATATGTTAGTTGATATGAGACTTAGACATTATCTCCTGTATACTTGAAAATGCTCCGACATTCCAAGTTTTTCTATTTTCAGACTTTATTATCAGTATTTTTTTGAGGACTTGTACTGGATTTGTTTTATCTTTTCATCTTTATGAGATTTGTAGTTTATGATTCACATCAGTTTATTTACTTAGCATTTCTTTATTTGCTTCTCAACTATAAACTGTCTGTGATATAATTCTTTGTTTATTATAAACTGTCTGCGTACAAATACATGCCTGTGATGTCATTCAAATTTTCTTTACTATCATTTATCATGTTTATTTTCTTGTGTTTCTTCACTGTTTGTTATTTATGCATTGACTGCGGGGGAGTTTTTCTCTTTTGCAATTATTTTGCTGAATGACAACGGGGGAGAAAAATATAGATCTAACATTTCTTTTGAGAAAATGCAGGACATGAATGAAAATGCAGGACATGAACTATTTTTGATTTTATTTCAAGCTTAAATGTTATATCATTCATAGTTTGTCAATTATCAAAATGGGGAAGATTGTTGGCCCATTGGTCATATGGTCAACCTGATTTTAATAATTGATCAAACTGTCTGGATATATGAAGCTAGTCAGGATGTATCGGACTCTTGGACATGATCAAGAACAACTATCTACACAGTTCAAGACCGAAGCGACGTTTGCCTGTTCGAGTCTGTATTTCCTTTAAGCAATGTATTTTTTATTTTATTGAGTCTAGGAATACGTTGTACACCGAGTCGTACTGGCAAATAGGCTATTCTAAAATATTTTCAAAATACTTTTTAAATGTCCTTGGTTTTGAAAAACATTCTTTTAAACAAAAGCTTTAAAAAAAATTTCAAAAAGGTTTTCAAAAATCATCAAAAACTATTTTTTAAAACCTAACCTAACCCTGACAGAACTCGGCCAGAGTTCGGTTGGTGGCCGTTTGATTTTTGATTTCTCTGGAACTTGGTCCTCCTGCAGTTGCGAATTTGACCGAGATTTCTTCATCGAGTTCTGCCCGAATTCTGTCCGAATTCTGCCAGAATTCTGTCTTTGGAACTCCTATAAATAGAGAAGGATTTCAATCTTTTTAATTCACTCATTCACTTTCAATCTTCTCTCTATCTAAAGCTTTCAGTCTTCCAAAGAGTTTTCTCGAGCTTTAAATTTCAGATCCCAAGCCAATTACAATCCTCTAGTCGATTTGCCAGTGCGGTGCGGTCTAGAAGTTTCTGAGAGATTGTAATCAGAATGCTTGATTGAAGAATAACTCTTCACATTTGAAGTTGGACGAGTTCTTCGTATCAAAGCTCGCGTTGTAGAAGTTGCAAGGACTTCGTAAAAAAACTTGCAGTTTTTCCAATAGTGGATTCAACTGGTAGCAAGAGTTCTACCGACTGGATTAGTTCTCAACAGAGAAAAATCAGTATACATCGCTGTCTTTGCGTTTGCTTTCTTATCTCTGCCTTTACATTACTTAGTTGTGATTATTATTCTGTGATCTTGCTGCTAACATTTTTTAATTAGCATATTTTCGCTGCCAACTCTATTCACCCCCCCTCTAGAGTATTGTGCTTTACGATTTTGTTCCTACAGTTACTACGTGAGATTCAAGGCTGTAGTCCATCTTATTTATGTATAGTATACAACTGTCCAGAAATTCTCTTATTCTTCTCTTATTTTTTTTCCTTTCTATTACTTTGGAACTTGACCTTTTGGAGGGGGATTGTTGGCTGTATGTTGCTTAGAGCAAAAGTTCAACTCCCAAACCAATATAGTCCCACATCGGCTAGACTAGGAGTTTTTGGTGTGCATATATTACTTTGTTTCTTTTGCTTCATTGAAGTCTTGCGTGGGTAGCCCTATGGGCAACATGCGCGCGCCGTCGCCGCCGTCCGGCCTGGCTCGGTTGGGTTCGGCACGCGTAGCGGGTGCGGGTACGTGCCCACATCTGCGGACGCCGAATGCCGATTCGATTTTCTCTTCGGGTTTGGCCTGAGACCCTAAAAATCTTTTTGCTCCTCTTGAAATTTTCTGATGTTACAATCACAAATTTTTTGAAACATATGGATACTTAATTATGTCCAGGTTCTTTGAACCACATGCTACACATTTGTTTTATTGTGTAACATTTGTAACGTCCGATTTAATGTCAATTATTTTCTGCCCATTGATGGTAAATCAACAGCCTATAAATTGAGGGACTTCTCATTATTTCGGACAGACTGAAAAAAATCCTCTCTCTCGAATTTATGTTCTTCCAAAACTCTATTGATCTTCGTCCTTGCTCTGGGTAGAGCTAAGTCACGGGTCGCTCTCTCTCTGTTGTGTGTGACAAAGAGATACCGGTGGAGCGAAAATTTTACCACTATGAGCATTCGGACAAAGTCGGCACATAGATCCGGATTAACTCTTAAGACAGTACTACGTGCACGACTTTTCCGGAGGCCGGTAACCTTTACTTTAAATTTTATTTTGTTGCAAATTTTTTAAAGCAAGAAAATACAAGAAATTCTAACAGCCTCGAGGCGGCTCCGGCAACTTCAATCTCGACCACGAGCGCTCCTCCGATGTGACCTCGACTTCCATACTTCACAAACCCACATCTTGTTTTGTTTTCAAGAAGTGGAATGGGGACTGGGAGGGGGACCGAAAGTAGTACCGTCCCGTCAGTTACTTCACAACCGGGTTCTTGTTTTGTAACCAAACACAAGAAGTCGAAAAATAATGTTCCAGTTCCAAAAATAGGGATAGTTTCGGCCTGATTTCCGTGAACCAAACACACACCCCCTTGAAGTTGTAGGAATAAGGATCTCCAATCAATGATGATCCTCCAAGCCTAGGAAAGTTGTGATGAAACATATTTGATTAAGCTCTTTCATCAACTAATCTAATGCTTCATTCAAACCGATCAAATCAACAAAATTGGTAGCCTACAATTCTGACCTGAACTGGACGATTTTTTTCGTCGGACTGGTGGGAACTCCTACTAAGGTGCTATGAATCGATCCATAAGGATTCCTGGGGTAAGGAGGGGGGTCGCAAGGGCTGGCGGAGGGAGGAGGAGGGGAGGGGGTCAGGGGGAGGAGGCCGGCCAGCGGAGGGGCTGGCCGGTGGAGGGGGGTAGGGAGGAGGGGCTGGTAAGGAAATAGGGGAGGGGTAATTTAGATTTTTTTTAATTTTTTTTTTTGAAAGTTTACAGCCATTTAACGGCAAAATAGACGGTAGGAGATAAATCGCTCGCGCGGACGAACTAAGGAGGACTAAACTGTATTTTTGGTCTAAGAAGTATTATTTTGCGAACGAGACAACTCTAGGGTGGATTTAAATGCACTTTACCCGGATTCCTGCTGTGACTGACACGAAAAACGTTGAGGTGTTGAAACAGAGTTGAATTGGAAGGAATTTTCCACCAAGGAAAAATCTGCTGGAACGAGTTGAACTAGACGGAACTTCTCGGCTGGACTGGTACGAAAATCCGTGTACAGTAGAAACTCTATAAAATAATACACTTGGGACCACCAAAATTTATTAATTAAAAGAGTTATTAATTAATCGATAAATTAATAATTATTAATTTATATATTAATTAATATTTTATTAATTAAAAGAGTTGGGTTATCGCAATGCAATGGATGTCGAAGATGTTCTGACTCACCCAGAAGAAAATGTAGTTGCACAGTTGTTGACTGATGAAGAAATTATTGAAAGCGTTATTGAAATTAATAAAGATGATATCGATGAAGAAGATGATGAAAGTTCTACAATGGAGCCCCCTTCGCGAAACGAAGCTATTAAAGCGGCAATCACATTGAACAATTTCTTGTTGAGCTATGAGAAAACAACACCAGAAGTTCTTACCATGCTAAGGAAAATTAGAGACGAGATTCAAGGGGAAATTGATTTCAACAAAAAACAAAAGACAATTGAGTCATTTTTCAAGAAACCTTCATAAATCATTCATGTAATATGCTATATATAAGAAATTATTAATTTATATTTTATATGGGGTCTGAAGAAATTATCAAAAATGTATTATCTTATAATTTTAGCGAATTATTAATTTAGCACCCTATCCCCGAGTCGGGACCGGCCAAAAATATTATCTTAGAGAGTTTATTAAATAATCGAGTATTAATTTATAGAGTTTCTACTGTAGTACAAAATCTGATTTATTTATTATTTTTTGTTTCGCTTTGAAATAGTCAAACTCCATCCTCGTGCCTTGTTCACCTCGAATGTTGACGCTTCACCAACCTGAGTATTATCTCCATGGAGGAAGAAAACTCACACACAACACTTAAGATAAGAAAAGTCGTCACGTCTTAGTGCAAATTTTTACCAAGAAACTTAAATGCATGCACCTACAGGATATAAATTCCATGCAGTCAACAAACTCGTGAAACGTTATCACTCGATATTGGCCGTACCGAATGAGTTCATTTTTTGTTCACCTATCAAAACTAAAATATTTGTTCATCCTCCAATAATAAATTAACACGTGTCAAATTATTTAGTCAAAACTATTTTGAATATTTACAAAACCACTTTCAAAGTGGTTTATTATGTTGAATAAATTTGATATGTGTCAATTTATTATTGGAGGATGAATAAACATCTTAATTTAGTGGGTGAACAAAATTAAAAATGGACTCGAATTGGAATTGTGCAGTTGAAGCGACAATGTCAGTGATCTCTTGGTGTGAACATTCATTTTGCCTACTTTAATTACTTTCCTTTTATCCAGATCTAATATAAATGCTAATAAGATTCCTTCTAATACAAAGTCGTAGTAACTAAAAGAGAGAAAGTCAGTCAAATTAATAAAAGGTTCCACTAGCATTACAAAGGCCTCAACTTTTGAACTTGGCTTTATTTGGTCCTTTCTGTTCATCCTGAGAGCATGGCCAAGCCTGGCCAACGGCAGGTGCAAGTGGCACCACCATCATTATTGGTGTGAGCTGCCAGCGCTGGATGAGAGAGAGAGAGAGAGAGAGAGGTCTTCTCCTTCCTTTGCTTTCTCAGGTGCCGAGGCTTATAAATCTTTAATTATCCCCCCTGCTTTAAGGTGCACGGCTGCCCTCCTCGATCGAGACAAGCGATCATTCTTAATATTTTCCATTCACAAGGTCTCCTCAGTTAGCCAGCCAGCCAGGGAGCAGCCCTCAGTTGCCAAATGCTTTTTCTTTCACTACCTATTGTTAGCTAGCTACTCAGTGGTGGGTGGGCCGGGGTGGCTGTTGGCCATTCTCGCCTACTCGGCTCGACTTATGTACAAGGGCGGAGCCAGGATTTGAGTTTACCCAGAGCTGAGCTTAAAACACGTATGCAACACTCCGGGTTTCTATTTTATTTGAGAATGGATGATGATGGTGGTGGTGGTTGGGATGATGATTGGTGGGATGAAGAGAGGGGAAACTATATGTTGCTGGAGGAGGATGCAATCAATGGTTTCGAAGCTGGAACTATATAGTACTTTGACGGGCTTGTTCTTCTTCTTCCACAAGTTCTAGAGCGAGAGAGAGAGAGGAAGCAGTTGGATTTTGTTTGGAATGGAGGGTGGGGATGGAGTGCGATCCGGGGGGGGACTAAAATCAACAAATCATATTGTGGAGTGAAAGAAGAAGAATGGGAACCTCCTTTTTGTTCAGCTATGCTAAGAGGGCATACTATATGGTAACAAGTTTTTCTTACCTGGGCTACAGCCCAGGTGAGCCAACCAGTAGCTCCGCCATTGCTTACCTAAGACCGTACTATTCTGGCCCGTTTAATAAAGGCCATTTATTTATAAATGCACTACAAAAGTTATTGGAAACTGTCCAAATATTTACAAGTTTGCCATTTAATTTTTTTTTTACTAAGAAGTTTGTCCACTACGGATACATACTGTCAAAATTTCTACAGTCCTACCAATATACTGGACTGTCAATTTTTTTTACAGTCCTATCAATATAATAGATTGTCAAATTTTTTGACAGATCCCACTACATAATAGATACAGAACTGTAGAAAAATTCTATAGTCCTGACAACATATAGGACTGTAGAAAATTTCTACAGTGCTCACTGGATCCAGTATTTATGTTGGATGTCAAAAAATTTAACAGACCATTACATTGGTAGGACTGTCAAAAAATTTATCAGACTTGACTCGTTTATTGAATTGGGATCTGCTTCAAAATCATCGTGTCTACCAATAAAGGGGGGGGGGGGGGGGGGGGATATTTTCGAATGAGCAAAAGCTCAAGTTCACTCACTTAATAATACCACCTCCTTTTTGGTGGAGCATTGATGCTATTGCTGCTTTCATTCAAAACCCATCCTCCTCCTATAGTCCCACATCGGCTAGGATAGGAGTGTGTTTTGAGCTTATATTACTTTGCCTTTTGGTGCTTCATTAAATGTCTTGTGTGGGTGCCCTATGGGCTACACGCACGCGCCGCCGCCGCCGCCCGGCCCGGCTTGGCTCGGTTCGGTTCGGCGCGCGTAACGGGTGCGGGTACGCCCCCACATCTGCGGGCGTTGAATGCCGATTCGATTTTCTCTTCGGATTCGGACTGAGACCCTAAAAACCTTTTGCTCTTCATTGAATTTTTTCTTTGCCGTTACTATTCATTTATTTTTATAACGTTGGACACCTCAAAATCTTGTCAAGGTTCAATGTACCACGTTTTTGTATTTCTTATTACTTTGTAACGTTAAAATATTATTGTTCATTATTTCTGAACGTTACAGAGAGCCACCATAAGCCTATATAAGTCTGTTTTTCTTTCTCTTCCACACACAGAAAATATTCTTCTCGAACCTCTCTAAATTTCTCGTCTCCTTCGTATTGTTGCTGTTATTCATCGTTGCTCTAGGCAGAGGTAAGTCGGGGTCATTCTCTCAGCGTCGTGTGCGGCAACGAGATTCCGGTAGAGCGAAAATTTTACCACTAGGAGCGTTCGGATACCGTCTGCACATAGACCGGGACTATCTCTTAGGGCAGTGCTACGTGCGCGACCTCCCCGGAGGCCGGTAACATTTAATCATTTTATTTTCTTGCAGTTTTAAAACGAAGAATTGTGAAGATTATCTAACAATCTAAGAGATAGTTAATTGTCTAATAATTTAAGTACGACTTTGTCTATTAAGTTGATTCAGAATTTTCTTAACGTCTGATTACTGTAACAAACAATCGGCTCACGGTTCACGTTTGTTACAAATTTATTTTTGTACCAAGAAGTTGTTTTAACAAAAGTCTTGGTGAAACGTTTGCTTGCTGCTGTGAACGTTTTATTCTTACTTATTTTTGCTTGAGGAAACATTTACTTTTGCTTAAAATTTGCTCAGGAAACATTTCCTTTTGCTTACGCTTTGTTCAGGAATCAAACTTACTTAGCTAACAAATTAACATTGCTTGCTGCTATTTTTATTCTTACAAATAAAATATTCTGGAAACATTTATTCTTACTTATTTATTTTACCATTTTTATATGTTATTGTGAATGTTTTCACAATTGTCTCTACTTAAACTTTTTCTACTGTCTAAGTAGGTCAACAACTCACTACTGTTAACATTCTGTTCACAAAATACTGTTACAATTTTGTTAAATTTACTATTTGTTAACGATCGTTGTTAGAATATTTTTGTCGATTCTATATTTCTTTTACTCAATATTTTTTATTTAGGCTAAATCGAACAATTAATTGATTTAGTAAAAAATCCTTTAATCTCGAAGTTCTAAAGTTAAGATTTGTTTGGGAACAAGCCGAAAGGGCTCTTCTGTCAACAAGGCAAAAATTCGTCTAAGCGACCGGTACTTAAGAGTTTCTAGTGAACCTCCGCTTACTGGGATCCGTCCCCTACAGCTAACCCAACCTTATCAAAACTTGAAAAACTAAAATTTTAAAGGTCTATTACTAAAATCATTTTAATTGTTAACTTTAGTTTAAAGCCATTTTATTGAGTAAATATAACTTTACAGACTTTAGAAACATGACTTCCAAGGAAGAGACTTTTTCTGCAAAGCCTGCAAAATTCAATGGCACATATTTCAAGAGATGGCAGAGCCAAATAAAATTTTGGCTTGCCACTTTAGGCCTGATTTCTGCCATTGAGGGTCCACACCCATCTCAAATGATTCTAATGAGACTGAGTCTGACGTAGGGGTATCCAAATCATCCTCCTCCTCTAAACCTAAGACCCCTAAGGAAATAGATTACCATTGCTTCCACAGAATCTTAAGCGCTATGTCTGGGTCTATCTATGACATATTTTTTGAATATAAAAGCGCTAAAGAACTCTGGGATGCTTTGGAAGATGAGTATGGTTTTGATGATGCTGGAATTGATAGATTCAATTCTACCACATTCAACCAATATGTCATGGTAGATAACAAACCTATCAATGAATAAATCCATGAGTTCCAAGAACATCTTAGGCATGTTCAAGCCAAGGGAACCTTTTTTTTCTACTGAGCACAAAATAGGATGCTTGATAGATAAACTCCCTCCTTCCTTGTCTAAAGTGGCAAAGGATCTACTACATCTACAAGGATCTATTATGTACTCTCAAGCTCTACAGAGAATTAGAACAGAAGAGCAATATAGGTCCAAGACCAAAGCTAGGTCAAATGCCACAGCTAAGGTAAATCTTGTAGAAAGCCATGCAAAGCCTAAGTCAAACAATCATCTCAAATCCAAGAAAAACTCCTTCAAAAAGAAGCAGAGTTTTCAACCTCCTCACCAAAACCATCACCACCAAAACTCTCAACCCCAAAAACCTAGAAACTTTGGTCAGACTCGGGATCAAAGAAGATTTTGTTTTGTGTGTGGTAGAACCAACCATACAGCCATCAACTGCTTCCAAAGGAAGAAAGAACCTATCCAGAACTCCTTCAAGGAAAAAGGCAAGCCAGAGGCTAACATGATTCTGAATGGATCTTCCAGCTCCTTCAGGTCTATAAGCTTCCAACCTGTAGTAAACCTGTCTTTCCATTCTGATGATTGGTGGTTGGATTCTGGAGCTAATGTTCATGTCTCATTTGATCGCTCCTATTTTTAAACCTATCAGGAATCAGTTGGAGGAGGCGTGACTCTAGGAGATGGCTCAACGGCACAAATTGTAGGAAGAGGAAGAATAGATCGGAAGATGACCTCAGGAAAAATTTTACCTCTTCATGATGTGCTTCATGTGCCGTCTGTCAGAAGAAATCTTGTTAGTGGATCCCTCCTTGTAGCCTCAAGATACGAAATTATAATGGAGGCTAATAAAGTAGTTTTCTCTAAGAATGATTTATTTATTGGAAAAGGTTTTGTGAAAGATGGACTTTTTGTTTTAAGTACTATGAATAAAAGTTCTAATCTTTCTTTTATTGCAAATGTTGAATCATCAAATGTTTGGCATGGTAGATTAGGTCATGTGAACTTATGATCTATTAAAAGGATGATGAACTTAGATCTTATCCCTAAGACTCCTATAGATGATGAACACAAATGTGAGATTTGTGTTCAAGCCAAACACACTAGATTGCCTTTCAAATCTGTCTATAGAGATTCTGAACTCCTAGAACTTATCCATAGTGATGTTTGTGATTCCAATAGGGTCTTGACCCGAGGCGGTAGGAAATACTTTGTTACTTTCATAGATGATCATTCAAAGTATTGTTACACCTACCTCCTTAAGACCAAGGATGAAGTTCTAGACAGATTCAAGGTCTATAAATCTGAAGTTGAGAACCAGTTGGATAGGAAGATTAAGATCCTTAGATCAGATCGTGGTGGAGAGTATACCTCAAATGAAATGACTAACTTCTGTGAAGAGCACGGAATTATTCATGAGGTAACTGCTCCTTATTCACCACAATCCAATGGAGTTGCTCAAAGGAAGAATTGCACTCTTTTAGATATGGTCAATGCCATGCTTCTCAGCTCAGGTGCCCCTGATAATCTTTGGGGAGAAGCTCTTTTGTCAGCCTGTTATATCCTTAATAGGATACCTAGTAAGACAAATGATAAAATCCTATATGAGTAATGGAAAGGTCGAACTCCTAGGATCAACTATCTTAAAGTTTGGGGATGTCTAGCTAAGGTAGGAATTCCTGAACCCAAAAAAGAGGAAGATAGGACCTAAGACTGTAGATGCAGTATTCATAGGATATGTCCTAGATAGCAATGCCAATAGATTTCTTGTAACCCATTCTGAAGTAAATGAAATCTCTAATAACACAATTATTGAAGCTAGAGATACAATTTACTTTGAGAACATTTTTCCTTTCAAGCATAGAACCCCTTCAACTTCCTCTAACCCTTCTCGCATTCCATCTACTAGTTCTCATGATCCAGTACCCAGTTTTCAACCTGAACAAGTCATAAAACCTAGAAGGAGTAAAAGAGAAAGGATTGAAAAGAATTTAGAAGGATTCTTCACTTTTTTAATAGAGGGTGATCCCTCAACTTATGAAGAAGCAATATCCTCTCCTGATGCTCCTTTCTGGAAAGAAGCTATTAACAATGAGTACAACTCCATCATGGAGAACAATACTTGGTTTTTAGCAGACATTCCTTTAGGCAGCAAACCAATAGGTTGTAAGTGGATCTTTAAGAAGAAACTTAGAGCAGATGGTACCATAGAGAAATATAAGGCTAGATTACACTAATAAAATCTGCTAAAATAGCGATGTATATTAGCGACGACAGAAAAAGCAGTCGCTGATAATTGCCTATAGCGACTCCTAGTGTTACACGTCGCTGAGTAGCGACGTTCAGCGACGGAGTGTTTATTACGTCGCTGCCTGGCGACATTTTGCGACGTACGTACTTTTTATGTCACCGTATTGCGACGTTTTACGACGTATATTTTATATGTCGCTGACTTATTTCATATAGGGCAACTGGCCCGATCAAAATCATAAATTTTCACCCAAATTTCTTTCTTCCCGCTCGATCCCCCTCTCCCCTCTTCCCCCGGCGAACCCTCCCCTCCGACGACCCCTCCCTCCAGCGACACCCTCCCCTTCTCCTCCCGGCGACCCCGCTCGCCCGCTGAACCCTCCCTCCGGCGACCAGCCTCTCTTCTCCGACGAAGTCTCCTTCCTCGCCGCCTTCCTCCTCCGACGAAGCCACCCTCCTCGCCGCCTCCATCCTCCGACGAAGACACCCTCCTCAGGTAAATCCTAACGCTAGCCCTAGCTATCTAGACACAGACACGGACACGAGAACCCTAACCCTAGCTGGGGTGGTCTTGCTGTCGAGGGGGGAGGGAGGGGTGGGGATGGGTGCAGGGGGGTGGGGGGGTCTAACGGTCGAGGGCTGGAGGGAGGGGTGGGGGTACCCGGGAGTGGAGGGTCTTGCTGTCGATGGGGGCAGGGTTGGGGTGGGTGCAGGGGTAGGGGGAGGGGGGGCAGGGGAGGGAGGGTCTTGCTGTCTTGGGGGGCAGGGGAGGAGGGGTCTTGCTGTCGAGGGGGGTAGGGGGAGGTGGGCAGGGGTGGGTGGGTGCAGGGGTAGGGGGAGGGGGCAGGGGTAGGTGGGTGCAGGGGTAGGGGAAGGGGGCAGGGGACAGGACCCTAACCCTATTTCGGACACGACTTTGTGACACAAGACACAGGATACAGGACACAGGACACACACACACACACAATACATACATATATACCTATATATATAAATACACATATCTACATATATACATGTATATATATACTCACACACTTACATACACACACAAATACATATATAAATATATATGTATACAATGTATATACACATAAATACACATATATATACAATCAAAAATCCATCTGAAATTCATTTTAAGAATCTGAAATGTTAACGATATATACCGCTAGGGCTGCAAACGAGCCAAGCCGAGCCTAGATCTTGTAAGCTTGAGCTTGGCTTGACTAGAATTAATCGAGCTCGAGCCCGAGCTCGAGCTTGGTAAGTTTTTTATTTTAGAGCTTGAGCTTGGCTCGAGCTTGTTTATATTAAGCTTGAGCTTGGCTTGGTTTGAGCTCGGCCTTGGCTTGATAAGCAAACTTGATTCAAGCAAGCTTGATTCAAGCTTGATAAGCTAAAAATCAAGCATGTTAATTTAGATTTCAAGCTCGCTCAACTTTATTTCAAGATCATTAGGCTTGATTTCAAGCTTAACGAGCTCAATTTCAAGCTAGTACGAGCTCGATTTCAAGCTAGTTAGGTTTGAATTCAAGTACTTATAATGTTAACAATTTATTTATAAAAATTTAATTAAAAAAGTTTCTTAAGAACAATTATTAAGGATATATAAATATATAATGCACACAACCATATTGTTATGCAAACATATATAAAATTAGAATTCAACAAAGAACAAACGAGCTTCTAAACAAGCTCCTAAATGAGCTTTTAAATGAGCCAGCTCGCAAGCTCATAAACGAGGCAGCTTGCGAGCTCAAACGAGCCGAGTACTTCTAAGCTTGAGCTTGGCTCGTTTATTAAACGAGCTCGAAAATGAAGCTTGAGCTCAGCTTATTTACTAAAAGAACCGGGCTCAAACAAGCTTTTATCGAGCCAAGCTTCGAGAAGCTCGCGAACCGTGATATATTAAATGCCTGCAGCTGCATCGTAGCTCAGGGATATGACTGAGAGGGTGTCATGGTTGTCACAGTAAGGGTCTTTGAGGAGGTGACATGTTGTGAACAGATATATCCTTATAGTTCTCCTACGTAATATTAAAGAAAATCCGTAGGAGAACTATATATAAGGATATATCTTTTTGCAATATGTCATCTTGTCAAAGACCCTTAATGTACCAACCATGTTACCGCGGTATTGGTATTGGGATACCAATAGCGATAAGGTAATGGGTACCAATAGTGATAAGGTAAAGGGTACCAATAGCGATAAGGTAAAGGGTACCAACTTAAGGTATTGGTATTGGGATACCAATAGCGATAAGGTAAAGGGTACCAACTTATGGTATTGGTATTGGGATACCAAAAGCGATAAGGTAAATGGTACCTTGGTAGGTAATGACAAGAAATAAGATATTTGACTTAGATTTGACCTTGTTTGACCAAGGTTGACTATTTTGACTGAAAGTCAAAGTAGAGTCAACATCTGACCTAGATTTGACTAAGAGTTGACAAAGTCAACTATAGGTCAACCCTTGACCTACTTTGACCTTGTTTGACTTTGTTTGACTTAGCTTGACCTTGTTTGACTTTGTTTGACTTAGTACAACCTAGTTTGACCTAGATTACATATCACTGTTATTAGTAACTGTCCGCTACTAATGTGTGTCCCATAATAAGACATAATATACGAATTTGTGCCTATTGGATAATGTGTGTCCATCTTTGCAGAATTATTTCCAAATGGATATGAATTACTACTTGCGGAATCGTTCATGGATGTACAATCGTCGTCCTGGTGATATGTGTGGTGTGCGGGATGAATACAAAGCGGGAGTAGAGCAGTTCCTGCAGTTTGCTAAGGCGTTCCCTCAGTACATGGACGGCACCAAAATTAAGTTTCCGTGTGTAAAATGTCATAACGTGAAATATTATCCAGAAGTGGAAGTGACATATCATTTGTACTCGAGGGGTTTCACGCCTAATTACTATCAGTGGACCGCACACGGAGAACTTGTGTCTTTAGCATCAGAGCCGGAGCCTTATGTTGAGCCGTATATGCATGTGGGACCTAATTTTGTTTCAGATAATCATGCATACGATGACGGGTACATGAACATGGTTTTCGATGCTGTGGGGCCTAGTTTCGTTCATGATGCACCTGAGGAGGCACCGAACGCCGATGTTGCACAGTTCATGGAGTTGCTGGAGAATGCAAGGGCTCCATTGTATCCTGGTTGTGAGGATCATTCACCGTTGGAGGTGGTTACAAGACTGTTGAGCATTAAGTCAGATTTTAACATGTCGCAAGAATGCTACAACCGAGTGTTGGAGTTGATTATAGAGATCTTGCCGGCGGGTGCTAAGTTGCCTAAAGACTTCTACCGGTCTAAGAGGATGGTGAGATCGCTCTGGATGGGATACGAGAAAATCAATTCTTGTCACAATGGGTGCATGTTGTACAACAAAGACGACAAGGACGCAGATGTGTGCAGATTTTGTGGTGTTGATCGCTATAAGACAACTAGTACATGAAGGACTACCGGTGCAAGAAGAACGACCGATTCAATGCACTACTTTCCTTTAACGTCGCGGTTGCAAAGATTATTTATGTTGAAAGAGACGGCTGAGAATATGAGTTGGCACATGCGAGAACAGATTGAAGGAGTGTTGGATCACCCATCCGATGGAGAAGCGTAGAAGCACTTTGATCGAGTGTATCCTGATTTTGCTTCAGATTCGCGTAATGTCAGGTTGGGGCTAGCTTCTGACGGTTTTACTCCTTTTGGTCTTTCGGGGTCCCAGTATTCGTGCTGGCCTGTGATTGTCACTCCGTATAACCTACCGTATTGGATGTGCATGAAGACTCAGTATATATTTCTAACCGTTATAATTCCTGATCCGAACAATCCCAAGAGGAACATTAATGTGTACTTACAGCCTTTGATAGATGAGTTAAATCAGTTATGGGAAGTAGGCGCTAACACGTACGATGTTTCCAGGAAGCAGAATTTTCAGATAAAGATAACCCTTATGTGGACCATCAACGACTTTCCGGCCTATGGAATGTTATCTGGATGGAGCACTCATGGCCGTCTCTCATGTCCGTATTACATGGACCGTAGTAAGGCTTTCCGCTTGAAATACGGAGGAAAACCGTACTTCTTTGATTGTCATCGACAATTTCTGCCAAAAGATCATCCGTTCAGAAGGAACAGGAATGTATTCCGTGCCGACGTTGTAGAGAAGGGTGATTCACCGCCAAGGTGGTGCGGAGCCACGATATGGGAGGAGGTTAGAGATTTTCCAAGTGTTATCGAAGATCCTACAACTGGGTACAAGTGCGATGGATTTGGTAGAGATCATAACTGGACAAAGAGGAGCATATTATGGGATCTGCCATACTGGAGTACCAATCTGATCAGACATAATCTTGATGTCATGCATATTGAGAAGAATGTGTTTGATAACATAATTAATACTGTGATGGACGTAAAGGGAAAAACGAAAGACAATTCCAAGGCCAGGTTGGACTTAGAAGAAATATGTAAACGCCCTGCGTTGTATTTGATAGAGCAGAATGGAAAACAGTTCCTGCCGAAGACAATTTTCTCGCTGGACAAGGAGGATAAAGTGAGACTTTGTCGGTGGATCCAGGGCCTAAAATTTCCAGACGGATATGTGTCAAATCTGAGAAGATGTGTCGATCCGAAGGAAAATAAATTGACGGGTATGAAGAGCCACGACTGTCACGTATTCATGGAGAGGCTAATTCTGATTGCATTTCGGGAATTCTTACCCACTACAAAAAAGTGACCTTTGGGGACAACAAAAAACCGTCTTAAAAACTGCAATTACCGTCCCAACAAATATTTGGGACGGCCTTTGGGACGGGAATGGCCGGTCCCATTAGGGTGGCGTGGCAAAAACTTTAGGGACGGATATTGCCGTCCTAATTACAGTTAAAGGACGGTTAGGCAAGACGTCTTAAAAGTTTTCAAATTTATGCTTTTGTGTGACGGTTTATTAATTTGTCCTAAAAAACAAGTTTTTGTAACAGATATATTTCGTCCTAATAAATAAGGACGAAATTTTAAAAAGTACTGTAATCGTGCGAAAAAACTTAACAATTGTTTAAATTATTATGGAATTACTAATTTCTTGTTTATATATAAAATATATAATTGAATTTTATATACAACAAAAATTCATACAGAACTTAGAGTGTTCCCATTGTTCACAAAATGAAATCCAAGTCTTACATCACTTAGAGTGTTCCCATTGTTCACTCTAAAAATTCATACAGAACGTAGCCGCAACATTAACAAAACAATTTCTATAAAACATATTTAAATGTAATATTCTATTGTTCACAAAATAAAATCCAAGTCTTACGTCACTTAGAGTGTTCCCATCAAGTTTTACATCAGCAAGCAGTCACTTAATTTACAAAATAAAATCTACGACTTTTTACACAAGTCCAAAACATATATATATATATATATATATATATGATTTTCCACATCCATTGACAAACCAATCCACACATCCATGGCTGCCAGCAGCATTGGCTACCTGGAAACAAATAAATGCCAGAAATATGGTTAGTTATAAGTTAATTGCGACCTCAGATTCATGGAAAAGTAATTTACGACAGACTTACTTGAGTATATCAGGAAGGCGAAAAGCACCCACGAACATACTTGCAACTTGTGCTTTGAGCTCAGTGGTAAGCTCACTCTTCATCCTCTCGAGCTCTTCCTTATGTCGAGCCTCTTGCTCAAGACGCTCAGCTTTAAGATCATTTTTCATTGTCTCAACCTCTTTTGTATGTTGAGCCTCTTGCTCATCACGCTCTCTTCTTAACACCTCAGTCTCTTTTCGTAGTTTCTCCGCGTCTTTTTGCAGTTTCTCAATTTCAGCATTCGTTATTTTTTCAAGTTCTATCTGAGATGTTGAAGATTGACCACTTTGTCTTATACCCACTCCTCGGCCTAAAACTCGTCCGTGCCTATCTTGTCCAACCACTTCCGTGTAAACCTTATTCAATTGCTCCTCGTTGTCTCGTTCTTCCACGGGTAGCTCTTCAATCCGCCATTCTAACATTTTCTATAACATACAAGGAGATTAGTATGACATATATAATATAATACGGGCTGGTTATAACATTTTCTATAACATTTTATAATACCGCCTTTCTAACATATATTATAATACCTCTATACCAGTTATAACATTTTCCATGGGTGGCAGTTTTAACAATTGCTAACATTTTATAATATCACCTTTCTAACATTTCAGTTCAGTTATAACATTTTATAATACCGTCTTTCTAACATTTTCCACGGGTGGCAGTTATAACATTTTATAATTGACATTAAACCAAATATTTAGTATACATATATTATAATACCTCTGTACCAGCCGCTCCGTCTTCTTCGTTATAACTGCCACCTTTGCCTCGAGTAGCTCTCCACATGTTGACAAGGTCGACATGCTTGTTTTCCAACCTCCTCTGAAGTGTTTGTACATGTTCCAAACATAAAAGTAAAATATTATACACTATCAACTAGAAAGACATGCTCTTTATAAAAAAAAACACAATACAAACCTTTCTCTTTATCTCTGGAAATGATCTTCTTCCTGTTCTAGGGAGGGCACAAAGTTTTCCTCGATTACCTTTGTTTGTCTCCGAAACTTTCTAAAAATTAATGAATATTATAACTGAACTTAAATTAGCTGTTCACTACTAGTATAAATATTGATCAAGCTATTTGCTAGTTGAGTCATACCTTTGTCTCATCCAAACTCCAATATGCCACTAGCGTTGGCCATTGACTGGGCTCCACCCGGGGTGGGACTGTTTGTAAACGCTGTGCATTGGTCTCGAATTTTTGATAGAAGTCCTTCTTCACGCGGTGCTTGAAGGCTCTCCAAGCAACTTCCATCTTTCTAAAACAAATATCTTTAAAGCCATCAGGAGCATTTGTGTTTTCCTAAGTAAAAAATAGTTAATAGTGACCCAAAAACAGTTCGGTACCTCAAAATTGATTTCAGTATAAGCTTCATAATGCTCTAAATCAGTGCACATCCATACAAATGCAATAGATCAGCACCTTTGGCAAATGTATCAGGAATGTGTTTTTGCATTTTTCATATGTTTCCATTTGATTTGAAGATATTTCATTGCTGCAGGCATGCATATGCTTCTTATTGCAGAATTAGTATTTAGTAAGCCTTATTGAAGATCAATGTGAACTGTGAATAAAATGTTTGAATGTCAGTTTATGCCACCAAAAATGCAGTACCAAGAAGTTAAATAATTCTAGATTAAATATCGACCTTGCGCCAAGAGACAAAGAGAAGGAGTTACCTTCACCGATAACCAGATCATTTCGAGAGTATCCTTATCGGCCTCGCGCCAAGATAGCATTGTTAATGGGAACAGTTCGCCATTTCGTGCAAGGTTACCAAGATGAGACATCAAACAGTGTGTATTTTCTCCAACCGGTTGACTATCTTCATCCCACTATATAATTTTTCTTACTCCGCTATCCCAGTCTTTCCATGGCTTGGCAGGTCCTCTACCTTGCCTAGCGGAAGCACAACTCCCCGTAGTACCTAATAAGAAACACGAGGGAAAGACTCTTCATAATTGTAAAACGTTGGACATGAGTGAGGAGTGTTAGTTAGTGGGTGTGTACAGAGTGTAATGTATATATATAATCATGAGTGAGGAGTATTAGTGGAAAATCATAGTGCCATCAGAAACTCCCTATAGTACCATCAGAAATCATAGTGCAAAATCATAGTGCAAAATCAATGACGCATGTAGCTGAAATAATCATGAGTGCAAAATCATGAGTGCAACCTTATTACAGTAGACAACTCCCCGTAGTACCATCAGAAACTTCTTGTGTCTTTGAACAACAATAACAAAAGCAGAGCTGTATACAAGTCAGAAACGGCCGTCAAAGGGAATTCGGATCGATGCTGATGGGGTTGTGTCATTGGAAGACCTCGAAAATCCTGCCTCACAAGGTGCTGATTATGAATCTGCTGAGCAGCATAATGTAAATAGTGACAAAAAGATACTTCTAAGCAAGTCTTTTTTCGTCTGCAACTTTGGTTTTGCTTGTGTTAGCCTTTCGAAAGATTGTTATGAGTTGTCATGATTCTTTAAAAACAAACTGCATAAGAGATTGTTTTAAAAGAGAGAATATGGTTGTTAATTTAGCTATCTTTTGTTACTTTCTGTCCTTGAAATTCTTTGATTGTACTAGTATTTGATAAATGGATTTAGTTGGAACTATAGTCATAAAGACGATATAACTTAGTGCTAAATAGCTGTGTTTGATATCCTGTTATTTAAAATTTTAGTGACTTTTATAATCGGTGTCTTTGCTTTTCAGAGAAAGTCAAAATATGACAACCAAACTCTGAAGTCCCGGAATCCTCCGAAACCCGGCAGAAATGAGGATATGGGAGAAGATGTAGATGAATCTGTTAAAATAGGGGATGATGAAGATCACATCCAGCAGAGACCTACGAGATCAAAAAGGCTAAAGAAGAGTGTCCATGAGAACCTTGAACCTGCACTAAATTTATCTTCTAATGCAGACTATTACTCACAATCTCCATATGATCATGGATTGAATGAATATGGAGATGGAGAACAGGAAGGCATGCTATCTCATTCTCGTTCACCAATCTCGTAGAAGAAAAACAAGTCAGCCTTAATATTTGGCACACAAACCTAAGTTGCTGGTTGCATGATCTAGGCATTGATTCAATAGTTATTTTTCTTCTTCCAGTAATGGTCATCTCATGCTTTTGGAACCAGCCATACATATATTATGTCAGTCTTGGCATGAGAACTGGGGTGATTTTCATATGTACATGGTGGAATACCAAAACCCCACAGAAGTGAGAGATGTGCTCTTCCCCATTGGAAGTTCCAATATTTCTTAGTTTTAGTTGAGGCACTCGGTGATCGCATTCTAGGAAGAGTTAGCAATGGCTCAGAAGTATTCGATCGGAAAATATAAGCAAAGCCTGAGCAGGACCGGGACTCGGCCATTTACTTCAGATATAACCTGATTCCTTTGAAGATAATTGCAGGTCACTGTAAACTGGAGAGAGGGCAAATTTGTAAATGGTGTACCACTTCATCCTACTAGTATATTGTTTGTATATACTAGAGTTTTCAATCACAGGTAAATCAAAGGGTGAAATAAAGAAACTCCCAATACTCGATTGGACACCCCCTTTCCCGGCTGCCAGATCAAGGTTCAGGTCTAAAGGACGTGGGTTTCAGGACGGGATAGAGGGTTTCAGGACAAACATCACAGAGCACCACAAAATATCATCTAAATTGAAAGTTATCAAAGCAAACATCACAGAGCACCACAAAACATCATAAAAATGGAAAGTTTCCATGTGAATGGAACAAAAATTAATGAAGTTTCAGACAAAGCCATAAATTCAAACATCATGAACTAATAGAAAATCGTATCAAAATTCAACATTTTTGCACACACTCGATCAAATAGGAAAATAAGAGATGCCCACAAAAGAAAACATCACAGAGAACCATAAACCATCTTCAAAATGAAAACTTTGATGTGATTGAAACCCAAAAAAAAAAAGAAACTTGAAACTTCAGACAAGACCAGAAGATCATACATCAGAACAGTGTTTAAAAAAAAAAATCTAACTTCCAGGGATGCATATTCAACCAAGTAGGAAAATAAGAATGCCCATTAGAGGAAACATCATGTAGAACCACAAAGAATCATCAAGATGGAACGTTTGCATTGAGGCCAGCTGATGCGTTGAGGCCAACAGTAGTTTAATTTCAAAATTGAACGTTTGCGTTGAGGACGAGAGTTGGCGAATACTTACCCTTCGGTGTATTATCTACCGGCTCATCTTCGCTCTCCTCAAAGCACTGAGATGCTGATCCAGGGCTGCCCAAGATATCCTCCATAAAAGAAGGTTCTAATTGAGGATCCAATGTCCTATTCCCCTTCGCTACAATATCCTCCATATTCTGGAGAATGCGAGATGATTGACGCGTAGGACCATTGTATACAATCTGGAAATGCATAACACATATAGTAATAGCATCACTCTAACAAGTTAGTGAATAAAATATTTAATTCATGATCAAATTATTTACCTTTTTCTTTTTAGCACCAATAGATTCTTCATTCATATTGTTACCGTCATCCAACTCATGGGCAACATGAAACGACTGTGAGACCCGTCTCACTGTATCGGTATTTTTATACGGATACGTGTTTATTTGAACCGTATTTCGTATTTATCGATTTGCGTGATGTTTTAATATTTTCCTAAGTGTAGGAATTTTTATGACTTGGTTTAACTGGATTTGGTTTTATTTGGTTCGGTTCCACCTGACTTGGTTTAGTTTGGTTCTTTATGAGATGAGGTGTATGGTTTAGATTGAGTGGAAATGAATGAATGGTGGAGATTACTTGAGCTTGTTATATAAGCCACTTTTTCTCTCCCCCTTCTCATTGACCCTCATTCATTCTTTTCCACCAAACCCTAGCCATTGGAGGGAGGCAAGTACACCTTGCCGAATGTTGGACGATTTCCATTTTGTTTGTTCCATTCTCTTTATTGTTACATTTTAAGCATGTTTAGAACTTGGAGTTTTCTAACTTGATGGCTAGATTGTTGTAGATCTATCTTTGAAGCAAATCCGGTTTCATGGGTTTTGATCTATTAAAATTTGTTATATTCAAGTTTTGATGGTTTTATGTTGTAGAGTAACTCGTTCTACCCCATTTTGACATAAGTAAGTTCAGATTTGGGCTCTGGATGGAAGTTTTACGTTGCTTGGAAGCCATGGTTGCCTAGCTCTTCTTCTCGGAAAAACTTGGAGAAGAAGAACAGTCTGGCCGCATGGACTCAGCTGCATAACTCTATGCGGCGAGTTCTACTGAGCCGCATGGAATTTCCCAGCCGCATAAGACTCATTGAGTACTTGACCGTATGAACAATCATGCGGCAAGTCTTTTCCAGCCGTATGAGACTTGACTCGGATCTAGTCGCATAGCCTTGCTCAGACTGAGTTGCATGAACCCGTATTATCTCGGGCCGCATGCACCCTGACCCGTCCTGAGCCGCATGGACTTCTGAGTTCCCAGCCGCATGAGTTCCTTCATTCCTGAGCCGCATGAACCCGTATCATCTCGGGCCGCATGCACCCTGACCCGTCCTGAGCCGCATGACCCTTGCTTGGACCCAGCCGCATGAGGCTCGTTCTCTGAGCCGCATGAGACCCATCACCCTGAGCCGCATGAGATGTGCTGTCTCAGCCGCATAAGCCCGATTCTCCCTTCAGTCGCATAAGGCTAGGACTCCCTGAACCGCATAGGACCCTGCTCATTCCCTGAGCCGCATGGACTCGGATTCCTGAGCCGCATGGAGTCTTTCCCGAGCTTTGTCTTATTATTTGTATTCGATTATTAATGTTATATTTATCTTGTAACTTCAGTATAACTTGAGTACACATTTATCCCTATTGTATATTTTTATGCCCATTTTATATCCTTACGCCTTTTTGTCCTGAACTTGATAAATCACGATTTGATTGACATGATTAAAAATGACAATTGTAACCGGCATGATGTGACCAAGAACTGACATGCTTGATAGTGACCCGTAGTGGTGCACTCCTGACATGATAACTTGACCTGATAACTTGACCTGCTACACATGACACGGCAATGACCCGTAGTGGTGCACTCTTGACAAGTACCCTGATAATGCTTGATAGTGGCCCGTCATGGCGCACTCTTGATAAATGATAATGATAATGATAATGATAGTGGCCCGCCGTGGTGCACTCCTGACAAATAGACTTGACCTGATAATTTGACATGATAACTTGGCATGATAATTCTTGATAGTGGTCCGTCGTGGCGCACTCTTGGCATGATATACCTGACATGATAGTGGCCCGTCGTGGCGCACTCTTGACATGATAAACCTGACATAATATTTCTCGAAATGCTGTTGCGACGGCTAACACGACATGACATGATTGAATGACCTGGATACCGTGGACGATTGTGCTTGTACAAATGAACTCGTCTCGTCTTGCATCATGTCTAGGACATGAATCCCTGGTTTCCCACGGTCAGGGATTCATACTGAATATGGCTAAGATTAATGACTAGATTGATCAAGTAGTTCATGGAGAGACTTTCCCAGTTACCTGTTGCCCCTTTGATCCCGACCTTATATATATACATGGGATTTGTTGCTATCCGTCGAGATGAGCGTACTTCCAGCCCACCGTCGAGTGTGGTACCTTAGGACACATGTATCTTACTACAGTGTGTCTGCTATATCATGCTATCTTTTTCCTTTCTTTGCTGGGGTCACTCAGGTAGCAGCAGGCGGGTAACTGGACTTGAAAATCTCATTGCATCTTGCTAGTAACTAGGATTGTGATAACCCTAGTTAGTTAATGTAGAAAGCCGTAGGCAATGATTGGCCGTGATTGCTTGGATGAAGTCTAGTCCAGTATTGTATTGTCTAGAAGTGATTGATTGCAAGATTATACTAGAATGATTGAATGATTGTCACTCCAGATTGTTACTATAATGATTGTACTCTATTGTCACTCTAGCGTATTGTACTCCTCATTACCACTTTTATCATTGTACTCTTCACCTGAATGATCTGTCTAGTCTTGTCTTGATCTTGTACTTGTTTGTTACATGTCCTGTTTTTCTTATTTTATCTTGCCGATAAATGGTGGGAGAAACCAAGTTCCGTTCAGACGAAGGGTTACAACCCCGGTCCTTGTTTGGTTTACGGGTTGTAACCTGGTTATCTGAATAGTCCTATGGTTATCTCATCGTATATCACCTTCCCAGTTTATTTATTAAACATGTTCTCCAGTTTACCTTATGCTCAATGATGATTTACTTACTGTCTTCCTATGTTCGAGATAAGTGCATTGGTACTGCACAAATCTCGATTCTCTTTTACTTATTTGCTTGTTGTTTGCTAATGATTGCTGGTTTTAAGTTCATAGTTCGTCCTCCTTTGTGGTACTTGCTATTTGGGGTCTGACCCCACTGGTTTTGCATGGCCAGGTTCTAATAGAAGAGCCCGAACGATCTACCGCACCATCTACTCGACGGTGACCAGCCGGAGCACCAGAGTGCCTCAGTGGGTTTCTTCTTCATTCTTCCACTGATATGTAAATTCTCTTGTAACGTTTAGCCCCGAGCACGTGTTTAGCTCATGTTTTGGTACTTTCCCTGATATTGTAGCCTACGGGCATAAACATGATATGTGTATTCTAGACTATAGCTAGTCCTTATCATGTACGACTAATACTCTAGCTAGTTATCAGTTCTGTGGTACTGGCTTCATGATCATTCATGTATATATGGTTCGGGACGCCTTACTATTGTATGTATGATGATCGTACTCTTTGCACTTGTATAATTGCCTGTGATTGAGATACCTAGGATTGTTAAACCATAGGATTGACCGATGGCTTGTAGAGTAACCCCCAGGTCTTGACAGCTTATACGTGATTTCAGAGTATTAACGTACTTTGGGATTGCGTAGCTGGCTATGTCTGCCCCCGCTCTCCAGTATTCTGGTTCTGGGGCGTGACAACGACTTACGAGTAGGACCATTTGTAACCTGGAAGAGAATAAAAATAATAAATGATGACCGACGTTCCAACAGATTATTAAATTAAAAAAATTATTACCCTTTTCACTCTAAGAACAGGAGGTTCATCATTAATGTTGCTACCTTCCCCGCTAAAAAAATCATCATTGTCGAGCACTCTTTGTTCATCATCTCTTTCAATTGTACTTCATTTTCCCATCTTACTTAAACTTGTAGGAATATTCTTCTTGGGATTCATCACAAGATTTGAAGCTTCTTGCAATTTCAAAGCATCCATTTTCATTTTATTTCTAGCAATATTGTCCATTCTTTTCTTTTCATATTCTGTTACGGTCCCAGGCTTGATAAACAGTTTCTTAACATTTGACATTTTTTCCATCTATGACCTGAAAATAAATGAGATAAAATCACCCAAATAAGTAAAGTTGGTATTATTAGGCTAGAAACTACGTGCATAATCAAATGGTATAAAGTTATACCAGTATTGGCTAGTTATACTATTGTAAGGTTATACCTAGGTGTCAACAGCATGTAGATACACTACTAGCATGAAAAGTGTATGCAAAAATAGATGTATTCTATATATGAGGATGGCACATCAAACAAAACTTAACCAAAAGTCTGGAATTCTATACAAAGTATTTATAGCTATCAAATTAACTAGCAATAGTTTGAAGTATCAGATTTATAGGATGAACATCAGCAGTATCAATGATCAAAGGGTGATGGTCCAGATTTGAGTGTATTCAATGAGTACCAGTTTGTATTTTGTAGAATTGAAACAGTTCACAGCCAATAATTAGAACACAACAATAGTGCAATGGTGCAAAGGATTAGCACACAGTATCAGAAATCTGATAGTCAATTAAACAATTTGGAATGACTCCCAAAATCAATATATGCTCCGAATATTTGAAGAATAATATGAAGAGCAATTTAGAATGACAAGCAAATCAATATATGTTCAGTATGAAAAAAAATATTCAAACAAAATAATTTAGAATATTTGAAGACTGTTTTTTATAGAGAGTTTTGGGCAACCTTTTGGTCCCAGGCTTGAACTAGATCTGCAGAATATTCAACCGCTTCAATTTATTTCAATAGAATGGCCACAGACTACCAATAACATGATTGGACAAGTGAGGAGGATGGTCAAGAAAGGATCATTGCTGCTCATCATCAATCTCGTCTTTGTTATCATCACCATCACAATTAGTTGCGTCAACAACCAAGCCCTCCACTCCTTGCCTAAACCAAGATCCATTATCAGCTTCATCCAAATGTTGCATGCTATAAGGTTCCACTCTATAAACTTCTGAATCTTCTAAAGTTGTTGAGTACTTGTCAAATGTGTCTCGTGGTGACATCTGAACAACAACATGCCAATCGGGGTCTAGAGGGTCTTGAATGTACCAAACTTGTTCTGCTTGGGATGCTAAGATATAAGGTTCATCAGTCACTCTGTTCTCTTTGTATAACAAATGATTGAAGTTTACTAGAGTAAAGTTAAACTCATCTAATTTTCGGCCCACTCGTGGGTTAACCCAATTGCACTTAAATAACACAAACTTCATGCCATTTAAATATTTAATTTCAATGATGTTTGTAAGCTGTCCGTAGAATGTAACATCTCCTGGAAGAGGATTTTCATCTTTTCGACTAGAATAACTCATTTGTTCAGCTTTGAGGAGGACTCCACTGTTTTGAGTTTTTCTACGAACATCAACTTTCTTTGTTCAAAATCTAAAACTGTTAATAATGTAAGAATTAAATCTCAGTACATCCTTAAGAGGACCCGAAGCTAAGCTTCTTAGGGTCCGTTTGGATAGTCTTTCTGAAATTTTGTTCTAAAAACAGTTTTCTGAGAGTAAGTTATAAAATTGTTTTCTGAGTATAGAAATTCTGATTTTACGTTTGGTTACTTTCATCCGAAAAATAATTTTAAAAAATAAAATTTGAAAATTCTGTTTGGTAAAATATTTTTAAAAACTGATTTTTTTTTGTGTTCCTGTATCCATGTGTCCAACAAAATATATTTTTAACTGTGTTCTGTGGCCAGATCTCGATCACCGCCGTCGGCTCGTCACCGCCGTTCGTGGTCCTCCCCGGCTCATCACCGCCGTGTGTGGCCCCTCGTCCGACCACGATTTTCGGTCCAGGCTCGCCGGGATCGCCGGGAGCTCTTCGGTAGCTCCCCATCGCCGGCTCGTCACTGCCGTGTGTGGCCCCTCGTCCGACCGCGAGGCGGACATGGGGTCCTCTTGAACATCACCCCTCTAGGATGGCTCCATCTCGTCCGACCGCGAGGCGGACATGGGATCGCCGGGAGCTCTTCCGGCCAGGCGGAGTCGTCTCGACCGCTCGCCGACGTCAGATGGCTCCATCTCCACCGCCGAGGTGGCTCACCGCTCGCCGATGCCCTCGTCCTCCCGCGCGGTCGCTTGACCTCGTGGACCACGGCCACTCGATGGGTCATCCTCTTCGGGAGGCGGGGGCGTCGACGTTCATGAGGTCGCCGGATGACTTCCACCGACCAAGTCGTCTCGACCGCTCGCCGACGTCAGATGGCTCCATCTCCACCGCCGAGGTGGCTCACCGCTCGCCGACGCCCTCGTCCTCCCGCGCGGTCGCTTGACCTCGTCGACCAAGGCCACTCGATGGGCCATCCTCTTCGTCGCGGCGGTGGCGTCGACGTTCATGAGGTCGCCGGATGACTTCCACCGACCAAGTCGTCTCCCACCGGACTCAGTAATGAGACGAGGGAGAGGAGACGAGTCAGTAATGAGAAGGGGAAGAGAGAGAGAGAGAGAGAGTGTGTGGAAATGGAGTGGGGTGAGTTATGGGCGTGGGGCCCGCCATAATGAGAAAAATTATTTTTGGAGAGCAACTTTTTCCTACTCCTGGAAAGCTGTGTTATAAAGTAGGTTTTCAAAATTTTGTTTTGAAAGTAACATCTGGAGTGGAGCCAACCAAACAATATTTGTATCAGTTTTTGAGTTTAAAAGCAAAAAAGTGATTTATAAATAGCAACCAAACGGACCCTTATCTTCTCTGATATTTGTACATCGCCTTGTAAACCCTTCACCTACATTTCAAAATCATTAAATCAGAAGTTCAATAATGATATAAAAGGACCATTTTTATAATTTGTTAGTTTATTCAAAGTACCCAAAAAGGATATATATACTTACATGTTCCTTAAACCAAGTGCCAAATTGTTCATTGTGAAGGCGACTAACAAGGTGTTGTTGTGAAGCTTGTGGATATTTTACTGCAAGTTCAGCAAGATGTTTTCTGTAGAGATGTCGAAATATATATAAATTTTATAACTAAATGAGAGGATACAAATAAAGGTATTAATCAAGCTGCACAACTTACTCAATGAATGGTGCCACGGCCTCCGTGTTGGCAAGCACATATCGATGAGCTTGCATGTGCATGACTGGGTCAAGTAGAAACTGCACCTCTTTACCTACAGCACGACCAGATTTCTTCCCTCCATCATGATTTCTTCTTCGCCGTTTCATTCTAGTTTCCACATTATTATCCAAATACTTTGAACAAAAAGTCATACATTCTTCCAAAAGTACTTATTTAGCAATAGAGGCCTCTGGATGAGCACAGCTCCGCACATAGAGTTTTAAAGTGTGCAAATACCCTTCCATTGGATACATCCAACGATACAATATTGTCCCAGCAATCTTTAATTCATCAACTAAATGGATAGGCAAGTGTTCTATTATATCAAAAAATCCAGGCGGAAAAATCTTCTCAAGACTACAAAGGGTAAGCGCCATACGATCTTCAAAATTTTCCATGTCTGCCATACTATTTACACTTGAACACAACACCACAAAGCAGTTGCTTAATTCAATTAAGGATTTAACAACATGCTTTGGCAAGACCCTTCGAATAGCTATAGGAAGTAATTGTTGCATCAAAATATGATTATCGTGACTCTTCAGACCCCATATACTCCGCTCTTCCATATGCACGCACCGTGATATATTAGATGAATAACCGTCAGGGACTTTTACATCCCGTAACACTTTTAAGAAAATGTCCTTCTCTTTGTTGCTCATTGTGAACTCGGCTGGGGGCAAGTACTCTTGAGTTCTTCCTCGTGGTTGAGGATGCAACTCTGATCGAATTTTCATATCTCTGAGGTCTTTTCGAGCCTTCAAATTATCTTTTGTTTTGCCTTTAGTACCTAACAAAGTAAAAAGAATATTATCGCAAACATTTTTTTTCAATATGCATAACATCTAGATTATGGCGAATCAAATTATGTTCCCAATATGGTAGTTCAAAAAAGATGCTCTTCTTCTTCCAACTCAATCTTGTTTTTGGCAAATTCTGTGTTTTTGTGATCTCTTTTTCTTGTTCTTCCCTTTTCCTCTTGCTGAACACATCCTCCTTCTTATATTCAGTTTCAATCTTCAGATCATTTAATTGCTTCAACACTTGTGTTCCAGATAATTTCAATGGTGGAGGCCTCATTTCTAACTTGCCATTAAAAGTGACCCTCTCTTTCCGAAACTTATGGCGCACTGATAAGAACCGACGATGACCCCAATAACAATACTTGCCACCATTTGTCAAACGGGTAGCTTGATGATCCCTATTACAACAAGGGCAAGCAAATTCACCTTTTGTGCTCCATCCAGATAACATAGCATACGCAGGAAAGTCGTTGATTGTCCACAAAAATGACGTATGTAGCTGAAATAATTGTTTGGTTGATGCATCATAAGTGGTGACACCAACAGCCCATAGGTCTTTCAACTCCTCAACCAACGGTTGTAAATAAACATCAATCTTATCACCTGGACCTTTTGGTCCATCAATAAGAGTAGAGAAAATTAAGTTAGGTTGCTTCATACACAACCATGGGGGTAAGTTGTAGGGACAACCACAACAGGCCAAGTACTGTGAGAAACACTCATATTACCAAACGGATTAAATCCATCAGTAAGTAACCCAAGTCTAACATTGCGGCAATCTCCAGCAAAGGATAGATTTTGCTCATCAAACACTTTTCAAGCACGAGAATCTGCTAGATGCCTCATTACACCATCATCTATTCGTTTCTCAGTATGCCATCTCATAAGCGAAGATGTATGTGATGACCAAAATAATCGTTGCAGTCTTGATTTTAAAGGAAAATATCGAACCTTTTTTTCATAAACTTTTTTAACCTGGTCAACCTGAGTCTGATCACCCTGATTAGCAATATCACTTTTATATCTAGAAGCCCCACAGATCTCACACTTGTCGAGATTCTCAGATTCATTTCGAAACAACATACAACTATTAGGGCAGGCATCCCATGTTTCGTAAGTGAAGCCCAAATCAGTAGTTAGCTTACTGGCTTGATAGTATGATTTTGGAATCCTGGCACACGGAAACACCTTCTTTAAGAAGCCCAACAACATTGTGAAAGAATAATTTGTCCATCCATTAAGTTGCTTCAGGTGTAAAAGTTCAACAACAAATGATAGTTCAGTGACACCCTTAGGACAATTCTCGTACAAATCACTTTCTGCATCTCTTAGAAGTTTGAAATATCTTGGCATGTATTCATCATAGGGCTCATTCTCACAATCCATATTTTCTGCAGTGGATGTTAATCCGATACCCTCTCGTACCATTGCTGCCATAGAAGCACATTCATTTAGTTCAGCTTCATTATCATCAGCTGATATATCATCTGGCATATTATACCTGCTATTACCCAAACCACCAAAAGACTCTCCATGATATATCCAATCCCTGTAACTCCTTTCAAACCCATACATCTCTATATGAATCTCCACAGTCTGTCGATTGTGATAAACCCGATTTACACATCTACTACATGGGCAATAGATATGCGTCGTCTCAACATTTTTATTGATATATGCAAATTTAAGAAATGCTTCAACTCCATCCTTGTATGCCTTTGAATTCCAATCACGTGATTCAATCCAAGCCTTGTCCATATCAACTTTAAAAACTGTTATCACCTAGCACCAAATAAAAACAAGCACACTAAATGTAAAAGAATATATGTACTAAAGCTCTTATTGTATGACACTTGGACAAAAAGACAGGGTAGTTAAATTATCCAAAACTATATAGAAAAAATGAAAATCATTAATCAATATTTCTCCTATACTCAGCCAATCTTAGCCAACACAAGAAACTGTTTGATATAGAACAACTAGTAATAGTATTAATGGAAGAGAATGTATCAAATTATATAAAGCAAAGTCACCTTACCCCTAATGTATCAAATCATATACAACAAAAAAGATCTACTGTCTTTCACAATTTTACTCTCAAAAAACATCACAACAACCAAAGGAGCATACTTGGATTCAGATGAAGATAAAAGGTCACATTCTCCACCATCAAAGGAGCATAAGAGAGGTTCAGCACGTGACAATGACGATATTCATGCTGAACATAAAAATTCAGGCAGACATGAAATATCAAGAATAGCCTATAAGAAACATGCAACAACCTATCAACTAACCATCACTCTAACACTCACATGAACACTCAATAGTCAAGAACTAAGTAACTAACTACTGCTAGCCCCCAATTCCTGATATCTGACTCTAATCACAACAGAACAAAAAAAGAAGGGGGTGTTTGACTGCTCAGGGCAAACTCTGCAGGTCATTCCATGGCTAGTATAAGCCATGGATCGAAGCCTACATGTCAGTCACCTAGGCTAGCCTCTAAAGTCCCTAGGATGTGAAACCAAAGTGTCTTGAGTGAGGACAGGGCCCCAGTAGCGGGGGAGCTACTGTTTACTGCCTAAATACAGTCGAGTGTCCCCGTGGCAAATTTCACACATCAAATCACCCCGAATCCTCCTCAGTCCTAAACACATGTAATCTACACCTAATTAGCTTTCCAAAAATATAATTTTTGCAGGCAGCAACAAGTGTTGCATTCTGCTTTAGGCAGCAAGTAATGTTTACTACTCTGTGTGTGTTCAGTCATGAGATTTTTGTAAGGTTGGTTGAGAAATTCATGTAGGAGTAATAACAGTAGTGGCATAAAGGCATCTGCAGCTTGTGCATAGAGTAGTATGCTAAAGGAGAAAAGCTGAAAGAAGTTCCTGATACCTGTAATGTGAGGGTCAATGATACCATGTCTCCCTTGATACTTCTAATGGCAACCTACAAGGGCAATTTGCGACCTTAAGAAGAGGTTGGAACCTGGTCGAGTGGACGAGCAGTTGGCAGACATGTGATTGGGAGAGGGGGAGGACATGGTTCTGTTCATAGGTACATGTAATTATCCTAAATTCATACAAGTACATCCACAACTCCATCTATAAATTCATACAAGTACATCCACAACTCCATCTATAAGAATCCAAAATAAAGGACGAGAATAAAAGTATGGAAGAATATAAAGAATGCATCAACTAACAATACTTGAATTTTGAAGAAGCAAACCCAACAATTCTATGACATAACTCAACAATTACCTGGAAGAAAATCAGGTTCTCAAAGGGATGCAGTAAAATACATAATATACATGTCGTAAATAAAGTACAATAAATATCATGCAAAAAAAAATCACCCAGTAACAGATTTACAACCACTAATAACCAGTTTATGTGAAATGAAATTAAGGACAACGTTCATGCACAAGAGCTCTCTGAGTAAGGGATGCATGGGCAGCGATGCTCATCCGAGTCGCTAATTGCCATTATAAAAAATATAAAGAACAACCCCTACGTACGTCTACTGACTATCCTCCCTATCCAATAATACTGTTAGGCTCAAATCTATGATACGTACAGTATAAGTCCAACCATTCATACACATAGGTCCATCGGGAATATTCGAACAAACAAGTAAATATCACAGTTCAAAAATGAGTCACCTGGTATGCAACGCAATATGAATCCTTGTATCACACATAATATGTAATGAATATATCAAGAGAACAATTGATGAGATATATAAAGCATTTAAGTACTATAAATCAATTAGCCAAGGTATGTTCTATTTTGTCCAATGCTGTTGAATTTATGAGTAGCAGAGTTAGTCTAGTGTAACCACGCTAATGGGCTACGATCCATAAGAAACCTACCGAAACTTATAAGACACAACCAAGACCCAGAAAACAAAATATACCTATATATTAGACAAGAAAGATCAAGCTCATGTTACAAGACACACGAAACTGGTTCAGCATGTAACAGGGGTGATATGCATGCTGAACATAGAGAGTCAAGCAGACATGAAAGATCATGCTCATGTTACAAGACACACGAAAGCAACAACAATTCAGCCTAGGTATGTTCTCCTAGTATAAGGGTGATATGCATGCTGAACATACAGAGTCAAGCAGACATGAAGATAAAAGGTTCGTACCCTCTCTTTATGTTCTCAGTTCAACAAGCACGCGGAGATTATTTTATTTACTTATGTAGTATGTTCTCCTAGGTACCAGGTTAAAACAAGAGAGACAACTCTAATCTTATATGCTACTCTATGTCCTATTACTTGCTCTCCCCGTTCCTGTTTCATGCCAAGAGTAAATACAACTAGATAGCAAACCTATCCATTCACAAGTAATAAGAATAAAATTCAACCAAATCTTCAACGAAAAAACTATAAACTAATTTATAATTCAGCCTCCTATTAGAATATTGTGATTAGTTTATGGTGATGGATCAACTGTCGGCTACACTTATGATGCAATGGAAAGAGCACAAGCTCTTGACTAGTTTTCAATGCCGATACACATGAAAGTGCAATAGAAAGATGTATGACTTGTGAGAGGACACTTTGAAAGAGGTGATGACTGCTTATCGTATACTCCATCACAGGGACAGGTTATAAACACAAGAAGAAATATAAATTATTACAGTTATGTTCATAGTATACCTGCAAACCCCTCCCACAAGTATAGAGTTTATACATAAACAATCCCAAGCACCTCATCCCAAGCACAATAACTCTGAAGATTCTGGAACTAGAAATACCAATATCCTATACTCATAATAAACTAGAAAAACCAATATCCGACAATTGGTAAGGAAATAGCCTATACGGTTATTTATAACTGTCGCGAGTACGTGAACAAAATCATGTACAAGGCCATCTCGCTCCATATATAAATGAATGAATACGAGCAGTTTCTAGCCACTTTCACATTTCAGAACAGGACAAAGCCTGACTTGAGACTTTCTCACGCGAACCAAACAGAAGTGTGTCTTCAAGCCTGACTTTCCTCAAAACCCAATTTCCAGTGAGATCTTGGCCGAACCAAGAAGCTAACTGAAAATAACACCAACTATGAAAAAATTCAAATTCTAAAGCTAAATCTAAATGGAAACCATATAAACTACGGATGACATTGAGAATATAATGGAAACTAACAAATTTTCTTTCCTTTTTGGTGAAATTGAGAATATAATTGAAACTTCGACATTTATTTCAAAACTTCTTAAATATAAACTTCTAGCCAAAAATAAATTGATTCATGCAAGGGCGGATTTACTGGTGGACTGGGGTGGGCTGGGGTGGGCTCCAGCCCCAGCCCATTTTTTTTTGTATTATCCTGTAATGCTCAGTCCACCTAAAGGAAGCCCGTCCAGCCCATCCATCCCATTTACGCCCGGCCGATACCAGTGAGTAGGTTTAGGCATCCCAGCCCACCCTCCGCTCATGCGCTCATCTTTTCTGAGGCTCTGAGAGCCTGACAAGAGGTGACATGTAAATGAAGACCCTTCGGTGTCTGTCCCATCGTGGCACGGTGCGACCAGGCGACCGGTCCCATCCGTTTGCCTCTGCGGTTTTGCCGCTGTCGGTCCCATCTCTCTGTCTGGAGGTCGGAAGTCCTACTTGGAAGTCCTCTCTCTCTCTCTCTCTCTCTAAGAAGAACGAAAGTTAGCGGCATTCATTCAGATGCCATTGCCTAATTTTTCTTTTCAACAAGAAAAGAATCTTATCTGGGTGGGTGATCTTCAACAACAACAACAACAAGAACAACACGAGGTTTATAGTTCCTGCATGCATTAAGTGAAGGAACCCTAACCAAACTATAAGTAAGAGATACAGCCCCAAATCAATTTTTGATTCCTCCGATGCCCCCAAAAACAACACAAGGTTGTAGCTGATCATCGTTCCAGATCAGCTACATACATTAATCTCGTTCACAATCAATAAATTTGCACAGAATGAGGCACAAGACGAGGAATACAACCTCCGACGCCCCCAAAAACAACACAAATGAGTGAAGGAAAGAGAGGGATAAGAAATTAAGTGAAGGGGAGAGGATACAACCTCTGGTGTTGGCTCCTCCTTCTACTCTTAGGTTTCTTCTTCTTCTTCCTCTCGGTTGGTCTCGACGAGGGAGAGAGAGAGAGTTAACACAATAATATACCTAAATCTTACGGTCGAGATGAAAACAATCAACGGTTCAGATCTGTCGAAAAAAATTATTAGGAGAATAGGAACGGATCCCAAAAATTTGCCTGTCGTGTTTTTGTTCTCCCGCCAAACTATTTGGGACCGAGTCAACTTATTTTGGGACGGAGCTAAATTTTAGTTAAAATAAGTAATATTATTAGGGTCCAAACAGAAATGTGTCCTAAATAATATTACCTTGTGTCCTAAATATTGTTACCTTCTATTACTAAATAAATAACCATCCCAAATACTAATTATTTAGGACTCTTAAAAATAGTGTATCGAATAATGTCGTCCCAAAAAGTCACTTTTTTTGTAGTGACCGCAGGCAGTTTGGGATCCATTAACGGAGCTTAGCATATTCTTCAGGGATCTTTGTTCTAAGAAATTGCTCGTTGATCGTCTAGAAAAGCAAGAGAAGGACATTGCGGTAACACTGTGCAAGCTAGAGAGGGTGTTTCCTCCTGAATTCTTCGACTCTATGGAGGATTTGCCGATTTATCTATCCTATGAGGCACGTGTTGGTGGACCCATCGAATATCGATGGATGTACCCAATCGAGCGACATTTGAATCACCTAAAAAGAAAGGTAAAAAATAAGGTACGGGTCGAGGGTTCTATTTGTGAAGCCTATGTTCTCGAGGAGATTACAAACTTTTGTTCGATGTATTTCAAGCCTCAAGTTGCAACTAATAGAACGAGAGCTTCCAGAAACGATGACGGAGATCATGAAAGTTATAATATAATACTGAAGGTATTCAATGCTCCAGAAAAGCCATCGGGTAAAATAAAGAAGAGATATCTGAACGATGATGAGCTAAGGGCTGCTCAGGTGTATGTATTACTCAACTGCGACGAGGAGGAAGTAGAGAAACTGGAGGGGTAAGTAATTAATACGTCTACATTATTTTAATAGTGTTGATTATTATACTATTATATTAATTGAACGATGTTATTTTCAGCATATTTAATGATGATGTGAGGTCAGGTAGGACACACATAACAGAAGAAGAACTAGAACAAGAAATGAGGCATTATTTTCCATCATGGTTGAGTACATATGTAAGACTTGAGAACTCTGTAATTACCTTTCTGTATATGCACTTGATTGAGAATGAGATTAATTGCTTCTTTCGTGGTATTTAGGTCGATCGTCCATACGCAAGACTTGAGAATGAGTCTATTAGAATGCTAGCCAAGGGGCCAATTTATGCTGCAAAAATATGGCCAAGCTACTGTGTTAATGGGTTTAGGTTCAAGTCAACAACTTGCCCGATCAGAGACAACTTTGTGGATCTCGACTCCACCAAAAACAGTTGTTTGTGTATCAGATCTTCGAACTACAAAGATGTTGATACGGGCAACGATTTATATGGCGTGCTACGGGAGATCGTGGAGCTGACATATAGTTATGGAATAAAGCCTGCTAAGATTGTGTTATTCAGGTGTGATTGGTTCGATCCGATTGAAGGTCAAGGTTGGAAAGTAGACAAACACGGTCTTGTTGATGTAAACTATCGGCGTTGATATCAAGCCTATGAACCATTTGTCCTATCAAGTCAGGCTCAGCTCGAGTACTTCACAAGTTATCCTAAACGGGAAACAACAAGGTCGGGCTGGTGGGCAGTATGCAAGACCAAAGCTAGAAATACCTTTGAGGTTGACGATATAGCTTATCAAGAGGATGAACTACCTCTTGTAATAAATATTATAGAAGTGGACACGACGGAAGTTCCTCATTACACATCTAATTGTGTAGAAGAAGTAGAATTATATGAAGAAGAAGATGCAGATGAAAGTGAAGATATAGAGGAGGAAGAAGAAGAAGAAGAAGAAGAAGTAGATGAGCTAAACGAACTAGATGAATTTTCAGAAGAGGATTAAATCTGTACGTTTGTTTTATCATCATATTTGACACTTTAGTGACACTTCTATCATATAAATCTGTGACACTTCAGTGACACTTTATTGACACTTTTATCTGTGACTATGATATTTTTTAAAAATCTGTGATGTCTATCATATAAATATGTTTTTTTGTTTTTTTTCATATGTTATTATCAGGTATGACTAGACCATCTGGACGATGCGGAGGATTTTATATTAGGCAGTCCCGTCAACCTCGGGCTGGGGATGGAGATTCCGTACCCTCATCCTCATCTCCGAGTACGCCATTGTACCGTTCTGTTCCCGGTCCATTACCGGTACAGGGCAGTTCCAGCAGGTTGGCGACTCCTCCCTCGTCGTCTAGCCTTCCTGATCCCGCGTCCAGCATCCCTGATCCTCCGTCCAGTATTCCTCCTGCCGACGGCTCCATAGGGGGAGCCGACGCCGAGCATATGGAGGACGGCGATCAGATTGATCCTGTCCAGGCAGGAGGTGAGAGCGATCCTCCATGCGCTCCTCTGGGCGAGACGCATATGGAGATTTGGACGGACGGGCCTATGAAGTAAGTTAATTAATTAATACATATTTCTCAAATAATTATATGTATATATATATTCATGAAAATTATTATTGTATAGATATCGGTCTTTTGCAGTACATAGACAGCTAGAGGTATTTCTGAGGCAGGACTATGGTGGGCCTTGGATTAACTACTCAGATGCTCCCGCAGATAGGAAGGCCTTTTAGTTCGCCCACTTTAAGGTAAAAAAATTATTTATTTTTAAATTTTAATAATCATTTGTGTATATTATACAACTTTCTATTTTACTTCTTGTAGAGAACCTATTTCTATCCACCACACCGGGCGGCGAAGATCGAGGGCCAATTTTTTGCCGTTGCAGTCAAGCTCATCCGTGATGCGATCCACGACCAGAAATCTCATGATCGCTCCGGACAGCCGATCCATGGTTGGATCACGCCAGAGCAGTGGACTGCGATGAAGGCTAGCGTCACGACCCGCACCCGCTTTTTCGGATACGAGACGTATCCAAGCCAGCCTACGCCGCAGAGTCGGCGATAGAACGCTGTCAAGCCCGCAAGAAATAGATGCTCAAAATAAAATAATTGCTGCTCATTCACATTTCTAAATTATTACAACAATTACAACATTTATAATTAAAGAAAAATACAAAGTTTTACAATTAATGAAATGATACAATGGCTAGCTATTTCTAGGTTGTCTTCAGCATACCCAAGTCTTCCCCAGTGTTAAGAATGATCGCGGCTAAACCTGAAAAATGTTGGTTATCCAGTCAGGATTGGAACAAGTACACAAACCGACGGCAATGCAAAACACAATAGAATTAACAAGACATGAAAATAGCATATGAGATATGAAAGCTGTAAGAAAACTGATGACATAGCATGATAAAGAAATAAACAAGGAAAAACTAATAAAAGACATCTATCTAGGTGGTGTGAAATATCCTTTTCGACATGTGGACGGCTAGGGGGTAAATAAGGCACACTGCACGTGTCGTGCGCAGCGGCTAGCATTCAAGATTAGACATAATAGGATATTTCTGGGTAGTCCACATATATAGTAAGATATTTCTCCTCCCGACGACTCCGTGTGACGAGCGTGTCAACAAGCAGCAAGATATATGTATAGACATGAAATGAAAAGACTACTATGAATCGGAAAGCAATCAGAAAGTGCACTTGCCTGAATCCTTGCATAAACCGTAGTCACAAGCCGAGGGTGAAGGAAAATCCGATCTAGAAGCTATCAACCTATAACATACAACGCACCACGAACAGTGCACGAAAACCACAAATTAATTCTAATGTTCTAGTTCTAAATAGTGGCTAGTTGGGTTACTAAGTTTAATAATAATTAATTCTATAATAATTTACTTAAAAACCTAATTTAACCTAATAATAATCTGAATATAATCGACATATGCAAGTTTGGCCATCAAAAGTCATGTTTCTCAATTTCGGAAACCATGGCACGCAAATCGAGACGTACCGTTGACTTTTTGGTCAAACGCTATGAACCCTAGATTTTGAAAGTGCACCTTGGTATATTTCAGTGCCACGAGTGCGCTGGAATCGACCGTGCCTCAAAATCACGCTTTGATCAAAAGATATCGCCATTATGGCTAATTGTGACCAAAACGGAGATCAAATGATCAGTTCTGAGTTCAACAGAATAAATAAAATAATAAATTAATGAAATAATTTCTGGGAAAAATATATGTCGTAGAGCTCTGTTTTAGCTTTCCGAAACTTTAAACGGATCGTGATTTTGATTTCTGGTTCTCCCGGAATCTCGAAAACACTGAAACGCGTCAAGTTTCGGACAACCGACACTCTACGAATTTTCCAGAAATTCATGTTCAGAATTTAATAAAATAAATTACATAGACAGAGAGTTTACCTCGATACGAATCTGACAAAAAAAACGGCGCACAAAAATGAGGTCGGGGTTGACGGGAATCACCTCGGGAAGTCGGGGGATCGCCGGGATCAAAACCACAAAAGTCGGCCAGCAATAAACTAGGGTTTCTAAAGAAACCGAAAATATAATATATATATATATATAAAGCAGCGGCTGGGTCGGGTCGGGTCGGCTTATGGACACGTGTCGCCATCTCCACGCTCCCGCAATTAAGCCAACGGCCAAATGTTGGCGCGGGTTGGCTGAGCCGACTAGGACTCGGCTAAGCAGCCGAGTCATAAAATGCGCTGAGTCAGCAGCTACGTCAACTGACAGCTGGGCCCGCCCGCTTTCAGCGGGTGGCTGACGGGTGGGCCAGCCTAATTGCTGACTGGGTATTTAATTCAGAAAACTGTTTTCTAAACCAAATTAAACCCAAATAACTCCAAATAAATTCCTAAAAATTCTAGAAAAATCCTAAAAAATTATAGAAAATATTATTACCACCTAGAACCTAGATAAAAATAATTTGTCTGAAAATAGTCTCAAATGATCTTATAGTAAATATTAAAGCCTTTAAAAAATATATAAATCATAATAAATAAATACTTAAATATTGCCAAAAATTATGGAAAAATTCTAGAAAATATAAAATAGCATAATGAGCCCTAGAAAAATATTTGGGGTCAATACTTGCTATTTAGGCTACCACTATAAATTCTAGAAGTCCTAGAAAATAGGTTTTCCCCACTATTTAATAATCAAAATAATTCCAGAGAATTCCTAATAATTCCTAGAAGATTAAATATAAATAATAAAAAAATTTTAAAAAAAATCGGGAAGGGGAGTTACAAATCTACCCACCTTAAAATAATTTCGTCCTCGAAATTCTAACTCATAAACATGCTTAAAATTCAAAATAAAAAAATAAATCCACTACTTCTTTAATGTCTTCAAATTAATTTCTCAAAATAGTTGTGTCCTCCTTCTAGTCATTTTGTATCTCCGAAACTCCGAGGACTTCTACCCACCTTAGAGGCTAGGATATGGTGGCAAGGTTCCTGTCACAGGGCTGGCCGATGGTAGCTACACTTTCGTATACAACTATCATAGCCATGGGAATACTCTATATCTATCTATCAATTGCGAGCTTTCGTCTTTCCAATCAGTGAAGACGAAAACAATAAAGAGTTCAAGAGATGTCGTTGAACACAATTACGTGATTCAAAGGCGAATATATAATTCAAGAGAAATTATCAAGCAATCGCGGATGAGATCCTGGATATCTATATCTCAATCCACGTAGGAAAATTAGATGAAGAGCGAACCAATTGCATCATGGTTGATCAGACCGTAATACAATGATTCTGATTAGACAATATGTTAGCGGGCGTCCCCAATAAACATATGTCTCGAATCAAGCTCAATAAAAGAGTAAGCTTGCAAAAACTAGGCTGTAATAGCAGTGTTGGTCAAGATAGTCAAAATACAAGTACGCGAGAGTTTTGGAAAGGAGGTACAAGTAGTTCGAGTTTTATGAGAATCAAAATCTAACTCAAAATTCATACACAAATAACATAATCAGAAATTATAAACTAACTCCTTACAGCAAAAGAGAATTTTAAAATAGGCAATTCTAACTTATGATATAAGATTTATATCTAATAAAGCAAAAGAAATTTAAACAGTTCATCAAGGTTAAAGTTTTAATTCTAGGTAAGACTAACATAGCAAGCAAATAGTATATCCACAAAGAGCAAAAGAAAACTGAATAGGTTATCAAAATTATAGCCTTAATTCTAGGAAAAACCTAACTAGCCAAGTGAGTAGTATACCCACGTTGGATTATGTCGTCATATCAAGGGTAATAGTGTACATATAGAATCTAGCAAATTATCTAAATTGTATGGCCTATCTAATAACCTTAACTACCCCACGGTCAATTTGAACAAGGGACTCCTAGTCTTAGTCATTCTCTTAAATCATTTTAATCCTAATTGTGAATGAGCATTTCTTGGCGCAGGCACGCAAACAGTACGACTAACTTACCATCACGAGTTCGTAATCTTTTACGAAAACCGACCTGCATGGGCCACCACAAAAACTTGTCACGACCCGCACCCGCTTTTCCGGATACGAGACGTGTCCAAGCCAGCCTACGCCGCAGAGTCGGCGGTAGAACGTTGTCAAGCCCGCAAGAAATAGATGCTCAAAATAAAATAATTGCTGCTTATTCACATTTCTAAATTATTACAACAATTACAACATTTATAATTAAAGAAAAATACAAAGTTTTACAATTAATGAAATAATACAATGGCTAGCTATTTCTAGGTTGTCTTCAGCATACCCAAGTCTTCCCCAGTGTTAAGAATGATCGCGGCTAAACCTGAAAAATGTTGGTTATCCAGTCAGGATTAGAACAAGTACACAAACCGACGACAATGCAAAACATAATAGAATTAACAACACATGAAAATAGCATATGAGATATGAAAGCTGTAAGAAAACTGATGACATAGCACGATAGAGAAATAAACAAGAAAAAACTAATAAAAGACATCTATCTAGGTGGTGTGAAATATCCTTTTCGACATGTGGACGGCTAGGGGGTAAATAAGGTACACTGCACGTGTCGTGCGCAGCGGCTAGCATTCAAGATTAGACATAATGGGATATTTCTGGGTAGTCCACATGTATACTAAGATATTTCCCCTTCCGACGACTCCGTGTGACGAGCGTGTCAACAAGCAGCAAGTTATATGTATAGACATGAAATGAAAAGACTACTATGAATCGGAAAGCAATCAGAAAGTGCACTTGCCTGAATCCTTGCATAAACCGTAGTCACAAGCCAAGGGTGAAGGAAAAGCCGATCTAGAAGCTATCAACCTATAACATACAACGCACCACGAACAGTGCACGAAAACCACAAATTAATTCTAATGTTCTAGATCTAAATAGTGGCTAGTTGGGTTACTAAGTTTAATAATAATTAATTCTGTAATAATTTACTTAAAAACCTAATTTAACCTAATAATAATCTGAATATAATCGACATATGCAAGTTTGGCCATCAAAAGTCGTGTTTCTCAATTTCGAAAACCATGGCACGCAAATCGAGACGTACCGTTAACTTTTTGGTCAAACGCTATGAACCCTAGATTTTGAAAGTGCACCTTGGTATATTTCAGTGCCACGAGTGCGCTGGAATCGACCGTGCCTCAAAATCACGCTTTGGTCAAAAGATATCGCCATTATGGCTAATCGTGACCAAAACGGAGATCAAATGATCAGTTCTGAGTTCAACAGAATAAATAAAATATTAAATTAACGAAATAATTTCTAAAAAAATATATGTCGTAGAGCTCTGTGTTAGCTTTCCGAAACTTTAAATGGATCGTGATTTCGATTTCTGGTTCTCTCGGAATCTCGAAAACACTGAAACGCGTCAAGTTTCGGACAACCGACACTCTACGAATTTTCCAGAAATTCATGTTCAGAATTTACGAAAATAAATTACATAGACAGAGAGTTTACCTCGATACGAATCCGACAAAAAAAACGGCGCACAAAAATGAGGTCGGGGTTGACGGAAATCACCTCGGGAAGTCGGGGGATCGCCGGGATCAAAACCACAAAAGTCGGCCAGCAATAAACTAGGGTTTCTAAAGAAACCGAAAATATAATATATATATATAAAGCAGCGGCTGGGTCGGGTCGGGTCGGCTTATGGACACGTGTCGCCATCTCCACGCTCCCGCAATTAAGCCAACGGCCAGATGTTGGCGCGGGTTGGCTGAGCCGACTAGGACTCGGCTAAGCAGCCGAGTCAT
>JANAVB010043220.1:9285096-9385096 GCA_029216955.1 Iris pallida
GTCAACTTAGTTTGAGAACTTCAAAATTTTGGTTATTGATTCTCGAGCAGTTTTACCCTAAGGCTTTAAAGAAGGTTAGTAATGGATAAGAGAATTAAATTGTATGCAATAAATATATGAAATTGAACAAGATATTGCAAGGAAATGACTAGGGATAGAGAGGACACAAGGCTATGAAAATTTGGACATTGTTGTAAAATTTAAAAAAAAAAAATTGGAGAATAATATTTATGGGTGTATGTCGAAGAAAATATGAAGGTTGATTTTACGATAGAAAATAAGTTTGTAAGGCCTAGAGGTTTTGGGAATTGAATGATACGAGAAAACAAATTAAACAGTTTAAAGATCTCATAAACTTGAGTTAGAGGTTTCGGATCTAAATTGGGACAATGTGAAGAAATATGGAAATTGATTTAAAATGAATAGTATTGATTCTTAATAAGAAGGGGCATGCTTCATGAGAAATGTTTTAAAAATTTAGAATCCTGCCTATGATGATCATGGTAAGGATTTAGATAACGAAAGGTTGTAAAATCTGGATGGTAAACATATGAGGATTGAATTATCATAGGGAGACTAGTAAGGTAAAGATACGATTGGCAATTATGATCAGGTGAACTTCAGGGTTTCAGAGGCAGATGATACTTGACTTTCCTCAAATCTAGATCTTTTATTGTGACTCTCTAACCGTTCGTAATATTTGAATAATGATTTAATCGTACCTTAACAGTATTCTCTCTCTAGAACTGTATCCCTAAATTATTTTATTCTGTAACTGATTTTATTTCGTGCTTCAACTTGATCTCCTTTACTTTGTGCATTAATTGTCACCTCTTGAACTTCCATTTTTTGAATCCTTGACATTTCTTACCATGACTTTGATATTCGGAGTGTAATACTAGCTGTTACCCTCCAACAAATTGTGTACAAGGCCCAGACAAGTCCATCTTCATGTGGGCATATCGTGTCCCATTAAACTCATCTCCTTGTATACTATCCTTTTGATATGACTTTCGAGTCGAAATGACTAACTATGATCCATACCATAATACCAACTATTTTTGACTTCAATTATAAATCCAACTTAACTCACTTCTTTTGACCCGACATGTGTTGGTGTTCTGCTTGATTCTTTAAATGCTCAACTTTGTACTTTATCTTGATGGCTTGACCCCTTGTTCCATCACCCTATTAGTTTAACTATTTTAAGGTGGGTCGAATGCCTCACTACCCAGCAAATCCTAGTCATTGTGAACCACATTGATAAGTTCACTTAGACTATTTAATTTCTTTCATCATTATTCTTACTTATATTTTGACTACCTTATGTTGCTAATTTAGAACCAGTTTTGAAAGCTTATCTTCTTTTCGAGCTTGATCATGACATATATTATTGGGGGCCGGCACCCACTAACATATTGTCTAATCAGAACCGGTGCAAGATGGTCTGATCAACCTATTTCACTTTGGTTCGCTTTTCATATATTATTCTACATGGATGGAGACATGGTTAAACTTGCCCTAGAGTCTCATCCGCGACAGCCTTGACAATTCTCCTTTGAACTATTTTGTCGTCTATGAGCCACGTATTGTACTCAATAACATCGCCTTTGAAATCTTTATTGTCTGCCTTTCACATATTTCAGAAAGGCAAGACACTTACTTATTAGACAGACCCGAGGTATCACATATAGCTTCCCTATCCAAATGAGGAAATTGATTCAATTCTATATCCTTGCATCACCTTTTAAATTCTAATTCCTTTGACCGACCAGTTGACTTGGTCATCCTTCTTATCATCCAATATATTGGGATCTTATTCAATTGAATTAAACCAATTGTGACATGGATTTCAAATCTTGGATACTCGTGCTCAGACTTCAATGACCTCGTTCTCTATCTTGCCAAAACATCGATTCATCCTGATTGATCAACTTAGATCGTATTGGGACTAAAATTTTCTTATATATATATAGTGTGTGCTTGGATTTTTTGTGCTATTGACAAATCGTGATTTAAAATATTGATTTTCTTGATTATATTTGGAATTAGTAACCCTTCAGAGTTGGTTACTAGTTATGTTCCTTGATAGTTGCCAATTTCATAAAGGTTGGTAGACTGCCCTACGGCCTTGATGATTGTCGTTCCCTATCTTTCCAATTGGACTCCCTAGAATGTTTGTATGTTTTATACCCGATGACTGGCTTGATCTAGTATAACTTATAAACCTAGGTGAGACATTCAACTCCTGTGATTTGACCATGATCTTGCATATGTTATTCTTCCTAATGGTATGATTAAGAAGTTTTTTCTTAGAGACTTTGATTGTTGGGTGTTGACCTAGAAGGAGTACGACCGACCTAAATTTCGAGGATAAAATTTTTGTAAGGTGGGTAGGATGTGAGCACCCTGATTTTCGGGTTGATTTTTTTATTTTCTGATGGAATTATTTCAATAAATTATTTCATCATGGTTATTTATTCTTGTACTTCTCCGTGCCTTTGATTTTTGGAGCGTCAGAGATGTCCATCTCTGGAAACTTCCTTCTTGAGTTTTGTAGTGGACAAGAATATCTTCATTTTGATATATAATGTCCCACTTAAACTTGTTCTCTTGTGCTCTTTTTGCTTCGCGTAACTTTGGGTCAATTTAGACCATTTAATTTATAATTTCTTTTCCCACTCTTTTATTTGATCGTAATTTGCACGTTGTCGTGTCTTTTAATTTCGGAGCACAAGACTAGTCGTATTCTCGAAACCAACTCCTCATGCATGATCTACTCGAGACGTCCTACACCCATGACCTTCGTGTCCCACTCAGACACATCATATTGTGCTTCATTTGCTTCGCACAACTTTTGGATCAAATTAGGCCAATTAATTATCCACCGTAAAATATGACCTGACTTCCAATTCGATTTCGGGACCCAACATCGACCCAAACCTGTCAACCCAAAATATGGATATGGCCCTCATGAAGCCTACTACCCGTCCGACACTTGTGTCCCATTTAATTGAGCCCCCACATGCTACTTATTTTCCATGATTATAAATACCTATTTTATTTTAACTATTGCACCATGTTCAGTTTTGACTCGACCCGGCTCAACCGAGCCAAGCCCCAGCCTTGTAGACTTGTAGCCCGTCCATGCATATATTTTATTGACTACAATTATATTATTTCTGTGCATGATCTAGATAGTGTATTTTATTTAATATTAAATGATTTAAAATGTTATCTTATTAAATATTATTTAAATTAGAGTATTATATTATTTCTTTATATTTTATGGCTTGGATGTATACATCCTATATGTATAGGAATCATTATATATGTACATAATTGTATTCATAGTATTGTAAAATATATAAGGATACATATGTGTGTACATATATAGGTATATATATATATATATATATATATATATATATATATATATATATATATAGGTACTTAACTATTTATGAGTGTGTGTGTGTGCATGTGTGTGTGTGTAAAAAAAAATATATATATATATATATATATATATATATATATATATATATATATATATATATATATATATATATATATATATATATATATATATATTTTGTATACGTGTATTTATGTATTTATATATATATTATGTATATATGTATATTTACATAGGAATTTACGTGTGTATATATAAATATACGTATAGTATGTATGTGTATATGTGTGTATATATATATACATAAATATATATATAAAAATATAGGTGAATATGTGTTTGCATATATAAATATATATTGTGTGTGTATATACGTATACATATATATATATATATAAAAAAAAAAATTTTAAAGAAAGCCCCTTTTATTAAAAATCAAGGCTCAAAAAACTGAAGCCAGAAACGTATACAAGACAAAAGTATACCAAAAGGGAAGGACAGGGGAAAAGACCGGACGCGGCCGTCAAAACTAAAATAAGAACGGTTGCCCGAAAGCCGGAGAACTGTGGGAGCAAAGGGATCTCCGTTTGCCGCATTGCCGGTGAATCTCCCGGATTAGCTGATCAGCCGAGTATTGGTGTCCCTCGTATCTCGCTTTGTTGCGATTTTTCCAGATGGCCCAGGTGGCGGCCGCTGCAACGATCTGGTGGCCGTGGGAAGCGGCGCCCCAGTGAGCCAGAAGATCGATAAAGCGCCCTTCGTCTGGAGAGGTGTTGTAGTTGTGATTGAGGGTGCTCCAGATTTTGTCAGGGAGGCTGCCTTCCCTGAAGATGTGGTCGATAGTCTCCGTTTGACGCTCGCTGCAACAGTTACAAGCGGATGCCAGGCTGAAACCGATGGAGTTAAGGTTGTCATCAGTGGGAAGTTTCTTTCTCATGACTTTCCACAGGAGGAATGACCATTTCTTAGGGATGCAAGAGTTCCAATAACGCGCAATAAAAAGGTCAGGGCCGTTATCTTGGATCGAGAGTCTAGCCGATCGCACTGAGAAAACACCAGAAGCTACTAGCGACCACCTCAGCTGGTCAGCGATGATACCGATGGAAAGACCGTGCTGGCGAATGCTGTCAACAGTTTCATTGCCAGACCAGTCACGGATTCTGTCCCAATTCCAAGCGTTGTTGGTGGGATTCCACAGGTCTTTGATCCTGCAGTTTCTCGGGGAATCGGTTATGTTCGGGATAAGGCAGTCACCTATCCACCTTTCCAGGAATGGGTTGGACTCGCCTGTACCCAGATGAAGTCTGATCGCGGGTTCGGCCAGTTCCCGGCCCCGAAGAATACGACGCAAAGCCGCGGAAGACCTGCTGTTAGCTGTGGCAGTCGCAGGATGGATGTGTCTGAAGTACCTGGCCTTCATAAACTTGGTCCACAGGTTATTGCTAGTGCGTAATTTCCACCACAGTTTCATTGAAAAAGCTTTGACGATGTGATCGAGTTTGGTGAATCCAAGCCCGCCGTTAGTATATATACGGATATATTTGTGTATATATATATATAATTGTATATATATGTATATTAGATAATAGAATAAGAAAAAGGAGTTAGCAAAGCCCATTGGCAGAACAAAACCATACAGGAAGCCCAACCCAGGCGAACTCTCGGCTGAACTCTCGGTTAGTCCAGCTCGAGCAAGACCCCCGAGCCCTGTGTGTATATAACTACCAACTACTACAACAGCGAACTCTATGAAACCCTAAACCAAACCGCCTGGCGACCTTCCCCGTGACGGCACACGCCGCCCTGACGCGGCCAGGCCACCGTCGGCCGGCAGCATGGCCACGCCCGCGCCACCAGGCCGCACAGAGAACAGAGACAGCCGTAGCCGCGGACGAGCAACTTCGTCGCGAAGGATCTTCGCGCACAATCGACTGTTCGCCAAACCGTCTTTTCGGGTATGCTCCCAATTCAACCCACTTTACATCCTATAAACTAGATTAGTATAGATCACAGTAAAAGCCTAGGAGAAATCGACTCAAAGTCGAGCGAATAACCGTTCAAAAACAGGACATTAAAGCAGTCGAAGTACTCCTGTTCACGAACGAATCCCCATTGACCCGATGACCTTTTTGAAAATCCATTTAAACAGACCTGTAGACAACCTATACGTGATCGAACTCCTTTTCATAGATTTGTTTTTAAGGTATTATACTGGAAATTATTTACGGTTAAAAATCAAGAAAAACATGTTTTCAAGAATTAGAAATTCATCCACACGACGTGCGTCACGCCAATCCGGACGACGTCGTCGTGAACCGAACGCATCGAAAGCTGCGTAATGGTTACGTAGTCGTGTGGGCTTTGACGAAATTCGAATTGGTCGCGTGTGCGCGACGAATTTGATGCGTATCCGTCGAAATTTGCCGTATCGTGCACTTTGCAAATTCTCCAATTACTTTATGCACGTTCGTCAGATCGAGACAAAACTTGCGCCAACAGAACCGTATCATTTTTCTGGTCCTGCATGTCAAGTTTGGTCCAAATCTGAGACAGTCGAATCGAACGTCGTTTTGCGGGCCCCACGGTCCCACTCAAAGGGCGATTTTGTGCACGGCCCGCCAGAATCGAACTTTGGACATACGGTTGGGTTCGTATTGGAAAATTGAATCCGTAGACATATAGTTTGACGAATTTAGAGACCGTTGACTCTGGCACGCTTCTCGGTGCAAAGCGGGTCCAACGGCGGACATCGTTTTTGCCCGAAATTATCGTTTTGCCCCTGTATCCAGAATTGGACTTAAGGACAGGCAATCCTAGCTGATTTGATACTTCTGGACACGTTAGTGATATTTGTTTTATCATCCGACAATGTTTGTAGATATTTTCTCTAGGTATCACCATTAGTTAGTCAATTCCTATTTTTTCGTAATTCGGAATTAGTACAACCTCATAGTTTAATACTTAGAGACTAGAGTTGATCCCCCTTTGACCAGGTTGACTATATTAACCAAAAGTCAACTATAGGTCAAACATTGGCTTAGTTGACCCGGATTGAACTAGAACTTGACTAGTTGACTTAGTTTGACTCTAATTTGACTTTAGTTGACCTAGTGGACTTGTTGATTAGACTTTGACCTAGAAGGACCTAGAACTATCTAGAATGCACTGTAGATTACTCTTATTTTATGTTAGACTCTTTTGTGACTTGTGATTGCTCTAAATAGGACACTGTGACTCCAGTTGGACATCTACATTTATCAGCGGCTTGGATTACCAGGCGAGTACATTCTCTGATCTTTTCATGCTTCTTTGGATATGTACTCTTGTTATAGACTAGTATACTTGATGCTGACACGATGTTCACACGGATCAGTACCCTCTGGATCTTTTCATGCGATGTTATCCCCTCGGATACATCGAGTATGTCATGTTCATGTACTTTATCATGGTCATCATGTACTCCATGTATTCACATTTATCCATGTACACGCATATGTTATTCATGTACACTCATGACCATATGAGCTCCTTGTATACAGTAGTTATTATCCATGTGCAATAACATAACATGCTTTGATCCTTGTGTATTGGTTGGGGGCAGGGAGAGTGTAGTTGGTTATGTGATCATTATCCCCAGTAGTTATCCATGTGCATTCCATAGCTGTATCCATGTGCAACCCAAGCTGTTTACATAACCAATTCATGCTCTGATTCACGTAGAAGGTTATATTCCTTATTTATCATATTTATATCTCGGTTATATCTTCTCTCTTGTTGATTTCTCTTTACAGTGATTCATGTATATTTTTCTATAGCTTGCTTTATATGTCCATTCCTGATATGAACTGTTGTGAGAGATATATGCTCGTTCCTGTCCTGATTGGACCCGTTGATAAAATTTTACAGGTACTTGGAGTTCAAAGTTAGCCTAGAGGACACTGGTAGAGCTTGGAGTATTTACCTAGAGTTTGTTCATTTTCTTTATTGTTTGTCTTAGAGTTGTATTTGAAATCTTGTGCTTGTTAATAGAACTGTTTTACTATCACTCCTGGTTCTCTCTCTTGTGGATTATCTTATCTATTTCATCGTGTTGTTATCTATCTTCAGAGTTGTGATTGAGATAGTATCTTTATGTGTTTGTCCTCCGTCTGGAGAGTATAGCATATTGTTTTAGATGTGACTATGACCTAGAACAACGTTCTACCGCCGACACTGCGACGTAGGCTGGATGTACCCACGTTTCGTGTCCTAACGCTATGGTGCGGGTCGTGACATGCCCCTATGGTGCAGCTCACACAGGAGCAGTATGAGTACATGCCACCAGATGCACTGCAGGGGTCCTCAGTGATCCAGTAGATTTTTTTTATCATCTTCGTATTTATTGGCCCTATAGGCCCATTCACCGTTCTGTACACTGATTTTGAATATTATTTGACTCTGTTGGACATGTATGTTTGTTGGACATGTATGTTGGTGATATTTAATTTGTTGGTATTTTCATTGAGTACATGTATGATATTTAGTTGTAGACTGTTATGATGGGAGACTGTTATTCATCTATTAGTTATAGATTGTTATGATGGGAGACTGTTAATTGTTATGATATCTGCGACGGGGATGACAAATATACCTACGCTGGGTTATAAGCGATGATCTGATATACAAAGGAGGTGCTGCCCAAATTTTAAAAAAAATATAATATGTATTTTTGTGATGATGTGTGTCTGTGTTTACAGTGAATGTGAACACAGACACACAGCATAACAAAAATACCAATTTTTTTAAATTTTTTTATAACATCTGCGACGTATAGCGACGTTCTGCGACGTTTTGCGACGTAGAGAACACGTCGCTATACGTCGCCAAATAGTGACGTAACGTCGCTATACGTCGCTATACTGCTGACATTGCATATGACCACCTGAGAGTTGACGTCGCTAAAGTTGTCGCTAGACGTCGCTAAATGCTGACGTGGCTGCCATGTCATGTCATCATATATAAAGTTGACGACGTCGCTAAGTGGTCACCCTACGTCGCTATAGTGGTGACGTATGATGACGTCGCTATCTGTCGCTAATGTTGCGACGTCTAGCGACACTAACGTGACGTCGCAACTAGCGACGACTTGCGACGAAATTGTAATCTGCGACAAGCCTATACGCGACATCCAATTTTCGTCGCTAAATACGTCGCTAATAGAAATTAGCGACAGATTTTCCTTTTTTAGCGACGTATTCGGACGTCGCTAAAAGGGTTATTTTAGTAGTGTTAGTAGCAAAAGGTTTTACCCAGAAAAAGAGATTAGATTATTTTGACACCTATTCTCCTGTTGCTAGGATTTCTTCTATTAGAACCCTCCTAGCTTTAGCTTCCATTCATGACTTTATGATCCATCAAATGGATGTAAAGACAGCATTTCTAAATGGAGATTTAGAGGAAGAAATATATATGGAGCAACCTGAAGGCTTCATTGCTAAAGGCCAAGAAAACAAGGTTTGTAGATTAGTAAAATCTTTTTATGGCCTAAAACAAGCTCCCAAGCAATGGCACAACAAATTTGACAAAGTCATTATAGAATTTGATTTTGTACCAAATGAATATGACAAATGTTTGTATTCAAAAAATACAAATGGAAGTTGTGTTATTTTATGCTTGTATGTTGATGACATCCTTATTCTAGGATCTTCATTGGAACTGATAAATAATACTAAGAATTATTTATCTAACCAGTTTGATATGAAAGACCTAGGTGAGGCAAATCTGATCCTAGGAATGCAAGTGTCCAAATTTAAAGAGGGTTATACTCTATCTTTAGCACATTCAATTGAGAAAATGCTAAGAAAGTTTGAGTATTTTGACAAAAAACATGTCCTTATCCCTTATGACAGTAATGTTGTTCTCAAAAAGAATAAAGGATCACCTATAGAACAACTTAGATATTCACAGATGATAGGGTACCTTATGTACATAACTAACAGGACCAGACCTGATATTGCTTTTGCAATTGGGAGACTAAGTAGATATTCACAGATGATAGAGTTACCTTGTCCCGAGAATGCATCGAGTCGGATCGATGCAAAGAGTTACGTTGACCCGAGGAACGCATCGAGTAAGATCGATGCAAGTATTAAGTTGGCCAGAGAGAAAGCATTGAGTCGGCTCGAAGATTCTAAGAAATCGAATCGACGCAAGGCATTAGTCCGATTCGGACAAGTATTGATTTTAGTTGGTTTCGTGTGCAGGCTATATATTTACGTTGAAATATAAGAGGTCGACATTTTACCTTATTTACAACGGGGTCCACAAAACCAAATCACCACCTTGCTATGGACTGAAGTATAGGCACGGTAGGCCAAATCGCTTGGACAATTCAACGTAGCGCAAAGTTTTCGAGTGGCTAAGTCAGAAGAGTTGGTCGTGCAACAAAGATATAAAATCGAGCCACATCGGCTCGACAAAACGACAAGGCGTACCAGCTTAAGGTGTGAGGACTGACTCTTCTTTTTTACTCCTCCATGCCTAAGTAAAAATGTTTCATTGTATGCTATGTTAACATATCGACGCCACGGGCATGGTCCGATCGAAAGATAAATCATAATATGTGTCAAACAGTAGTTAGAACAACTGAAATGAAACGTGCATCAAATGCACGAGTCACTATGGAACATTGGATATCGCAAAGGCGAGCGCCTCGGTACGCAAGCTACAAGAACATGAGATAACTGTATTCGACGAGTGTCTTTGAGCACGAGTCATTCCGTTCCTTCGCGCACGAGTTAGAAAGGCTAGCACATTGAAAGACTATGAAGGCGAGCGCCCTAGCGTGCAAGCTACGAACATTGAATATTAAGGCTAAGAACATGGAATTATGGTATTGAGGCGTTCATCGCATACACGGCTCGAAGAAATGAGAACAATCGTGTCAAGGCGTGCCTACGTGCACGAGAATCATAAAAGATGGCTTCGTTGTGAGGAGAACAGTTGTGGCATGAAGGTGACGAAACTGTCAAAAGTGACATGATGCCTCAAAAAGTGTTTGGGACCTTCGGGTCGTTCGGTTGACGAACATTGAGTTGAGGCATGATGCCATTGAACATTGAAATGAAGTATGGAATGTGAAAACATAGAAAGTTAATGGGAGAAATACGAGATGATAAAGTCTGAATCTCTGACTCAAAATTATGTTTGGTTGTTTGAATAATAGTACGTTGCATGGTCGAATGGACTTGAGAAAATGATGAGATAATCTCCCGTATACGGGTGTTCCCTTCAGACGGGTTGCGGCAGGGCACCGGGATCGTTCGGCCTAGGAGGGATATAATCTTTGAGGGGTGCACATCCGTAAGACGATTAGCAATAGCTTATCGAGATACGAAAAGTCGCAAATGATGGTATGCAATGGAAGGTCTCCATAATTGGGATAGCAACCCACTACGAGAGGCTCCGGGCTACCCAATTTGAGAAAAAAAAGAAGGAAAAAAAAGAAAGAAAGAAAAGAAAAGAAAGAAAAGAAAAGAGAAACCTTTAGTCCCTTCTGGAGCGGATACGTCAACGACCTTCATATAGTTAAGGAATGATGGGTTGAAAGTGCAGGCATGTATGTATCCTGTACACATAGATCATGCATATAGAGTACATATAACATGATAGGGAAGGAATGGGGGCGTATTCACCTTGCATCGGTGCAAGGGCGAGTGCGTCTATGTTGGTAAGAAGTTGCGCCACAAAACAAACACGAGATTGCTTGCTTGCTTGCCTATTCAATTCGAATAACATGCTTGCCATGATAACATACTTCACCGCTTTCAAATATGCCATGAAATTGACCCTAAGGAGAATATAACAAGATCATAAGCTAAGTTGCATGATTCAACATAAATACTAAATGTCGGTTTAGAAAGTGGGTCTTTTCATCAGTACATGCGAGGACGAACGTACTGATCCTCCACTAGCTTTCATGCAGGGTGCAAGGAATGGATTGCTCACGGTGAAGCTTTGCCTGAGGAATGGATTGTCGTAGCGTATTTAAGCGTGCGATCACATTGACGCTCGAACTTGCAACAGGATTGATGCGGCCGAGATATAGAAGGCATGATGTATGGAACGGTAAAATCCTTTGTGAGCAAGAGAGAACTTGAGTGTTGTAGCCAATCTGGCAAATTAAGTTGGGCTATGGAAAGCCTTTGTAATCTCAGTTCATTATCAATATAGAAAATTATTTCGTATACTTTGTTTTCTTCCGTTTGCTAATATCAAATCAAAGATAACCATTTGAGAACTTGTCATCTTGCCTTGTACGAGTGCAACTCCAGACTCGTACGGCATCACGTCCCAGCGAGGACGATGATTCGGATAAAACGATACGAGGACGAGCAATTTTCTGGGTCGGGACGTGACAATTGGTATCACAGCTCTAGGCTCAAATTCCTCAGGATGTTTACTTCGTTTCAATCCCAAATAGTTGCCCACCACAAACCAAACCACTCTTGACTCTACTCGATGCCGCACTAGATGTTCCATACAATAAGTCTAATACAAATCGTGTAATTTTGCCTCATGTGTTTTGGAAATTACATGATGTTTGCTAAGGAAGTCACAAAATATTTGTTGCATCGAGTGCAACAAGTCGTGAAATAATTGTTGCTACAAGCGTAACAAGTCGCGAGATGTGAATTGAGTTGTTGGTTGCTGTAAGTGCAACAAGTTGAGAAATATGAATCAAAATGTTTGTTGTCTCAATGCAACAGTCGATGTGAGAAATATTGGTTGCATCGATATAATGAAAGTCGTGAAATGTTGTTGTATCAAATGTAACGAGTTGTGAATGATGCGTTGCAAGGAAAATGAAAATTAAAAATTGAATGTGTTGAACAGATTTGAGTATTGGCTTTGAATATCAGAAATAAAACGTTGCACGAGATGCAACTGGGAAAACTGAATTAAAACGTTGCACGAGATACAACGGAGAAAACTAAATTAAAATGTTGCATGAGATGCAACGGAGGAGACTGACTTTAAAACGTTGCACGAGATGCAACGGTTGAATCTTAATAATACGTTGCATGAGATGCAAAGGAAGGAACTAAAATCATAAATTGATAGAACGAATCGTTCGGTTGCGCACCGAGCTTGTGTTGGCAAATGAATACATTGGCTGAGTTATGTCGGATTTTGATTTATCAAAAAGTTAAGGTTGTGATTGGCATGATCACTGCGGAAATTGTAAGTTAGAATAAACAGTTGGTTCATACCGAGTATGATGCGAGAGAAATAGGTTGATTTCCGAGTGGTATATGCCATACCACGTATGCGATGAATGACTCGATTCTGAGTGGTATATGCTATACCACTTGTGCGATGAATTGCCTCGACGCGTTGTGAAAATTGCGGAAGGTTTGTCCACAACGGATGGGAGAGTACCGAGACTCGATTGGAAATTTGTATGACGATATGTTGATGCAAGTGTTCTTCGATAATCGGATTGGAACGATAGGACGGAGACTCGTATCAATGAAAGATACGTCGGACAAAAATTTATAAGTCGATCGAACGACCAAGACTAACGAAACAATTATGCCTTAAAGCAATAGTCGGATCGACAGGATAGGAAACTTGAACTTGTAATCGAATCACACGACTTGCGATCTTGATAGAAATGTTGGGCGATGCGAATTATAATCGGATCGCACGAGGTGCGACTTCGGTGAAGAGTTGGTTGATACAGATAAATAGTGCCTCAGAGATAGTTGGTTACGTTGCGTGAAAACTCATTTAAGTATGACCAAAATACGCAAAACTTAAGGTGGCGTGATCGTATAACTCGAGGGTATGATATTGGATAATCGGTAACTCGGTTATGCGATCAAAGTATAGCGGGACGCGGCGAATCGAAAACGAGTTGATGAGTATGAAAAATTTTGTAGTGAACTTGGAAGTATGCAATACGAACTAAAGTCGACGTTGATACAGATTCAAAGTTGACCCTCGTGTTATCAAAATTGATATGACCTATCAAAATCGATACATGAGAAAACGTAAGCACGATGTGAGAATACAAAATGGGAAACGCCAACGATATCGGAATTTTCGAAAATAGCAATACGAAAGTGTCGAACTGGTTGATCGTAAACTTTGTGATTGATCATGACGAGACTATAAAGTCATCGACGATTGTTTCGATGCGTATACAATCTCGGGTGTTGACCGTGGGTAGAAAGACTCGAACTCAATACGAGTAGATGTTTCATGAAATATGAAATTATCAATGGCAGTGCATGACTTTACTCGGAGGATAGTTGTGCATCAGTTGCACCGATAGAAATGGTTTTGTCCCAAATTGGGTAGTCGCAAAGAAATCATTGGAATGTGATTTGGCTCCGAAATAAGATATAGCATGGTTCATAGTAACTGTCCTTCGTTAATGAACCACAATTATCGAGCGTAGCTTCGGGGTAGCTGACCCTAGAAGACTTGACCGTCAAATCAAATTGAATGTTGCAGATCGTAAGATGACCCATGCGATATCGCATATGAAATTGTATCGACAACAAATATAATGTGGTACATGTTGATGATAAGTCTATGCGATTTTAAGAATCATGCTATGCACGAACGCGAGTGGTAAGAGAATGACTTACGAGTTATGTCGTTAGATTTGGATTCACCTTGTAATTGATCTTGCGTGAATCGAACTTATATTCGATGTTGCGAGACGGATAAGTTGGGAATTTGCCTAGTGAATTCCTACTCGTTAGGAATCGAACATAAGATGCATCGTAGAGACTTTAAGTCAAAGAGATTGTTGCCTTGAGCACCGTCGCCTCGATGTAAACTTTTTTGTCGGATAGATTGTGGCCTTTGTGCAATGTCAATTTAAAGTTGCATCAGAAGAATTTAAGTACGGTGTCCAGGTAAGTAACCTAGCGGGCGTAGTCCTGAATGTTGATGCATTTGCAAGTCCACAAAGGAAATAGTATCGAGATGAGTTGCATAGCCAGACTTCGGAAATAGTTGGACAGCGATTTCGAATGCAAGGTGTTGCGGAGGATCGTTGCGATCGGATGCGCGACGGCTCGACGCAACGTATAGAATTGATGGTCCATACGAAATGAGAAATGTGATTTTGAATCGCGTTGCGTGTAGAGACCTTATTGAATGAATCACGTATGTATCGAATATACGTATGTGATAAAATTTTGAGAACAGTTGCTAAAGATAAGTCCGATCGAGGGTACGAGATTGCAAGCATAGGATTAAAATTTACCTGTCAGCTTTGTTCCAATTCTCTACCATTGGGCTTGGCTGAAATACACATATTTTTGGGACGCCTTGAATAGGTGTACGATCCAAATTAAGTTGCATACTGAATTAAAATTGAGCTGCAGGAAAGAATGAAAGTTAATGAAAGCTTGCATGAGTGTTTGAAATAGAACAACGATAGTTGGGCGAGATCGTGAAACAATCTGGAGAAACACTTGAATTGAGTGTTGGTTTCGGTTCGAGGACGAACCTTGTTTTGAGTGGTATATTATGTAATGCCCTACTCCGCATGGTGCATTATGCTGATGTGGACACACACAAAAAGAAGAAAAAACGATGTCTGTCTTTTTTTCTTCTTTTTGTGTGTGTCCACATCTGAGTCGTTGACTCGAAGAGTCACGTTGACCAAATTTAAGTATCAATGTGAATTGATACCATAGTTACATTGTCCCGAGAATGCATCGAGTCGGATAGATGCATAGAGTTGCATTGAGCCGAGGAACGCATCAAGTAAGATCGATGTAAGTGTTAAGTTGGCCTGAAAGAAAGCATTGAGTCGGCTCGAAGAGAAATCGAATCGACGCAAGGCTTAGTCCGATTCGGACAAGTATAGATTTTAGTTGGTTTCGTATGCAGGCTATACGTTTACGCTGAAATATAAGAGGTCGACATTTTGCCTTATTTACGACGGGGTCCAAAAAAATAAATCACAGCCTTGCTACGGACTGAAGTAGGCCAAATCGCTTGGATAATTCAACGTAGCACAAAGCGTTCGAATGGCCAAGTCAAAGGAGTTGGTCGTGCAACAAAGATATAAAATCAAACCGCATAGGCTCGACGAAACGACAACGCATATCGGCTTAAGGTGGGAGGACTGACTCTTCTTTTTTTACTCCCTCATGCATAAGTAAAAATGTATCATTGTATGCTAAGTTCACATATCGACGCCACGGACGTGGTCCGATTCGAAGATAAATCATAGTGTGTGTCGAACACTAGTTAGAACAATTGAAATAAAACATGCATAAAATGCACGATTCGCTATGGAACATTGGATATCGCAAAGGTGAATGCCTCGGTGCGCAAGCCACAAGAACATAGGATAACTGTATTCGGCGAGTGCCTTCGTGCACGAGCCATTCCGTGCCTTCGCGCACGAGTTAGAAAGGCTAGCATATTGAAAGATTATGAAGACGAGCGCCCTAGCGTGCAAGTCACGAACATTGAACATTAAGGCTAAGAACATGGAATTACGATATCGAGGCGTACATCGTATGCACAATCGAAGAAATGAGAACAATCGTGTCAAAGCGTGCCTACGTGCACGAGAATCATAAAAGATGGCTTCATTGCGAAGAGAACAGTTGTGGCATGAAGGTGACGGAACTGTCAGAAGTGACATAATACCTCGAAAAGTGTTCGGGACCTTCGGGTCATTCGGTTGACGAACATTGAGTTGAGGCATGATGTCGTTGAACATTGAAACGAAGTATGGAATGTGAGAACATAGAAAGTTAATGGAAGAAATACGAGATGATAAAGTCTGAGTCTCGGACTCAAGACTATGTTTGGTTGTTTGAATAATAATGCGTTGCATGGTCGAATGGACTTGAGGAAATAATGAGATAATCTTTCGTGTACGGGTGTTTCCTTCGAATGGGTTGCGGTGGGGCACCGGAACCGTTCGACCTAGGAGGGATATAATCTTTGAGGAGCGCACATCCGTAAGATGATTAGCGATCGCTTAGCAAGATGTGAAAAGCCGCAAATGATGGTATGCAACGGAAGGTCTCCGTAATTGGGATAGCAACCCACAATGAGAGGCGCCGGGCTACCCAATTTGAGAAAGAAAAGAAAGAAAGAAAAAAAAAGAAAGAAAGAAAGAAAAGAAAAGAAAGAAACCTTTAGTCCATTCTGGCACGGATACGCCAATGACCTTCATATTGTTAAGGAACGATGGATTGAAAGTGCAGGCACGTATGTATCATGCACACATAGACCATACATAGAGAGCACTTATAACATGACGGAAAAGGAATGGGACGTATTCACCTTGCGTCGATGCAAGGGCGAGTGCGTCTATGTTGGTAAGAAGTCGCACCACGAAACAAATACGAGATTGCTTGCCTGCTTGACTATTCAATTCGAATAACATGCTTGCCATGATAATTTGCTTTACCGCTTTCGAATGTGCCATGAAATCGACCCTAAGGAGAATATAGCAAGATCATAAGCTAAGTTGCATGATTCAACATAAATACTAAATGTCAGTTTAGAAAGTGGGTCTTTTCATCAGTTCCTGCAAGGACGAACGTACTGATCCCCCACTATCTTTCATTCAGGGTGCAGGGAATGGATTGCTCCGGAGCTTTGCTTGAACAAGCTGAGAAATGGATTGTCGTAGCGTATTTAAGCGTGCGGTCACATTGACGCTCGGACTTGCAACAGGATTTATGCGGCCAAGATATAGAAGGCATGATGTATGGAACGGTGAAATCCTTTGTGGGCAAGAGAGAATAACCAATCTGGCAAATTCAGTTGGACTACTGAAAGCCTTTGTAATCTCAGTTCATTATCAATAAAGAGAATTGTTTCATATACTTTGTTTTCTTCCGTTTACTAATATCAAATCAAAGATATCCATTTGAGAACTTGTCATCTTGCCTTGTACGAGTGCAACTCCAGACTCTTACGACATTACGCCTCCGCGAGGACGATGATTTGGATAAATCGATGCGAGGACGAGCGATTTTTCAGGTCGGGACGTAACAACGCGGGGACGCCGCAGGGAGGAGCCGTCGAGGCTAGCGTCGGTCGAAACGCGCACGGGAGGTGCTGGCGACACGCGAGGCGCGCTGGTGGCGGTCGCCGGCGCGACGGAAGCTGCTGGCAGCGTCGCCGGAGCGACGGAAACTCCTTGCAGGGGTCAGCCGGCGCTGGCGCGGCCGGAAGTGGCTGTCGACGCCGGTCGGGGGTTGGCGCGAAAACACAGCTAGAGTGGTGTCGATGCGACCGAGGTGTCGCGGGGAGTACGGGGATGGCTTCGATTTCGGGAACGGAGGAGCGGGGAAGAAATGAAGAAATTGGGAGATGGGGGAGTTTGAATGTTTCTGTGAATGGAGAATGGTTTCTGAGAGTATACAATACGTGAGGAAGAGAGACGTGAGAGGTTCCGCGTAGGGAATGGATCTGAGGGAGAACCGGAGAGAGTGGGGACCGGATTAGTCATGGGGCGTAGGGAGTGGATCTGAGGGGGGTTATTAGTCATGCGTTAAGTGTGGGTTTCGGGTTTGGGTTTCCAATGGGCTTAAGTTACAAATAACAAAAATACAACCAAAATAATGGGCTTTACAAAATCTCTTTCAATATTTTGGTGTATTTGCCCCCATTTGACAGTGGGAGACCTAGGATTACTCATATCGGCAACCTGTCTTCAAATTTCACTTTTACTTGCCAGTAGTAAAAACTAAGATCAATACTGGTGTTAAATAGCCAACCAAGCTGACTATTTAACTGTTATCATCATCAGAGTAAACACCCATTATACATCTCGAAATAAGGTTGCAAGATTCAAATGGAATCCAACTTTAAGTAATTTACTATTGAATACTAGTTCCTCCGCAAGACCAATTTGATCAACATTTTCACAACTCACATTATAGTCTTCCTGTAATTCATTAATTGCATAGAATTAAGAAATGCCAACAACCAGTAATACATTACTGTTAAATAAATTTTGAATAACCCAGAGAGGCAGCATCTCCCCAGTAAATCTCTAATGCAAGTAAGAGAAATGAGTAACTCATGCATTATTGCAGCATCAGAAGGTGCTACTTACACAACAATAGTCTCCACGGAAGCAAGTCAATTTTATTCAAAAATTCAAAGTAGCATGGGTGCCGCAATCATAAGCTCAAACCTTGGAGTACTAAAGGAAATGTCACAAGGAAAACACAACTTAAGTCAGGCACGAATATGCCAGAGCCTTCTCCTCAGTTAGCTCAGCAGCAGTGGCATCCAGCTTCTTCCTCGAGAATTCATCAACAGAAAGCCCTGAGAAGATTTGAGGAAAATGAATATCAATACCCGTACTTTCAGAAATTTCCTTTGAATTGTTTAACTATTAAATTGCTTAAAGATTTCTGTAGGAAAACATTGCTAGTTATGTTAACCAACAAGTTATATAGCATCTGAGTGTGCATGCTAATTACAACAAACTCCCTTAAGCCTTCGGTTATCATTGAATGTACTCTGGTATTAACCTTAACCATTTTCAAACCAATGATGGTTTAATTTGGCACCTGAAACGACTGAGCCAAATATTTGTGATCTCTTGTTCTTTTTCACTTTGACATCTTTTTGAAAATGAACAAGTATAAGACTTAATCAAAGAAGTCCTATGAAAGTTAGAATCTTATAATCTTTTGGCATAAAGAGTCCATGTTACACATTATCGTACGACTGTACGAGACCATTACTCCAGGGATCTCTAAAGACGAAAATATTTCTAATTTGAGTATTTAAAAATAATGCGCAAGGAAGGGAGTTTGGGGATTCTCGAATAAGTGCGCATGTAGGGGAGTTTTGGGGATCTAGCGCCGACCCTATTGCCTTTAGAGCGACATATATATCCCCATCGAGAAAGAGGGAGATTGAGAGGGGGAAAGTTCGGGAGATAGATAGGGATTAGGGAGGTAGGGAGAGGATAGGGTGTCCAGAGAGGGGATGGATCGGTTGTTGTCAAACAATAATAGTCAAGTACTTGGTTGTATCTCGCATCCGGTTGAGTACTCAAGTTGGTTTGTCATTGGTGACAATATAAAGGGAGTTATTCAGAAAGTTAAGTCTCATATCATATAGAAATTTAAGTCTCGTACGGGAATAATCCTGACTTGACTCTCACCGCATTCCCAACAAGTGGTATGAGAACCCAAGGTTACTGAATCAGAGTTAGGCTGGATTAAGTGCTTTAGTTGTTTTAAGACAGATTGTGCTGACATGTGCATGTTACGTATAATCTGATTCAAGTCAAGTTGGCTCCTAAGATGAAGTTGTTTCCCCCAACTTGGCTCCTAAGGTGGAATATCTCCATAAGGTGGTCCGACTACTGAACCTAAGGTTGAAGGGATTATACGAGTTCACTCCTAAGGTGGAACATCTCCATAAGGTGATTCGAGTACATGAACTAAGGTTGGAGGAACTATACGGATTGGCTTCAAAGGTGTGTCTAGTCCGCGTGCCCAAGGTGAAGCGCATGACGCGTGGTTGGCACCTAATAGTGGTGTGAATGTGTGGAATTAACTCTATGTTTGAATATATCGACAAAACACTATGTTGGATCTCTTGGTTGCTTGGGCACATCCGGGTACAAGCTAAAGTAGAGATTGTTGGGTTGCATATCGCATCCAATTGAGCAATCAAGGTGGTTCAAAACAAGTGAAAATATAAAAGGAGTTAATTAGAAAGTTTAGTCCCACTTGTATAAAAAGTGGGAGTATGATGTATAGATATACAGGATTCGTTCATGGCTCAACAAAAATTTTTATTTTAAGTCAAATGTGACAAGTCCAATATCATATTTCATGGATCAACTCCGGTGCGGGGTGTCTCACCGCTTTCCCAACATCAACGTCAATGTCACGGCGATGAGAGTCACCTCAGGTGGTATGGACTGTACAATGCAGACAAATAAATGCACTTGAGAGACAAGATAATAGTTGAAGGAATTGTTAGAAATAGGGGTAGGACCTAAACTAACTTGGATTAAAGGCTATAAAAATGGATTGGTTTCTGTTAATATTACACATGGACCTTAACCGCCTGATTGAAAGAAAATGATTTAAATAGCCAAAACCCCAAAAGTTGGGGATAAAGGCTTTGTTGTATTAATATTCAAGGAAATGTATATGTACAGTGTTCTTTTACATGGATGGAAGTCAAACATCCAAATAAGGTATGCAACCGTGATAAATTGTTATATCTTACAACCTAAGTATCCTCTTCTAGTCTGTTTTCAGGCACGAAGCGAGCATGAGATAGTGCAGGGCCTTTGCATGATAAAAGTAGAGACGATAATTAAATTTAAATATGTAATTTGGGGATTAAAGTTGAAATACCAGTACCTAAGGTGGTTTTATACCGCATGTGCACCCGTGAAGAACTCTGGTTGTGATTTGGTTAGATTTTTCATATAGTCTATTTACCCTCACTTGACACAGCTTGACCTACTTGACTTAGTTGTAGTATCGCTTTCACACAAGTTTCATATAGCAAGGATCAAAGGTTCGAATCCAGTAGTATAAAACCGTCACATGAACATGCCACATCAATGTAAAAACACAATGTATTATACTTCATAGAGATCACCAGCATCAACCTCTCAGTTCCTATTTCCTAATCCCATTGATTATTAGATGCAAAAATTATCCAAACATTATGTAAAAACAATAATGGAACAAAAGCTTCTAGTTTTCAAGATATAAATATATTTAAGAAATGCATAAATCCAGAGAAATAAATCAAATGCAAAAAGTCACCAAATAAATAAGTTAGAAGTTTCGCATAAATATGCATACCTTGGACAATAGTCCACTGGCCATCACGACATGTTACAGGGAAAGAATAGATCAACCCAGCAGGTACATTGTAAGACCCGTCGGAGTACACTCCCATGGATACAAAAGTTCCCTGCCATTTTACAGAGTTCACATAAATTTTTGACCAAAACAAGAAAGCCCGCATTACACATTTAGCCCATGGTTAAGACGGCAACCTCAGGAGTTCCAAGGACCCAATCACGAATGTGATCACAAGCAGAACTCGCAGCAGATAGTGCACTTGAAAGTTTCCGAGCCTTGATGATTGCAGCACCACGTTGTTGAACAGTTGTAATGAATTCCCCTCTAAGCCTTTTGCAATCAGATATGATCATATTAAATGATAAACAAACATACGGTATCCTACAATATTACAACAAAAACTAGCTGCGTATATTTCATACCAGGCTTCATCAGAAACAAGTTCAGGGACAGGCTTTTCTCCACTTTCAGTTTTTACTGTTGCATGGCTGACATCAGGGTACTGTGTAGAAGAATGATTACCCCATATGATAACATTCTTTACATCACTAACTTGAACATTCAGCCGTTCAGAAATTTGTCCAAGGGCCCTGTTGTGATCGAGCCTTGTCAAGCAGGTTATGTTCTTCTCGGGGATGGATGGGGCATACTCCTTCAATATAAGGGCATTGGTGTTTGCAGGGTTAGCCACAACCAGCACCTGCAAGACAGCATCGCAAAATATTAGTAAAATTTATTTGAATAATACAAGTTATAACAATCATATCACGAACAAGGATATGAAGGCAGATTACGTGTGACCATCAAATAGAAGTATCAGTTATAATATTGCTGGATTGTGCCACTACAATGAGTTGTTTATAACAAGGACATGGAAAACAGATTATGTGAATCCATCAATATAGTTATCAGTCTTAAAATTGTTTTATAGCTCTACTAAAATGTATCGTCTCCATCTTGCTTCATAAGTTCTTTCCTTTAATATGTGCAGCTGAAAATAACAAAGGCAAAAGAAAATTAGATTGAAATCTATTTCACACCTTGCAATTTGTAGCTGCGTACTGTTCAAGTGCAGATGCTTGAGATTTGTAGATAGAGACATTCTTTGACATCACATCCTTCCTCTCCATTCCCTCTTTTCTTGGGAAACCACCAACCATGACTGCTATGTTGACCCCAGTACAAGCCTCGACAACATCAGTTGTGGCAACAACTCCTGACATACAAGGGCAAAAAAACTTTTTTTAACTGGGTTGCACAAGCTAATTAAGTATGTGTTAAACTGGAAAGAGAGAGGACCCTTCAGAAGGGGAAATGCTGCATCGATCAACTCCATTTTAACCCCGTTTAAAGACTCTGCAGCAGGTGGAATGTCGAGCATGTGCAAGATAACAGGCTGATCAGGGCCAAGCATCACGCCCCTAGCAATCATAGGCACAAGTGCATATCCAATTTGACCTGCAGATAACAGAAGAAGCTGAAACTTTAGAGTTCAAATCAGTATTAAGATGACAGTGACGAGGGGTCTTTAGAACCCCTCGCAGTGAAAATGTGCATCCAATTCTCATGCAGGCCCGGCCCTGGCACAGGGCAGGCTGGGCCACTGTCCAGGGCCCAAATTGTATGGGGGGCACCAATATTTATATTGTATACTTGTACGCTAAAGTTTAGGGCCCAAATTAAAGAGGGGACATTCTACATTCATTAACTAAGTTGGAGCCCCAACCGTTCCCCATATCTAAATTCTACTATTTTCTAGGGAAGGAGAATGGACACTCTGACTATTTCTTCTTAGAAAAGAAGATACGACATAGAAAAATATATTTCTTCCTAGGGAAGAAGAACAGGTACATTAATGTTTTTTACGAGAAAAAGATTGAGAATAATCGATTCCTCTTCTCATATTTATTCTTATCTTTGGTTCTTTTTATATGTATTCAGTTACTTGTTCCATCTTTTTTTTTCTTCTTCTGTTATATCTTTCCGTTATTATCATATCTTTCATTTTCTAAGGCTGGTGAAGACAAAAAAAAAACAATTTGAAAATTTAGGTTTGCCTATCAATTTGCAATTGTAAGGAGGAATCGAGCAAGGTATATCTGAATTTTCTGGTCATTTAATAAAAAAAATTCTTCTCTAAATTTTTTTCGGTCATTTGAAGCCTAGTTTAGTTTCTTTTAAAAAATCTTCGGTCATTTTTTTTAATATTCTCTAAAAAATTTGAAGCCTAATTTAATTCTTTTAAATTTTCGATATTCTCTTAAAATTTTAGTTTTTGGTCATTTAAATCTTTATATTTTCGATATTCTCTAAAAAAAATAGTTTCTTTTAAATTTGTCCGGTCGTTTAAATTTTGAAGTCTAATTTAATTTCTTTTAGAAAATATTTTCTTAAAAAATTTGAAGCCTAATTTAAATCTTTTCAATTTTTGATATATTCCATAAAAAATTTCTTTTAAATTTTTTCGGACATTAAAATTTTTAAGCATAATTTTTTTTTCCTTTTAAAAATCTTCTCTGAAAAAAAATCGTCATTTGAAGCCCAAATTCGATTTTGTGGTAATTTAATTTGATCCGGACTGAAAAATATTTGGTTTGCAGTTTCTTTTAAAAAACCTTCTCTAAAAAAATTTGAATTCTAGCTTAAAATTGTAAACTTTTTAAATCTTTTAAATTTGATAAAATCTTATTTGCGGACCACGATGAAATGGATTAGTAATATTAAGTATTGAAAAGAATATCTTGGAAAATATTATGGTTGATCAAACAACTGATTTTTTTTGCCTCTAAAAATGCAACAAGGAATCAGTTTAGATGAGAATTTAGTTTATTTGGTAGCGGTTTTGTTGTGTAGGTCATTGGAGAAGGCCCTTGTCTATGGAATATGTACTAGAAGATATGTTAGAAAAATGTGAAAAAACGTTGTTAAACATTTTAGGTCATCGAAGGAGGCTTCTTCTACTAGAAAATGTCAAGAAAGTGATTTAACTTTTTAGGTCATCGGAGGAGACATATATCTAAGGATTATGTATTAGAAGACCTGCTAAAAAATGTGTGAAGAAAATTGTCTAACTTTTAAATGGCTTATTGGCTCTATGTTCTATGATTGGACCATATATTTTTATTGTTATGTACTCTTTTTTTTTTGGAGTTTTAACATTATTAATAAAATTTATTTATTGCAAAAAATGGACATATATAAAAAAAGAGGGGCACAAATTTTTTTCCGCCATGGGCCTAATAAACTTTAGGACCAGCCCTGTTCTCATGGAGTGCTCAACTCACATACCCTATCTTAATTAGACCATCAATGGATAACATTTCTCCACTCAAGTGTGTGTGTATATATATATATATATATATATATATATATATATATATATATATATATATATATATATAAATGATAATAACGTAACATCATATTACAAAAATCCTCGTAACCAGATCGAGATCACATTAATCTTGGATTGACAGCAGATTGAAGCGCCCATATATGTAACACCAACAAAATAACATATATCAATTAAATTAAAGCTCAAATTGTTCCACTCAATACTATACTTACTGAAAATTGAATATATACTTATTGAATATTGATTGATCAGTTACTAGATTGACCTATCTATATCTATTTCTTCTTTAAAAAGTTTCTTTCTTTCTTTTTTACTTCAAATCGCCATACAAGTGAAATTGAAGACGCATATATAATGGCTATTAAGAAAAGCCTTGATCTTGACTGTTGCCACTACTATATGATCCAGCTAACATAGACTAAATCGTAACCAAACATGTAGATTAGATCAGTAACAAAGAGTTCGAAAACCTAAAAAAAAAAAGTCGAGATTTAAAAGAAAGGACTCCACTTCAAAATTAACGCTTCCACTTCTAGATCAACGAGTGATCAATATACACCTTTACCAAGGTGATTCCGAGTAACTTTGAACTAGATCTGACTGGAATAAACTCAAAAAGGAAACTCCAAAACTCACGATCGCCACACAAATCATCAACTAACTAAGGATTGACTACTTCAGTGTCGGATCCAAAACCAAATCACTAGAAATCAACGCCTCCGCCTAAATAAAGCGCGAGCTTCTCGATCGCATGGCCACAGTTCTTAATGATCAGAGTACTAACACCGAAACCCTAATTTTTGGATCTAGGGAGAAGAGATGGAGTGGGGTGGAGAAGTGACGAACCTGCGGCACCGGTGACGAGAACGCGGACTGGATCTTTCGCCATTTGCTGTTAATTTGGTGATGGAGACGGAGAAAGAATCGAGCGGAGGAAGCTTTGACGGAGGAGACGAAGGATAGACGAGAGGGAGGCGAAGGCGGAGGTGGGGTATTTATAGCGGAGGGACGGAATAATGGCTTTCGATGCAGAGAATATTCGTATTTTTGCCCAATTGCTTGCTCTTCAGTCAATGACTGGTGGGCCATGTTTGTTTGGTCACCATGTCAAATTGTCACAAACAATTGTTATTTGGGGAAATTAGCATTTACATTTCCTTTATTATGGTTTAGGAAAATGATTTTTATACTAACCATCATTACAGCATAAAGAGAAGGAAAGGGAAGGAAATGTGCGTGTTATTATTCTCAAAGTAAGAAAAGTCCGATTTAATAAATCAAAAATATATGAGAGGTTAGTATAGAAATTTTATATTAAAGTTTGACATGTCTAGTTAAAAAAATTGGATCCTAAATTTTTACTTTTTATTTCTTTTTTATTATTATATCATGAATATTACTACAAGACAACCAACATATGATGGAAAGGAAAGTATAATCTCTTGATTAATTTTTCTATTATTATTTTTCTATTTTTATTAATTTTGTTATGGGTCATCGACAAGTTTGATTTAAAATTTGTAGTTCAATTCTTACCAGACAGTCGAACTTGAGTGACCCTTGTGGTTAACGGATAGAGTTCATAAGATCCTGACTGGATGGAGAAAAATTAGTAAATTGAGCCACGGGGGTGTATTATTTCTTCCATCTATAAAAAATGGTGGAAGTTAGGGGACAGTGGGCTCAAAATGCATGCAATGCAGCGTGCAAAAAAATTCGTATTTATAAAAAATGATGGAAGTTGGAGGACAGCGGGCGCAAAAGATATAGCGTGTACAAAATTCCATACGAATTGTCGAGCATCTCAAAAAAAAAAATCCTTAGAAGACAAATTATGACAATAAATAATTGCAAAAAAATGGGACCTCCAAAGGTTGGAACGAATAAAGATGACAATAGCAATAGTAAAAATGGCTAAGTTGTATATTCTATTTTATTCTTTCTAAGAAAAAACAAAAATGGCAAGCTAGACATTAGGAGTTTGTTTGATAATGGGTAAGACAGAGTAATCTAACAAGATCTTACATAAACCAGCATCAATTTTTTGCGCCTTACGCCTCCACTGGGGCTCGAACTTTGACCACTTGGACCGCATCATCTCTCTTAACCACTAGGCTAGAGGTTATTTGCCCTTTTATATATATATATATATATATATATATATATATATATATATATATATATATATATATATATATATATATATTGAAGTAATGGATAATTGTGGGGAACTCGCCTCCACTGGGGCTCGAACTCCGACCACTTAAGCCGCATGCATCTCTCTTAACCACTAGGCTAGAGGTCATTTGCTATATATATATATATATATATATATATATATATATATAGGCTAGAGGTCATTTGCTATATATATATATATATATATATATATATATATATATATATATATATATATATATATATATATATATATATATATATATATATATATATATATATATATATATTGTGTGTGTGTGTAATGGCAACGCTAGGGTTTCCGCTAGGTAGCATCCGCTAGGTAGCATCCATCTGGAGGCTGGGGGCTCGTCGGAGAAGGCCCTTCTGACACCGGAGATCCAGCCATTAGAGATGAAGGGGGAGGATGGACTACATTGGCGAGACGCATGCGGCCAGGGACGCTTCCTCGACGGGAACAACCAGAAGGAGGGGAAAGGGGGAGACCAAATCGCAATTTAACGTCGGTTAATCTGCCCAAACAGGGAACACCACGGACCGTGCAAGAGAGACATCAAGGGAGGGTGGCATAATCGGGGCCTCCATCGCTGATGGGATCAGTGGGGCATGGGCGTGGGGACCTATAAGGAGGTTTGGGGTACGGGGGCACTGTTACCTTTCATCTTGTATATGTACCTGCTCAGAAGAGGTGTGAGGGTACGCAGAAAACTATGCCAAAGCGGGTATCATGGGCAGATCTGTGTAATCCCTCGGTGGTCCAGGAAGAGACAGAACTGCAGTACATTGAGCCAAGTATAATTAATGGTAGGAGAGTTGCAAATATCACAATAGATAATATTGAAGAAACTACGGAATATTGGAAAAATACCTCAATTCTATACGTAATGGGAAAGAAATCATGTTATGGACAACTAAGGGCATTCGCTCTTCGGGTTTGGCGACCTAAAGGAGATATGGAGATATTCTCGCGAGAGAATGGCTTTTATTTCATCAAATTTTTGCTTGAGGAGGACCTGGATTAGGTGCTGGAAGGCGGTCCGTGGACATTCAACGGCCGGTTAGTAGTGCTTAAAAGATGGTTTTCGGAAACGTGCTTCGAGAAAGATCAGCTTACGTTGTTCCTGTCTGGATCAGGTTACCATGGTTATCACCAAAACTATGGAGTTTACCTTTGTCACGACCCGCAAAATCTAAATCACGTATTCATGTCCCACGCCAAGTTTTAACTCAATCGGATACTCCGAGCTCCGTTTCGCCCTCTAACTCGGTTTTTCTCTCCTGGCGACCGTGGAAGTCCAGATACAAAGTCCATGGTGATGTGCTCCCACTTCCACTCGGGAATGGGTAGCGGCTGTAGCAATCCACCTGGTCTCTGCCTCTCGGCCTTCACCTGCTGACACACAAGACAACGAGATACAAACTGAGCTACCTCGCGCTTCATGCCATACCACCATACGTGCTCTCTCAAGTCCCTATACATCTTGTTGGCTCCAGGATGCATAGAATACTGAGAGCGATGCGCCTCCTGAAGAACCTCCTCCCGAAGCTCTCCACGCGGAACGCACAGCCTAGTACCGTGCCGCAACGACCCATCTTCGGCTACAGAGAAATCGTCAAGCAAGCTCATCCTCACCTGCTCCCTGATGCTCCTCAGGGCAACATCATTATACTGCGCTGACCTGACTCTATCCATCAGCTCAGACTGAATCTGCAAACCCCACATCTGGATCTCCATGCCCGGAATGATGACCTCGATACCCAAACTATCTAGGTCGGCCAACAAGTAACGATCTGTCGTCAAGAACATAGCAACAGGATACCTGCTCAAGGCATCTGCAACTACGTTGGCCTTCCCCGGATGGTACTGCAAGGATATATCGAAGTCCTTCATCAGCTCTAACCACCGCCTCTGCCGCATGTTCAACTCCTTCTGAGTGAACACGTACTTCAAGCTCTTGTGATCTGTGAAGATCTCAACTCGCTCTCCGTACAGGTAATACTTCTACAACTTCAAAGCAAATATCACCGCGGCCAACTCCAGATCATGAGTAGGATAGTTCTTCTCATGAGGACGCAACTGCCTGGATGCATAGGCAATCACCTTCCCGTGCTGCTGAAGAACACACCCTAAACCCTTTCCGGAAGCATCGCTGAAGATCGAGAACCCTCCTGACCCAGATGGCAAGGTCAGGATCGGAGCTGAAGTCAACCTCCTCTTCAGCTCATCGAATGCAGCCTGACACTCATCAGTCCAGACGAACTCCACGTCCTTCCTGGTGAGTCTAGTCATCGGCTCTGCAATCCTCGAAAAGTCCTGGACGAACTTCCGGTAATAGCCAGCCAAACCCAGAAAGCTCTGAACCTCGGCAACTAAACTGGGCGTAGACCAAGACTCCACTGCCGAAATCTTCCTCTGGTCTACTGAAATCCCGTGCTCGGTCACAACATGACCTAGGAACTCCACCTGGTCTAAGAAGAACTCACACTTCGAAAGCTTCCCGTAGAGTTGCTCCCTCCTCAGAGTCTCTAACACAACTCTCAAGTGCTCCTCATGCTCCTCCTGCGTCTTCGAATAGATCAAGATATCGTCTATGAAGACCACCATGAACTTGTCAAGGTACTGATGGAATACCTTATTCATCAAGTTCATGAACACCGCGGGAGCATTGGTCAACCCAAATGGCATCACTGTAAACTCGTACTGGCCGTACCGAGTCTGAAATGCCGTCTTGGGAATGTCATCTCATCTCACCTTCAGCTGGTGATACCCGGACCTCAAATCTATCTTCGAAAAGACCTTTGCCCCACTCAGCTGATCGAACAAGTCGTCGATCCTCGGCAAAGGGTACCTATTCTTGATAGTGAGGTTGTTGAGCGCCCGGTAATCAATGCACATGCGGGACGTACCGTCCTTCTTCGGCACGAACAGGACTGGCGCTCCCCAGGACGAAGAACTGGATCTGATGAACCCCTTGTCCTGCAGCTCGTCGACTTGCTTCTTCAGCTCTATCAACTCGCTGTTGTTCACCCTATAGACATGCTGCGAGATGGCTCAGCGCCCGGCACCAAGTCTATGGAGAACTCAATGTCCCTGTCTGGCGGCATCCCCGGCAACTCCTCGGGAAAGACATCCGAGAACTCAGCAATCAACGGATGTGGCAAATCCTGCCCCGCCAATAAAGCTCCACAGAATCCAGCCTCCGGCTCCGCTGCTCCTCGAGCAAACTCGATCTCTGGCTCACCCGGCGTCCTAAAAAGAACTCTGCCTCCTCTACAATCAATGCTAGCATGGTGCATGCTCAACCAATCCATACCGAGTACCATATCGTACCTTACGAGCAGACACGCACTCAAGTCCCGGCCTCTCAGAGTGACTCTCCGCCCCTTGCAAATATTATTAACCAGGATAATACCTCCCCCGGTCATAATCTTGCAAGTCCTACCCATATATTCAGCAATGATATTGTGTCTCAGAGCAAAAGAAACAGACACAAAACTATGGGTCGCCCCAGAATCAAATAAGGCGAAAGCAGGGAAAGAATCTAGGAGAATATGACCTGCAACAACATCTCCCACGGGCTCTGTCTCCTCCTCTGCTGCCAAAGCGAACACCCTGCCCGCGGATGCTCCCCTCTGGTGCTGCACAAAACGCTGCTGCTGGGTCTGGAGTGGAGGACCCCTCTGCTGAACCGCTGGTCCTCTAGCCGGCTGTGCTCTGTCCTGGCCTCCTCTGACTCCGCGAAGGCGGCAATCCTTCAGCTGGTGATCGGGCGCCCCACAGTAGAGACAAACGCCCAACCTCTTCCTCCAAGCCTCCCTGGTGTGCCCCGGCTTCCCGCAGAAGCCGCACGGTATAGTCGGTCTCTGGCCCTGTCCCTGGTGCTGCTGGGCACGCGCCGGTGCCTGCTGGATCTGTAATAGAGGCTGCTGCTGAAACGGCCTCTGTTGCTGCTGCTGCTGAAAGTGGGGGCGCTTGGCCGGTCCCGCACTGGAACTCGCCCCCATAATATCTCCGCTCTTCTTCGGCTTGAGGCCGAAGTCCTCCTCTGCGATCTGTGCGTCCATCAATATCTGATCGAACGTCGCATCACGGCGACCCGAGGTGCGGGTGCGCACTGCAGGAGTAAGTCCCCTGCAGAACTTACGAGCCTTCTGTCCCTCATCCTGGATCATACCGGAAGCAAACCTGCTAAGGCGGAAGAACTCGGCTGCATACTCGTCCACCGACGAGTTCCCCTGAACTAGACCCATGAACTGGCCCTCCAATGCTGTAAGAGCCACGTCCGGAAAGAACTTCTCCTTGAAGAGCCTCCGGAAGTTCTCCCAAGTCAGCCCTCTCACCGACGCACGAGGATCCGTGCGGTACCATGTCAGCGCAATGTCGAAGAATCGGCTGGCTGCGGCCGAAACCCAAAGCGCTCTAGGAAGCTCTGTCAGCTCCATGCTCCGCTCTACATCCTCTAGCCAGTCGTCTGCATAAAGGATGCCCTCCGTGCCTGTGAAGTCCCTGGAGCTCATCTTCCTGAAGTCTAACAACCTTCGATTATGAAGTTGGCAAGTATGGTGAGTAAGCCATTACGGACATACATACCTACAGCAAGGCGTAAGCGGCTATCTTATGCACGAGCGTTTATAGGGATTGAAGTTTCTAGCGAACTACCTCGACAAATAGAGGTTTTCCTTGCTAATGGTGAGTGGCTAATACAACATAGAATATGAGTAGGTACCACCTTCTTATGAAAACTACAACTGCTTCGGCCGTACTAAAACCCTCTGCATAATTGACAAGGTTGGAAATATAGAGGGATCAGACTCTATCATGCAGCAAATGGGGGAGGATACTCAGGAAGGAAATCAAGAGCATATCATTGCTAATGCTAAAGGGGATGAAGACATGGTTGAGGCTCGGGGAGACGGAACACAGTTAGATTCCTAAGGTAGAGGAGGACATTCGAGCTCAGTGTTGGGTAAGCGCCAAGTTCTAGAGCAGAGAATTAAGGAGGATTCATAAAATTAGCAGGATATAGGGGCTACAGATGGGGATAAGCATTTGGAAAGGATAATCTTTGGCTCGTACACCACCATCCAAATAATGCCAACTTATAGGAAACCATCGAAGGAACGTCAGGTTCTAACCTCGGCCACGTGTATGGAGCTGTCGCTGCAGAACTAAGTAGTATAATAGAAAGGGTCCTCACTACAGATAACCCAAAGTGGAGACTTATGATGCAGAGTACGTCCTTAGAGAAGCAAGGAAATTTGCCTGAGGAACAAATAGACAAGATTCTCTCTAACCGCCCTAGGGAGAGTCAGAATCAGTCAAGGGTCGGCAATTCAAGTTCTTAATATCGTGCCTGACATGGAATGTTGAAGGGGATAATTCCATTGGAAGATGGAAGGAGATTCAAAACATTATCCGGATGAAGAAGTTTACTATAGTGTCTCTTATTGAGAGTAAGATCAAAACTCTTGACATAATTAATCAACGTACTACTATTAAATGGGAGTCCGCTCGTAATCTTAATATCTATGGAGTGGCACATATATGGATTATGTGGGATACACGGGTAGATGATAGTTTTTGGTAGTAGGGTTAGGGTTTTATAAGATCAAAACTCTTGACATAATTAATCAACGTACTACTATTAAAGGGGAGTCCGCTCGTAATCTTAATATCTATGGAGTGGCACATATATGGATTATGTGGGATACACGGGTAGATAATATTTTTTGGTAGTAGGGTTAGGGTTTTATGAAGGGATATATATATATATATATATATATATATATATATATATATATATATATATATATATATATATATATATATATAAAATAATAAATATATATATATATTATTTATTTTTATTTATTTATTTATTATTTATTTATTTATTTATTTATTTATTTATATTTGAAAGAAGGTAATTGTGGAGAACGCTCCCACCGGGAATCGATTTCCTGGCCACTTGGGCCACATGCATCTCTCTTAGCCACTAGGCTAATATATATATATATATATATATATATATATATATATATATATATATATATATATATATATATATATATATATATATATATATATATATATGCATCTCTCTTAGCAAAAAAAAAAAAATGCATCTCTCTTAGCAAGATGGCTTTCTGGAACTCCCTCCTATCCCGGGTCTAGTCGTTTTGGGTTCCTTCCTCCCCTCCTTTTGTTAGTATACGTGTATAGGCTTCGGCATTTTGCGCCTTCTGGTATACTTGTATAGCTTCGGCTTTTCTTCTTTATGGAATAAATGGGGAGTGTTTTGTTATATATATATATATATATATATATATATATATATATATATATATATATATATATATATATATATATATATACACACACACACATAAAATTTCGGGTTTATTTCTAACCTATATAGGGTCGACCACCCCTTGGGCTGCTCTATGGGGTGTTCAGCCGTGTGTGGGATGCCCATTGTGGTTGGGTATGGTAGTGTAGGGGTCGGCTAGGTTAGGGTTTTGGTTAGATAAATATTTATCAACTAGGATGACCCTTATATGCACTTTCTATACATGGAAACCACTATACACACACACACATACACAACCCAATCACAATATATAAATCCCCCATATATATATATATATATATATATATATATATATATATATATATATATATATATATATATATATATATGGGAAAACGGGATATGAGCCATAGGCTCATACTCTTAAATGAGCCATCCCACGTGGCTTCCATGTGGACCAATAAAAATATAGTGAGTTGGAAAGGAAATTTAAATAGATAGAAATAAAAGATCTCATAAAATATTTGATAAATAATAACTTACCATATTTTTGCTTAGAAACTTAACAAAAAAGTTTGCTTAGGAATTTAAATAGGAATAATACCATTTGTCCCTCCAAATTAAAATTAACATTAAAATTAAAATTAATATTAACATTAAAATTAATATTAACAATAATATTAACATTAATATTAACATTAATATTAAAATTAAAATTAAAATTAATATTAACATTATTATTAACATTAACATTAACATTAAAATTAAAATTAATATTAACAATAATATTAACATTAATATTAACATTAAAATTAAAATTAAAATTAATATTAACATTAAAATTAATATTAACATTAATCTTAACATTAACATTATGGAATCTTTTATTTCTTTCGATTTAAATTCCTAGGTAAACATATTTGGTAAGTTCCTAGGTAAAGATATGATAAGTTATTATTTATCAAATTTTTATGGGATCTTTTATTTCTATCTATGTAATTAATTTCTTTTCCAATTCACTATGTTTTTATTGGTCCACATGGAAGCCACATGGAATGGCTCATATAAGAGTATGAGCCTATGGCTCATATCCCGTTTTTCCTATATATATATATATATATATATATATATATATATATATATATATATATATATATATATATATTTTTTTTTTTTTTTTTTTTTTTTTTTTTATATCTAGCAAAAATATATATATATATATATATATATATATTTTTTTTTTCCTATATATATATATATATATATATATATATATATATATATATATATATATATATATATATATGAATATTTGCTAGATACACTACAAGTCTAATTAGAATTGGATTTGACTTTGGGTCAAGTTTAGACTAATGACAACTAGGAATATATGCATATAGGCACCCTATATATGAAAATATATCAATTTAATATATATATATATATATATATATATATATATATATATATATTTTATATATATATATATATATATATATATATATATATATATATATACATATATACATGTTTGGTGCAACCGGGTCTCCTAAAAAGTCAAAAGTCTCTAAAAAAAAATTAATTAAACCAAATATATGGTTTAAGCCACAACTTGACTTGTTTTCAAACAAGAGACATAAAATGGCTAGGTGTCATGACCCGCACCTGTCTTTCGGGATACGAGTACGTAGCCAAGTCCAGCCTATGCCGTAGTATCAACGGTCGTACACTTTTTATATCTCAATGTCAAACTCAAATAAACAAAATTATATCTAATTGCTCATTCACAATAATTGTTCAAATAAAAGTCCAATAGTACATTAAAATAATTTTTGGAACAAACCCACTAAATATTTAAATAAAAAAAATATCTACTCTATCTAGAATCTAAGGTCGGCCTCCAAGATATCTATCTTCCTAGAAAGGTCTAAAGTGCATAAAAGCAAGCATGGCAAGTCACCTGTAATGATCCAATCTGAAAAGGAGCAATGTACAATCCGATTGCAATAATATAACTTAATACAAAATAAGCTAGACAAGTAGAGATGAAGTACAACATAAAGGAAACATGTATATGAACTGGAAACAATAAACATGTACAAGAACTACTGGCAAGAACATGTATGAACAAGACAATTAGTAATGAACATGTACAAATAAAACAGATAATGCATTTGAAATACCTTTTGACATGTGAATGGCTGGACTAATACGGTACATTATAGATGGCTATCAACAATAAGAAGGTACGGCTAATCCATACGTGGGATGTATGACTTAGCTATCCACAATAACAATAATTGAAGTTTGTTCACAACCTACTAAGTGTTTTCCCTTCCGACTCACTAACAATCAATAACGGTCAATGATACAACAAGCCTATCGTGTCACAATCATATCTCAACTGGATACACAATAAAAAAAATAAAAAATAGATTATAATGCAATAAAAACATAAAATAATAGTGTACTTGTCTCAAGTTAAATTACAGTTGACATGACTTGATCATATTGGCATATAATAGTCTCAGATGTCAAAAGCACGCAAGATGGCCTCTAATGATGGAGCAGACCATGCTATTAAGTCCATAACGATCCAATTAGCTTAGGGTCGATATAAGGAAGTCAGGATTCACAGAATTAGGATCGTACGATTAACACGATCAAGATCAATCTAATTTATAATTTAAAAAGGAAATTCTAAATAAGAAAAAATATTTATAACCTATATTAGAAAATAATTGTGGTACTTGAAACTATATTTCACTAGTCAAAATAGTTTTAGATAACTACTTTAAAAATAAACTAAAAATTATTTTAAGGCTAAACCCTAATTTTGTCAAATATATTTTTGGTCAAAAGCCAATAATATATTTTAGAGATATTTTAATATATAGGTTAATAACAAATACGATATTAATATCAGTAAAACCAGTGATAATAATAATAAATAATAATAGTAGTATAACAACAACAATATTACTTATATACATCTATATATACTAATACATATACACATATACTATACATATATGTATACATAGTTAAATATAATCAATACACTAATAATAATAACTAAAACAACAACAACAACAATAATTATTATTATTATTATTATACTTACTCCTCTCCCTACTTTCCTTATTTTCTATACAGATAATAAAAGAAACAAAAGAATAAAGAGAAACGGAAGATTGAAGAAGTAGGGAAGAAGAAGAAGAGGAAGAGAGAGATGGGGAGCGCTCATCATGGCTCGCTCGATGCCAGTCCGACGAGGAAGAGGTCCTACTTGCCATAATGTTGGAGCGGTCATGTAGTACCTCGACGCTGCTCCGGGAAATGAGACGACTCGGGACCGAAGGTTGGCGGATCCATATGTGGGGGTTTTGGCCGAAAAGTGGTCGAAGGAGCTCGAGACGACTGGCTGGGTGGCGCTCGGCTATGATAAGGAGAGAGGGAAGGCATGAAAGGGATGGAGCACTGGATCAAGAGTCGCCAACCTCTAGCAGTCACGGCACGGTGAACGAGAGGCGGCAAAGCGACGCTCGACGGGGAGTATCACGCCTCGGTCTCGTAGGACCGATCGTCCTCTCTAAGGCGTGATGTCGCACGATCCTAGATTGCGCTCGTGCAAGGCAGTTTGATAACGGCTGATTATAACAACTTGCGACAGGGTCGTCGCACAGAAGTCTCAAGCAGAAATATTGAATATACAAGACATCACAAGCATTGACACAAAATCAGAGTCTTCATTGATACTTGATATAAGATTACAAAGGCGTGTAGCCCATATTACAATCACTCAAGTTCACTTTTCTCTTATTTTACAAGTAACTTAGCTTTCTCTCATCTCTCAATATAATTGACGAGTCAGTGGATGTTTCAGATAGGCGATGTCCATACATTATGTCCCGTATAAGTTCTGACTCCAAGCAACCGCACGTCTCAAAATGCCAAAGAACTTCGTGCCTCGATGCATCCAAGCGAGCTTCCGCGACGACGATCTTCTACCTGTTTTTGTACATAAAAATTGTGTGGGTGTTAGTACTCAATTGTACTGGTGGAGTGAGCTCCTCGCCCACCCATACCAAACCAACAAGTCTATTTACTTTCTGCAACATAATTCTTTTATGATTGTCTTTCTATTCTTGTCTTATGATCAATTTTATGACAAAGGCTCATGGCCTATTTGTGTCTCTAGACCGTCATTGTGCCATTGCACTGATAACTTGTTTATCGTTGAGCCTCTAGACCCTTCTTGTACCAACAACATCAGAGTGTCGACTTATACTCGTCTTTCCGACTCTGCATCACAATTCAATGTGACATGACCAACTTTGACCTACGGCCCTTTCTGACTTAATTCGAGACGACTCAATCACGATGCCACATTCGTGCCGAAGCACGTGTCCTTGCTATAGCCAAATCTTAGGCTCCATAATGGTGTTGCAACCATACACACCTAACCCGTGCCGATTTATTGTTGGCATGCACCGATTCAAGGCTGGCGCTTGCTATAACTCGTTCCTCCCGTGCCGATTCCACTACAAGAAAATATAGTATTTACGGCACGCAATTTACGGCGTGCAGTTGCTGCGCGTTGTAAATGATACTCAATTACGGCGTACAAATATGCATGCCGTAAAAGAGTTGTTTTTTGTCTTTTTTACAGCGTGTTTGACATGCACGCCGTAATTGAATACTCAATTATGGCATGCATTTTTGCGTGTTGTAATTGAACACTCATTTACGGCATGCATTTTTGCGTGTTGTGATTGAACACTCTTTCACGGCATGCATTGCTGCGTGTTGTAATTGAACACTCATTTACGGCATACATTTTTGTGCATTGTGTTTCACCACTCATTTATGGCCCATATCTATGCATGTTGTAATTGTCACCTTAAAAATTAGGATCGGCTATAGCTAGATTCGATGGATTAATATAGTTGTTTAACATCAAAATTTTATTGAAATTTTTTGCTCCATCACAAATTTTGTTTCCCAAACCTGCACCTCTCCCCCTTCTTCCCGCTGGAAACCTTTTCTCAAAAATTCTCCTCCCAAAACTTATCTCTCCATTTTTCAAAAATTCTCCTCCTAAACCTTATCTCTCTCTCCCTCTCTCCTCCTGCAACCCTAGATGCCGAAACCCTAACCCCAATTTTCCTTCCTCCTTTAGCAATGGAGGAAGAACTGGAGATGGAACGGACGAAGGACACGAAGGAGATGGAGCCGCATAGAGCACCTCCACCACTTCCTCACGTCATCTACAAGGACCCTCGGCTCCTCCGAGGTCACCCAAGCCTTCGCAAAGGAAGCATTAGGAAACATCAAGTACTTTCCCCTTTGTCTTTATGACCCTATTCTCGATGGATTTGATGGAAATTTTTTGAATCTGATTGAAATTGTATGATTTTCTCTTTATTTATCATTTTTTTTCATAAATCCATGATTTTTTTTGCGTCTCTAACTCGATCGATTCTTCATTTTTGGGTCAATTTCGGTTGGGTTAGGATTTAGGGAATGATTTGGGAGAACATCGGCATTTTCTGCGTCGCCCCGACCACCGTGGTCCTGTTTGGGCCCTACCGGTGGGTGTGACACCTAGTCTACGCATCCTCCGTGATGCTCTTCGTCGTGCACTACATCGTGCTGAGGGCACCGCTGAGCTAGGCTTCTTGTTGCGATGTGGTTATGGTACTACGGGCGAAAGGCAGAGTTGGAGGAGGGGGCGATGTTGGAGGTGTTCGAGAACAGGTACAGGGATCATGCGAAGAAGGTCAGGTATAGATTGATCCCTCTGTTGTATTAATTTTTGTGCGTCATGTGGGTCTTGTTAAGTTGAGAAATATTAAGGTTAATTCAGTTCATTTTCGGCACCACTATTGATTTATTATTTACTATGCTGAAGAATACACATAATACAAAGTGTTGAGAAATACAACTTTCTGTGTGTCCAAGCTGTTAATGGGATGGCATGCTTCCCATGTACAACTTGAGAGGGGAGGTGAGTGTTGGACAATAGAACCAACAGAATTAAGACGAAAATCTAGTTTATGTCGGTCGAAGAAAACTAGGGCTTTATTTAGATTGATTATTAGGGTCGATTTCTCTCTCTCATTGTACTTGGTAATTCTCCATTAATAAATAAATAATCAACTCCTATTGGGGAGGGGTGGGTGGTGTTTCCTCTATAAGTTATTTCAATCCAAACTCGGCGACATCCACCCTCCATACTTTTATCTTCCGTCCATATCTACAACCACATAAACATGGTAGTTGTTCCTTCGAATTATTATCTTGTACCTGTGTCATGTCTTATATCCGTGGTTTTCGAAATCACCGTATCATATCCTAGTTTTTCTTAATTACCATGTAACCATAGTGTATCTGTATCATGTTATATTGTCCTAATGTCTTGGTATTCATAAAATAAATCTTCACGATGATATTTGCCTATTTGATAAGACCAAGGGATCAAAATGAGTGATTTAGTTTTGTATAGTTTAGGATTCTTGTGATGAGGAAGGTAGTCACTGAAATCCTTTTCTTTTATATGTGGCTGAACATTTGAAGCTTATCATTTCCCAAGTTCCTTGTTATGAGGGAGTGTGTATATTCTAAATCTTTCTGAAATCATTATACCATATACAAGGTTCACTTAATAATCAAACAAGGGCGGTACTTAGAATTTTACTTTCTTCCTTGGTTATCTATTTCTTATGTTTCTGTTCAACTTAAATACGTCTTCAAGTATTTCTACATTTCCATCTGTGTGCGAGAAACAGAGAAGATTGAATCAACAACAAAATGTTCTAAAACTATTGCACTCTTGCAACATAATTTGTATTAGATCATTGGGAAATAAATACTGCATTCTTAGATACCTGTTCATTTGTCTTAAGCGTAGATGTCTCATAATGTGGTCTTTTCATATTTTTTTACTTGTATCTTCTACGAGTTATCAGTTTACAACCCTACTATACATTTCATAATATCCAATGTAAGAAGCTTTGTCAGATGTAGGTTTGGTTCTTACTTTAGCATTCCTTATATGGTTCTGAATGTTTCATATTAACATTGACTTGATCATATTCCTCTGAGATTTATTATGTATATAACTTTCAATTATATCATGGTATCTTGGCTACAGTAAGTTGCACTTCATGTTCTGTTTAGTTGTAACTGCAACCAAGCCCTAGGCCATGGGGCCAGTTGCTATTTCCTTAACACAAAGGATTTAGTCGAGGTGGGGTTTGATGAGAAGGGATCATTTTTTTTCTCATTTCATATTTATATATTGATATGTTCTCTATAGCCAGCCATCTAAGAAGTGACCTGTCTACTTCTTCCATAAACTCCGTGCTCTCTTTTCGAGGATTGATGTTGCAATATAGTTCAAACATGATTTGAAGGGAAAAGATAATCTTTTTGCTTTGATATGAAATTACCCAGAAGACCTCCCTGCTAATGATGTCCGGGATGCATATCCAACTTCTATGGATGACTTACAGGTATACCTTGTTTTACCATACTAGTTGCTTTAGCAAATTTGCAGTCAGAGGAATGCTCAACTTGTTTCCTTTCTCACGGTACTCTACTTCATTATGTTCAGTTGCATGCTAGCCTAGATGCTTTTGTACATGTTGCCTGCTTCATCATTTTAGTATTGGTTTCGGACCCTTCATATGAGTATTGACTCATGCAACCAGGGAGCAACCGTTTGACATTTCTGAGACTAGCAAAGTTTAGATTAAGAGTAAACATGGCAAGATTTGCAATGCAGGATTATAGATGGTTTAATAAGCCAAAACATCAAAATGGATAATAACATTCCTATGACACCATTTATATCATGTTATATATATTCATACTTCCCTAATACTGAGAGCGAGCAAAGTTATAAAATAAATTGCATGTTAAGGTTCTTATAGTTTTTTGAACCAAATAAATGTTCTGGACATCTAAAATATGTATTATTTGTGCCATATAAAAACAGTAAGCATTTTTTAAAAAATTGGGTCATTAGCAGATCATAATGAATAAGGATCTTGAAGAGCTCAAGGAACTTGTATCTGGCACTTTTGGTACCGTCTATCATGGAAAATGGAAGGGCGGTGATGTGGCCATTAAGCGAATAAAGAAGAGCTACTTTACAGGTCGATCCTCTGAGCAAGATAGACCGGTAAAGTCCTCCAGTAAATGATATTAATGAACTCTATTTATACTCTATTTATCTACGTCTCTACTGCCATTGTATGTTGATTGGCCTTAGTACCTATACACTTTTGAGGGGTTTCTTTCTGAAAGCTTAACAGTTGATCCATACATTCACATCTTCCCCTAGGCCCTAAAGATTTGGCGTGAAGATGATATTCTCTCAAAACTTCATTATCCTACTGTTAAGCACATCACATGATAGGGATGGAAACACTATTTTTTGCAACGTAGATTCCAATTGTTATTATATGTGTGCACATGAATTTTTAGATTTTTAGAAGTACATCATATGAATGAATCCAAAAGGTTATATAACTCCAACTAGTGTGGCATATTTTCTTTTCCAGGGTTTGTATTCAGTTTTTTTCAACAAGCCCATGCCAATCTACAATAAGGGAAGTTTCATATTATCTAGTTGGGCCTTCGTGCTTTCTAGGTTTGAACTTCGAACCTGTTGATAGATTTGATGTCTCTACTGTGTAGGTCGATCAGATGGGGGCTGTAATACACAAGTATAAGGCTGCTGGTCAAAATGCACCAACTAGCTTGTTTGCCCAGGATTTGCAAAGCAATTGTAATTCGTAGGTTCGTCATCTTTTTACATGTAAACCATGTACTTTTTTAGGTTGCTTTTGAGATAGCTGGTTAACACACAGTCACACCATAACTTTATTGTTTAAACACTACTTAGTGGTTTACTAAATCAAATTGCAGATCAATGTTTCGAAAATAAGCAAAAGTTAAACCATTAATCGTTTACATATGCATTTCAACTGAGTTTTGAATGTGAACTATGTACTTTTTTAGGTTGCTTTTGAGATAGCTGTACATATGTTATTTGAGTTAGTTCCACTCTTTGAAAATCAACTTATTATCTAATGTTTGTACACGCGTTATAAGCCAAATGCAATTTTGCATCATGATACTTTGTTATATTATTTGAAGTTTGTTTCGTCTTTCTTAAAGCAGCACTCTGGCATGTGTGATGTGGAGTGATAGTTAATTTTAATGAAGTAATTATAAACAAGCAAATATTTGATTGACAGTTAGTTAGGCAAATCCAAATTTTCTTCCATTTTCAAGTAGAGTAAAAAATGATATTTGAATTGCATTCCTTTAGAAAATTCTTTTGAATAGGCGGCTGAGAGAAAAAAATAAACATGGATCAGGATAAGACGGGGACATCGCAAGCCACAAAAGCCTGCAGTCTTATGTTCTTGGAGTTAACTCGCATAATTAGGTTAGCCGTGATCGAGAGGATCTTATCTTTGGATCTTATCTTGGAGTTAACTCGCATAATTAGATACCTCTCTGCTATGTGCATTACAGGTGGCCAGATGGTTCCCTTAAGGAGATCACAAAAGTGTATCCTTTATATGCAGTGTAAGATATTTGATTGATACTCCAGATGGTTCCCTTTAAAAGTTTCTATGTAATGCCAATTATTTGCCTGCACGTATACATCAAGTAGCACTTTGTTACCTGTTAGTTGTGTTACTAGGGAAGCTTTAGGATCTAACAGCCTTTTCTTTCATTTTTCTGTTTGGTGTTGGGGGAATATTAACTATGATTGATCTTTCGATGTTTGAAGTCCAGCTTAGAAATGGATCTCTTTTAGCTCTTCTTCCTGGAAGTGCATGTTAAACCTGTTAGTTGTATGATTCAAACTTGTTAGCTATATGATTCGAAGTTATATTTTTTACAGAAATGCACTAGATCAGGGTCATGTTAAACCTGTTAGCTATATGATTCAAAGTTATATTTTTATCGAAATTAAAAAGTTATATTTTTTAGTGAATCATGACATAAAGAAGTGAGAAGCAGATTAACCTAGCCACCTTATTGAGGACCTATGCATATTTTTAATACAAGGCAATCTAATTTATTAGATAGTTACCATGGAGATTAACCTAGCCACCTTATTTAGGCCATGATTGTTGGAAAGTTTGGGTTCGTGATGTAATTGATGACATTGTTTTGTATCGACCAACAGCTGAGTTCGGTAAACTTTCTTGTGCTGAACAAAGTACGATTGCATGGCCCATAAGATATATCAAATTGGACTAGGCTTCTTTATTTGAGGTACAACTATGTTATTCTTAAGTATTTCTAGAACTATGTGATTCTTAAGCATTTTTTAAACTATGTGATTCTTTTTCCAGGACAGGTTAAAGAACAAAGTCTGGACTGAACAATGAAATGTGGACATACACTTATGAGGTTTGTCTTGGAACTCTATATGATATTTTCCTCATTGTTTTCTTGAATTTGGGCTATCGTTTTGTGGGTATCAGGAATTAACAAGCTTGCTGGTTTAAGGAATTTGGGTTGTGGTTTTGTGGTTTTTGAGTTTGTGATATTTAGCCTTCAATACTTACCAAAAATAAGTGTATATTGAGAAAGCTACTTGTTTTAGAAGGGACAAGTACAATAGTGTTCTCTAGTGCATCAACAACAAGAACATCTTAAAATTGAATCAGGAGTTACATTTTCCACTTGTAGACTAGGACAACTAGTAGAGAGAGAAATTACATAGGTGTTCAGAGATCTATTTTATTTAGTCTATTCTTTTGCTAAAGAAGCTATTTCTTATCTTGAAATTTATAGGCAAAGATGAAAGGATCCAAATTGCATCATAGAGAAGTGTCCAGTGAACTATTAATCTGTTTGTTGTGCCAAATAAGATGCTTGTTATTCCAAATGTTATGATTTTGAACCAGGAAGTCATCAGTCACGCATGTTTTTATTTGTGAAGCCAATCATTGTTCATTTCATATGGTACCCATGCATACATTTCTTGTTCAACAGACCATTCATTAATGAAGTATGTCAACATCAAGACTTGAATATGAACTCTCAACTAGTAACCATATTTTTCTAAGTGTACTCATATCAGGTTTGGCAGTGATAACCGTAATGCTGGTTACTACTTGCTTAATGTCGCTCGTAATGGTGCTGTGCTGGAACAAGAATATCTTCACGGCATTAAGCTTCATGGTGTTCTTTGGCACCATTGAGACCCTCTACTTCTCAGCCTCCCTCGTCAAATTCCTGGCTGGGGCTTGGGTCCCCATCGCCTTATCTTTCTTCCTTATGGCCTTGATGTACATTTGGCACTATGTCACCCTCATGAAGTACGAGTTAGATGTCCAGAACAGGGTCTCCATCAACTGGCTCCTCAGCCTTGGTCCCACCCTTGGAATCATTCGAGTTCGTGGCATTGGACTTATCCACATCGAGCTTGTCTCTGGCATCCCTGCCATATTCTCCCATTTCGTCGCCAACCTTCATGTATTCCATCAGGTTGGCTACATTAAATTTATTACTGGTGGCTACATATGAAATTATACTGATATAAGTACGAAAAAATTTAAATCCATATTAGTTTACAGCCATACTTCGACATATGATATCTGTGACCGTTCATCACACCTGCCTCACGTTTCTATTTGTGTGTAATATTTCAAAGAGACTACTCCAGAACAGAGCTGTGACTACTACTACAGTAGATTCAAAATTGCATTCCCCTCTTTCTGTATTTCTACTTCAATTTCCTTAATTTGCAGAACATAATTTATTACAAGTTTTACAATGAAAACTGATTGGGGAATGGATATCCAAATTATGTTGCATCTGGGATCAATATGTTGTGTTGTTCTAGTATCAGAATGTTGGTCCCAAGGAACTTTTATCATTCACAGTGATGGGTGCTAACACAATGTTGTAATTGATATGTCAGGAACTCGATGCTTTTTTCCCAAAGCCAACTCAAGGAGGTCTTATCAACCGAAGATCTTATCAACTGACATGGAGATTTTATCAACTGAAACTTGTATTTTTGTCATTTGAGATGGAACTGTCATTTTGATTGTACTTCACAGAAGTGTACTGAATATTTGTTTGACACTTGAATTTTTGTCATTTGAATTGTAACTGAATATTTGTTTGACATTTCAAATTATGGTTGCACTTGGCAGAAACTTTATTGAAATTTGGCACTTGCATTCATTTGTGTCATTTGGATTTAAACTGCACATATATATATATATATATATATATATATATATATATATATATATATATATATATATATATATATATATTTGACACTTTGCAGTAACTTGTGTCATTTGAATTTGAACTCATTTTGGTTGCACTAATTGGCAGAATATCTACTATATATTTGATTGATGTTAAATATAGATGATCATTTAAATAAATAGAGAGGCTCATTTACAGTGTTCTAATGTGCATTATAAAACAAATAGAGAGGATCATTTACAACGTTCGAAAGTGTGTTGTAAAAAGATAGAGATAGAGTATTTACAACGTTCGAATGCGCATTGTAAAAAACTGGAGAGGGATCATTTACAGCGTTCGAATGCGCGTTGTAAAAACTGGAGAGAGGTCATTTACAGCGTTCGAATGCGCGTTGTAAAAAACTGGAGAGGGGTCATTTACAGCGTTCGAATGCGCGTTGTAAAAACTGGAGAGGGGTCATTTACAGCGTTCCTATGCATGTTGTAAAAAACTAGAGATGAGTCATTTACAACGTTCAAATGTGCGTTGTAAAAAACTGGAGAGGGGTCATTTACAGCGTTCGAATGCGCGTTGTAAAAAGATGGAGATGGCTCATTTACAACGTTCAAATGCGCGTTGTAAAAAGATAGAGATGGGTCATTTATAGCATTCGCATGCGCGTTGTAAAAAAGAGGGTCATTTACGGCATAACCTTTTACGGCACAGAAATGTACGCCGTGAAAGATCATTTACAGCGTGCTTCGCGCGCCGTAAATGATCATTTTTCCTGTAGTGTTCATTGCTGGCACATGTTAACTCAACTCGTGTTGAGCTTGTAATATCCCTGATTCAAACAACGTCGTGTATGCGGATTGCTTCTTAGCACACCAACTTATCTATATGAAAGGTCACTAGCAATGTCAAGCTATCTTGGACTTGGCTGAGGATAGATGGTGATCATCCAATGGGTAGCTAGCCCGTGCAAGCCCTAAATCTTCTATACGGTTTCCAGTATCATACTTTAGCCAACTCGCTTCCCCCGGGAACGACATGATCCCGTGGTCCGACGATCATGTCGAGGAAGACTACACCTTGTCTACAAGTTTTTCATGACCACGCACCTACGACGACTTCTAGACTCGACATAAATGTAAGGCCTACAGATGATACAACTTACTTTCTCTTCCTTAAACTTCTTTATCCAAGTCCATACTTTCCATTTTTCATACGAGACTCCCAAGTCACGGGACCGGTCTCGACTACCAATGGTCGCATGTACTTTACATTCTTTGAAACACAAGGAACAACTATTACATAGCCTTCTAAATAGACCTGAACAAACATATTCACTTGTGACCCATAGACCGTGGCATTCTTATCCTTGAACCGACCGTGGCTTTTGCCTTAGACTGACTTGTTCTCTATGCGACACTATCGCCCAAGTCATACTTTATATGATGAGCCTTGAGATCGTGGGACTATGTGACTTGACAACCGCAAAAAACATACGATAGTGCTTGCTATGACTTCGATAACCCAGCAAAACTCTTGCCTAACTTAATTGTACAACAACTTGATGAGCAAAGGCTATGCCAAGCCTCGTATCGTGGGAATGTGTCGTGCACGCGTTCGATTTGAATAACCAAGTTCTTTGGATGCTTAGACTTATGCCACAAGCCGTGCGATACAACTTAACCAGTGGGACGAGCAAAGGCTATGCTAAGCCTTGGATGATGGGACCGTGCTTGCTTCATCAAGCATCTATACATGCAATTCCTATGACTTAGGCTAAGTTCATGATTTTGTGGTAACTTAGACCAACTTTCCTTCTCCTAAGCCACGTAACGAAGGACCGAGTGCCATTTTGAAAGCTTCTCGTACAACGATTCTAAGTTGATCGTGGGACAACCTCTTTCATGTTCTAACTCAATCCGACCCGACTTGGAATTATTCCCTTACCTATGTAGATTCGTCTCTTTTATTATCAAGCCTACTTGTGTATTTAAAAACTTTTATTTTATTAGAGTGAAGGCCAAGCTGAGGCAAGTTCACTGAAGCCACCCACCTGAGCGAGGAGTCGCCTCGACTGAACGGGTCTTCGAGCAGCTGTTGCAGGGCTAAGTTCGAACGTCGTTGGCATTTGATTCCTCCGATTGAGCTGAGTGGGACGGGACATTACATTATACACCACTCAGAAAAAGTTTCGTCTTCGAAACTAACTGAGTACAATTATCGACTTATAACTTGGTTCAACATCTAGTGACTCTCGCACACGTTTCGCCTTAACCAATATCTGAAACCTGACTTGTATTAATGCCTCAATCATTTCATTTCAAACCAACGATCGCACTACCATCAATCTTTTTTTCCTTTAAGCACGTTTTCAAAATCCTCGATACCGTTCAGTTCCAACGGTCACACTTGGATTCAACGTATCACTTAGTTGGATCGTGCACATATTCTAGATATCCTCAAAATATATGTATATCAGCCAAGCCTCGCGATAAAGAATCCTCCAGCACCACTCGAGTCAAATCATGCACATATTCAGGCATCCCTAAAATATATGTATTTCAGCCGAGCCTCGTGAGTGGGGTTTCCATAATCTTAAATCATTCTATCCACCAGTAGCCCATTCTATCAATCCTCAAGATCAGTCATACCGAGGCTAACTCTCGAAACATAGACGTCTCACCTAACCGCTAGGCCATCTCTCTAGGCTAAAGTCATACGTCAGTATTGGAATCATAGTTCTCCAACAATAATATCAATACTGACCCCAATCCTAAGGTCAAATCAAAGTTGATAATATGGGATTTTCTACCCAAGCTCGCATCACTCAGATTTTTAAACATCGAGCATGCATTTCTTCTATTTGCACTTTCAATACTTAGTCCAAGGGGTCTGAGTCATTCAGCAAAGCCATCCTACGGTAAGTCATGTTCAACCAATTCTTCGATATATCAATATCTCTCATCTAACAAGCAATTCACATAGTCTATCTCTTTGAACACGTTCTATATATTCCACCTATCCATCCTTCCCAAGTCAAGCACGCTACGACATGATTTTGTCACTAAACCAAAATCCTTATTCCATATTCCCTAAGTCGTTTATCGTAATTCATGTAATCGTTCACAAGGTCGCCTAGCTCAATAATATGTCATACCCCAATCTCATGCAAGTTCGATCATCCACTTGGGACATGAAATCACCATACATTCCTCCGAAATAATCGTTCTTATCGGGATGCAACTCTTGCTTGAGTCTAGACTAATTCATTCACGGTACGCAGATTGGACTATTCAATCCTTAAGTTTACTCAATCGTCATTCATAAGTCCGACCAATCCTCGAATTCACCTTCGCATCAAACAAGCAATCCAAATTGCCACGCCGAAATCTTTCGAGTTCGATCATTCCTATGACATGAATCACCATGTCAGCGCTCACGCGGAACGATCACCCCAAACCTGATGTAATGCATGTGCGAGGCTAGAGTTGTGCTCGCGCAAGACAAGATCGTTGAAGTTGTGGTTATCATCGAAGAAATCAAGATACGATCATTTTCATCCAAGTATTCATTCCAATCAAAATCCCAAGTATAGCATCAATCAAATAATAACACTTTACATGATCGTCATTCCTCGAATCAGAGTACCCCTAAGTTATCGCATATCGATCTTTGATACGCCTCAATACCATCGATGATATACGTAACCTGATGATCTTCATTTGCAACGAATTCTGAGTCGTGCAACCGATGCTATCGTCTGAATTGGATATACCACAATCTCCACGATATTCAAGATCAATTTCGATCATTATCACTTGAATCATTTACATGATTAAATCATTCAAATCTAAAATCACGTATATTCATCCGTCTATCTTAATCATCGAGCAACATTTTCTCAAAATGCATTGATCTATGCTAACTCAAATCATCGAGCAACATCTTATTCCAATCCTTCAAGTCATTCTCAAATATTTGAATCATTTTCATGCACACTATCATCCAATCGTGCTAACTTTTCGTGTACGATTCATGTCAATTTCTTCGATCGAGTCATCCGTTCATACGTGTTAACTTTTCATCGATTCAATTTCCTACTCAATCATTCTCGCATTTCATACTTGCACAATCCCAATCTCGTGCACGTCGTTTCTAATTCGTTCAAATCAATTTCATGCTAGCTATACAGTCATGACTAACTTTGAAACACTCTTTCTAAGGCTTTGCGTAGTCCTAGCTTGCTGATAGACTCATTGGCACCCCGTATTCTCAATCGATCGACATCCTCGAGGCTATCCCATACACCACTCAGGGATGAAGTTATTCGACACATCCTCAAAATAATTTTTGAATCAAAATCAAATAATTTGAATGTCCGTTCGATCTATTCCTTAAATTTCAAGCACGATGCATATGTATCGCATTGACGATATCATCTTTTCTATAGTCCCTCAATCGAGTTCAACTCATTATCGTCCGAAATGAATTGAATCTGAGGCCGACACAATTCTTGGTGTATATGTCCAGCCCGACTTAGCCAATCATGCTTACTTGAAGTTGACTTTGTTTAACCAAAATTTCTTTTGTGAGATTTTTCAAAATATATAGACTTATTGTATGGACATCCCGTGGGACATTTGAGATAGAGCGCACCAACGATATCGATTTGCGGAAACAAAACATCAAAGTTAAAGAATTCAATCGAAAGTCTAAGGACGTAAAGCCGTGCTCTGATACCATTATGTCACGCCCTGGTCCCGTAGGACCGATCTTCCTCGCTAAGGTGTGATACCGCACGAGCCTATATTGCGCTCGTGCAAGACAGTTTCATAACGATCGATTTCAGCAGCTTGCTTTTTCGACTCATACTTTGGGACGCAACAACTAGTTTTATGTCATCAACTTGGTTCGTGCTTCAACATCGAGGTCGTGCCTTGCAACTTAGCATGACTTAATCAAACTTGCCTTAGGATCGATTTTAGGACAGATACTCGTGGCCTATTTGTGTCTCTAGACCGTCACCGTGCTATTGTACTGATAACTTGCTTATCATTGAGCCTCTAGACCCTTCTCGTACCAACAACGTCAAAGTATCAACTTATACTCGTCTTTTCAACTCTGCCTCACAATTCAATGTGACATGACCAACTTTGCCCTACGGCTCTTTCTGACTTAACTCGAGACGACTCAATCACGATGTCACATTCATGCCGAAGCACGTGTCCTTGATATAGCCAAATCTTAGGCTCCATAATGGTGTTGCAACCATACACACCTAACCCGTGCTGATTCATTGCTGGCGTGCGCCGATTCAAGGCTGGCACTTGCTATAACTCATTTCTCCCGTGCCGATTCATTACTGGCATGTGCCGATTCATGGCTGGCATTTGAGGAATAATACCTTGTTAACTCAACTCATGCCATGCTTGTACTATCCCTGATTTGAACGACGTCATGCATGCAGACTGCCGCTTAGCACACCAATTTATCTATATGAAAGGTCACTAGCAATGTCAAGCTATCTTGGACTTAGCTGAGGATAGACGACGATCATCCAATGGGTAGCTAGCCTGTGGAAGCCCCGAATCTCCTATGAGGTTCATCCACCATCATACTTTAGCCAACTCACTTCCCCCGGGAATGACATGATCTCGTGGCCCCGGTGATTATGTCGAGGAAGTCTACACCTTGTCGACAAGTTGTCCATGACCACACACCTACGACGACTTATAGACTCGACGTAAATGCAAGGCCTACAGATGATACAACTTACTTTCTCTTCCTTAAACTTCTTTATCCAAGTCCATACTTTCCATTCTTCATGCGAGACTCCCAAGCCACGGGACCGGTCTCGACGACCAACGGTCGCGTGTACTTTACATTCTTTGAAATACAGGGAATGGCTATTGCATAGCCTTCCAGATAGACCTTAACAAATGTATTCACTTGTGTCCCATAGACCGTAGCATCCTTATCCTTGAACCGACCGTGGCTCATGCCTTAGACTGACTTGTTTTTTATGAGAAATTATCGCCCAATCACACTTTATATGATGAGTCTTGAGATCGTGGGACTATGTGACTTGACAACCGCAGAAAATATGGGACAGTACTTGCTATGACTTTAATAGCCCATCAAAACTCTTGCCTAACTTAATCGCACAACAACTTGAAGAGCAAAGGCTATGCCAAGCCTTGCATCGTGGGAACGTACCGTGCATGCACTCGACTTGAACAACCAAGTTCCTTGGATGCCTAGACTTATGCCACAAGCCGTGTGATACAACTTAACCCGTGGGACGAGCAAAGGCTATGCCAAGCCTTGGACGATAGGACCGTGCTTGCTTCATCAAGCATCTATACGTGCGATGCCTATGACTTAGGCTAAGTTCATGATTTTGTGGCAACTTAGACCAACTTTCCTTCTCCCAAGCCACGGGACAAAGGACCGAGTGTCATTTTGAAAGCACGTCGTGAAACAATTCTAAGCCGGCCGTGGGACCTCTTCCATGTTCTAACTCAATCCGACCTGACTTGGGATTATTCCCTTAGCTATGTGAATTCGTCTCTTTTTATTATCAAACCTACTTGTTCATTTGAAAACTTTCGTTTTATTAGAGTGAAGGCCAAACTGAGGCAAGTTCACCGAAGCCACCCACCTGAGCGAGGAGTCACCTCGACCGAATGGGTCTTCAAGCAGCCATTGCATGGCTAAGTCCGAACGCCGTTGACATTTCAATTCCTCCGATTGAGCTGAGCGGGACATGGCATTACATGGAGGGGTTCTCATGAGTGAGGCTCGGCTCACAGGAGTTGCAACAGTGGTCTCGGCCAACACGCACGTTGCGGAGTGGGCTTCGACGCGACGGTTGGGGTCAAAAGGTATAGCTCCCCTTCCCAAAAATTTTGAAATATTTTTATTTATTATTTATTTGAGTTAAATGGTGATTTTTAGAATTTATAAATAATTATTTTAATTAATTATTATTTATTATGGTAGATGACTTTAGCCATTGTTGAGTTTAGGAGTACCAGACGACTAGGAATCATGGCATAGATAGTATTGTGGCGTGCTTTGACTAGTGTATTAGCTATGCCAAGGAAGACCGAACCATAAGTGTGCCATAACTAGAAAAACCAGGCCAAGTTATGAAAGGATTTATTTTAAGTTATTTAAATAGTTATTATTTAATATATTGATTTTTAGATGACCCGGTAGTACCCTGTCAACCCGAAACGGACCCAAACCAATTCCAAGCCCATGTAGGTATGCAGTGGACCAAAGACGACCATGTAGGCATATTTTATGTGGGCAAATATTTCTTCAATTATTTTAGAATTTGATATTGCATTTCTAATTATTAAATATTGTACAATATTGGTGTTAGTATTACTAAATAAGTGTTTGACAATATCTGTATGATTTTCCGGAGCCAAATGAGGAGTGCGTAGGTTATGTTCACCCAACACTACCATTGGGTCATTTTAGTATTATTCAACTTATTATTATTATTATTATTATTATTGTTAGTAATATTATTATTAATATCATTATTATATTATCGAGGTTATTATTAAATATTATTATTATTATTATTATGTTATATGTTTGTGAATATATAAATGTATATAAAAGAATTTATATATATGTATACGTATATATATAGGTATATTATGTGTGTATGTATATAGGAATATATATTATATATGTGACTATATATATAAATATATGAAAATAGTGTATGTGTGTATATATACATATATAAATATATGTATATAGATGTATATGGTATATGTGTGTATATATATATGTATACCAATATATAATATAATACATGTATACGTGCATATGGATAAATATATGTATACGTATAAATGGGTAAGTATATATAAATATATGGGAGTATGTGTATATACATATTTTTTTTTACACATATATATATATATATTTATATTTACATATATATATACATATATATACGTATGTACATATATATATATATATATATATGTGTAAATATAAATATATATATATATATATTTATAAATATATATATTTATATGTTAAATATATATTTATAAATATATTTATATATATTAAAAAAAATATATATATATATTTATAAATATATAAATATAAATATATTAAATATTATATATATATATATATATATATATATATATATATATATATATATTATATATATATATATTTATATATATATATATACAATAGAAGAGGAAAGACATAAGAGGCAGTAGCAGCCATCCCAGGCCAAGCTGGCCCAACCCGAGAGCACCTTGAACCCACACTACACCCGACCCCCCCTGGGATGTAACCGCAAATATATACGAGCGTAGACAGGGAGTAATCCGTCGAGAAGTCCCAAACCCTAAAAACAACACCTTATTCCACACCTCCCATTGTGGTCGCCTAGCCTGGCGAGCCTCCTCAGCCTGGCGCAGCCGCGCACGGCCGCAGGCCGATCACGGCGCGCGCGCGAGCGCACGAAGATAACAGGAAACAACAGCAGTAGCAGTGCTGTCGAACGCCAACTTCACGCCGAGTTTTCTCAGCACTCGGCTAGTCATTTTAAGATCTGTCTTGCCAGGTATGAAGCCAATCTATATGACTCCTAACCCCTTCAAATAATTCGATTTTAGTTGCCCTAGATTTTTCGAGGGATCGATGCCAACATAGGCGAAAGTCTGTTCAAAACAGAACAGCCCCGTAATTGAAAACCCTGTTTTTGGAAGATAGATTATGACCAAGACATTAGGGGATTTTGAAAACTATTTGAAGACAGTCCTAGACAACCTATAGGGCTCTGCAACCCAACTTGCGGAGTTTGATTTCGTCGACCGTACGTCGAGAAATCAGATTTCCAAATTAGCGAAAAGCCTGTTTTAAAATTTTAGAATTTATGAAAAATCTCTCCACACGACGTGCGTTCCGCCAATCCGGACGACGTGGTCGCGAACCGAAAGCATCGAAAGCTGCGTAATGGTTTCGTGGTCGTGTGGGCTTTGACGGAATTCAAATTGGTCGCGTGTGCGCGACGAATTTGATGCGTATCCGTCGAAATTCCCCGTATCGGCCTCTGTGCAAATTTTTGATCGAGACAAAACTTGCTCCAACAGGACCGTATCATTTTTCTGGTCCTGCATGCCAAGTTTGGTCCAATTCTGAGACAGTTGAATCCGACGTCGTTTTGCGGGCCCCACGGTCCGACTCAACGGACGGTTTTGTGCACGGCCCGCCGGAATCCAACTCTGGACATACGGTTGGGTTCGTATCAAAAAATGGATCCGTAGACATGTATTTTGACGACTTTAGAGACCGTTGACTCTGGCACGCTTTTCGATGCAAAGCGGGTCCAACGGCGGACACCGTTTTAGCCCGAAATTACCGTTTTGTCCCTGTGTTCAGAATTGGACTTAAGGATAGGCAATCATAGCTAATTTGACTATTCTGAGATCATTGGTATTGTCTATTTCAGCTTTCGGGGACTGTTGTATGGGTTTTGACTAGTGTAGCATACTGAGTGGCTCAGATTATCGGTTTCACCAGCACAGGACCACAGGCGAGTACAGTTTATTGTCTGCATTTCGATATTGATCTTTACTAAATTCATTGATTAGTCATTAGTTATGTGATTTTTATACTCTATTATAAATTGTTGAGTCGGGAATGAGAAGTACCAAGAATGTGTGATCCGACCATAGACAGTGTTTATTTTTATGCAGTAGACATCGTAGACAGTGCTTATTTTCTGCAGTAGACATCGTAGACAGTGCTTATTTTCTGCAGTAGACATCGTAGACAGTGCTTATTTTTCTGCAGTAGACATCGTCGACAGTGCTTATTTTTCTGTAAGTAGACATCGTAGACAGTGCTTACTTTTCTGCAAGTAGACATCATAGACAGTGCTTATTTTCTGCAAGTAGACATTGTAGACCGTGCGGTGTAGTGGCCCAGACTGATCACATATCAAAGGTACTTCTAACAGTTGGGAAAAGTATTTTGTGTCTATTTATTGCTATTGATTTTCCGTATTTACTGTTTATTTTCAAAACTCATGATTGATGTCTAACCTTTGTTTTATAGTCATTTTCTTTATTTGAAATTGCCTTCAGTGAATTGTGCTCGTTCCATTCCTGACTGAAAACCAACATTTTTCAGGTTAGCCGTGGATTCACTTAGCAGGGGAAATATGGGTGTACTTGCAGCCGAAGCCTAGAGACTAGCTAGATAGTGGAGTTGTAGTCATTCATTTATTTGTACAAGTTTATATTTTTCTGCAAAATGTAAAACTTGTGATCTTTGTAAATTAAATTAATTTTATGAATGAGCATTATTTGTGATCTTGATCTTCATGGCCGTGACAGTGTTCTACCGCCGACACTGCGGTGTAGGCTGGCTTGGACACGTCTTGTATCCGTTTAAAAAAAAAAATGGGTGCGGGTCGTGACAAGTTTTTGTGGTGGCCCATGCAGGTCTGTTTTCGCAAATCATGCGAACTCGTGATAGTACATAAGTTAGTTGTACTATTGCAAACCTGCAACTAGAACATGCTCATTCACGAACAAGGATTAATTTAATTTAAAGGATTGACTAGGACTAGGAGTCCCTTATACAAATTTACCGATGGGTAGTTTAGTCCATGCAATTTAGATGAGGAGTTATTTATTTTGATGGTTTGACAGATCCCCACATGTACGCTATTACCTCTTGATAGGACGATATGATCCAATGTGGATAGATTATTCACTTGGGGATTCAGAGCTCCCTAGGAATTAATGATCTAACTTAGGTGAATTATTCAAATTCCTCCTCTTGCCCCTCTAGATATCATCCTCGTGTCTTAGTCTAAATTGCCTATTTAGTTCTTGTTGCCCTAAGAATTATTATTTTATATAATTTTCGATTATGTTACCCATGAACGAACCTCGAGTTAGTTTCGATTCAAAGTTCTCCTCAAAGGTGTGAATATACATGGAATAGTGTAGCTCCCCTTCCCGAAAATTTTGAATTATATTTTTTTTATCAATTTTTATTCAACAAATTAGAACTTTTGCACGATTTTCAGTGAACCGTTTGTACTTTATATTTGATTTACCTTAGTGTACATTTTGCTGTCTAAGGCCTTTCCTTTTGAATGTTTATTTGAGTCGTTTTTCTTCTAAAGCCTCTTTTATCCGATCCATAGCTTTGTCAATGGATTCGTTGTTCTTTATATGAAGTTTAGCTTAGGATCCTTGGTGCCAATGGATATGGTAATAGAAATAAATCATTGAATTTGGATACGGCTTCATTTCTGAAATATTTTATTTTTAGATTTATTTTATAGTCTTACTCGACTTTGTATTTCAATTTTAAAGGTTTATGCTTATAAGCCTTTTAAATCTATCTGATTTTTACACACGTCTCAAAAATCTTTTATTTGCTTAAGAGTCCCCTAACTGACATTTAATTTACGAGTCCTGTAAATTTCATCGATATTCTTTTTCACTTGTTTTGCTATTTGCCTATTTTGCTATGTTCGTAGCTAGGTCAAACTAGCATTTTTCTTCCAGAGAAAATTAACTGTCATGTACGCGAGTGAGACGAGTGTTGATTATTAGGTGTCGGGCCACATATATTGACCCATAATATAGGCAAAGCCAGTCCGGCCTAGCTGGGCCCAACTGAGCAAATCTAAAATAGCAGGGATACCCGAGCCCAAATCAAAGGCCCGGCCAACCATTTCCCAGTGGGCCAACCCAACCGTAGCAAACAAAGCCCAAGCTTCCCTAAGAAAACCAGGCCGGCCCAATCCAGCGTTTTCCCTATCCCTGAACCGAGCACACAGCAGAAGCCAACCTATTTATACAACATCGTAAAATTAAGATCAGGAGATCGAAGAGATAAAGAAACCCTAGCCGCCACCATCCGCCTCTTCTTCGCACAGTGTCGGACGACGCCCAGCGTGCGGTGCTCCCGGCCGCCAACGCTTCTGCCCGACCCTCCAGCCGTCGGCGAGCCCTTCCGCGGCGTCCGCGCCCCGGAGCGTCGACCGAGCCGCACTATTCCGACCAGAGCCGCCGTCGGGGCGATCTCTTATATCTGCCATTTGCCCGACCGCCTTCCACGCTGTATCACGCGCACTGTCGCACCTTGGACCAGCGACGACCTATGGTGAGCGCTCCCCATCTTTTCCCCCTCCTTCCTCTTCTTTCCTGTTTCTTCAATCGTTTTTTTGTGTTGTGTACACTGCTGTACAAAAAAAAAACGAGAGGAGGAAGTAGAGATTCCTTCTTTGGTTGCTTTATTGCTTGGGAAGGGTGGACATGTTTAGTATTTAATTATTAGGTTTTAACTAGTTAAGTAATTAGTTAATTCTTTTGATTAATTAGTATACTTAGATTGTAACTAGTCAGTCATTATTATTATTATTATTATTATTGTTGTTGTTGTTGTTGTTGTTGTTGTTGTTGTTTTGTTGTTGGATATCTCCTGAAATGGTTTGGGCCATTTAGACCTGAGAAATAATTAGTGAAATTTTAGTTAATTATGGGTTTTATTTGGAAGTAAATATTTTGTGATTGTGGACTTGTTTATATGTAAATAATTACTTCAGGCTAGATATAGGCTTAGAGCCACTAAATAAGTATTTTGATAAGGATTTAGCACATAATATTTTGGGTATGTTAGCATGTACGTAATTATTATTGTTACTAAGTAAGGGATAATACTGTCAATATATGTATACATGTGTATACCAAGGAATGTGAATATTAAAAATATCTTTATCATTGATATTATTATTAATATTTTTCATTAGTTTATTTGGATTATTATTGTTATCAAAGTAAATAATATTTTACAAAAATATAGTTGGGCTTGGGTTTATCATCAAAATCATTTGGGCCTATATATATACGACGGGTTATAAAAATGGGTTAAGTTTTATATATTTTGGGACCTACATATAAATTGGGATTTATATTAATCATATATGTATACATGGGTCTTTTCATATTTTATATTCTAAAATGAGTTCTAAATACTTTCCAAAATTAAATACTATCTTGATTAATATTAGTTAATGGATTTTAAATCATATTGTCTACTGGTTTTAAATATATTTTATGATCCGATTTGACGACTTATATGTTCTTTAAAACACTTTCTAAAACTATATATTATTTCGACTAACAAATATAGTTTTCACTTAAAACTGTATTTCGATTTTAGCCTAAAAACGATTTCAAGATTCTAAGTATATATTTTGAATATTTTGGCAAATTAAAATATGTTGTTTGGATACTACGAATAAATTATAAATTAACATATTTTCTTATTAAGGGTTTCGCCCTAAAATGATTTTGTATAAAAGTAGTATCTAAACCCATTTTGACTAATAATTATAGTTAACAAGTATTATTTGGGGTTAAAGGGATAACTTTTTCCTAGATCAAATCCTTCTTAGATTATCTTAAAATCGTGACTAATCACCCTTCATATGTTCCTTGTGATTGTGGACTTCATATCGACCCTAGGCTAATCGAGCTACGTTGGACCAAACAAGATGGTTGTTTCACCAGCAAAGGACCACAGGCAAGTGCACTTTCTGATTGCTTTCCGATTCATAGTAGTGTTTTCATTTCATGTCTATACATATATCTTGCTGCTTGTTGACACGCTCGTCACACGGAGTTGTTGGGAGGGGAAATATCTTAGTATACATGTGGACTACCCAGAAATATCCCAAGATGTCTATTCGTGAACAATAGCATCTGCACACGGCACGTGTAGATGCCGGATTTATCCCCTAGCCGTCCACATGTTGAAACAGATATTTCACACCACCTAGATAGATGTCTTTTATTAGTTTTTCCTTGTTTACTTCTCTATCGTGCTATGTCATCAGTTTCTTACCAGCTTTCATATTCCATATGCTATTTTCATGTTTTGTTAATTCTATTGTGTTTTCGCATTGTCGTCGGTTTGTGTACTTGTTCCATTCCTGACTGGAAACCAACATTTTTCAGGTTAGCCGTGGATTTACTTAGCTTTGGGAGATACGGGTGTACTTGCAGACAGAAACCTAGAAATAGATAGTAGTTGTATCATTTTCATTAATTGTAAAATCTTGTATTTTCTTTATTTTAAATATTGTAAATGTTGTAATAAATCTAGAAATGTGAATGAGCAGCAATTGTGATTTTGAGCATCAAATTTTTGCGGGCTTGACAGCGTTCTACCGCCGACTCTGCGGCGTAGGCTGGCTTGGACATGCCTCGTATCCGAAAAGCGGGTGCGGGTCATGACAAATAGACACTAGAATGTTGTAATCCTTTTGCCTTTAGTTATTCCTCCATGATTAGATCTATTATTTTAAGGATTGTGACTGATAGGACAAATATTTACGCCTTATTGCGTAGTCGGCTTGCTTGAATCTCTAGAAGCTCGTGAGTTTTTACATATATAATTAAAGGAATGTTAGCTGACTCATAATGGCAGGACAGCAGCGCACTGTCGCCATTTATTTAAATTTTGGAGACTAGGGATTCACTGCAGCCAGCAGCGCACTGGCGAGACATGACCCCTAGAGTTGAAAGGAGATTAGGAAAATATCGGTTATAGAAATTGCTAGAGATATGACTAGTGGTCCACTCTTGATCGTAGTTATCCTTGAGCCAATATTGGATAGAGTTAAGTAATGTTCGATTTGTATCATATTTGAGTTACGAAACCAAGGATTATCACAGCCCAATTTTACGGGTGAGACAGTCCTCGGTGAAATGACTTCAGACGTGATTACAAATTAAGGATACTATAGAGGATAGGACAGTGCCCTGTGTGTTCCATAAAGATCCGAAGCCAATATTGGTGGAAGTTTTGTAAGTTGGATAGCACGTCTCCCGATCTAGCATTCCGTGGTCCTTGTGACCTATTGACGAGGTTATCGACTGACACTAATAGGGTTACCTAGAATATGGAATTTAGAATGACCATAACCCATTAGTCGACCAAGTCATTGTGGATCAGAAGATAGTAGGAAGACTGTATAAGCAAGAACACCGGGTAAGGTTTGATTATCACAAAACTCGAACTATTTGTGCCTTCTTTCAAAAATCTCGCATACTTGTATCTTGACTATCTTGACCAACGCTGCTATTACAGCCTAGTTTTTGCAAGCTTACTCGTTTATCGAGCTTGATTCAAGACATATGTTTATTGGGGACGCCCACTAACTTATTGTCTAATCAGAATCAGTGTATTATGGTCTGATCAACCATGATACAATTGGTTCGCCCTTCGTTTAATTATACTACGTGGATGGAGATATATAGGTATCTAGGATCTCATCCGCGACTGCTTTGACAATTCCTCTTGAATTATACGTTCGCCTTTGGATCACGTGATTGTATTCAGTAACATCCCCCTTGAACTCTTTATTGTTTTTGTCTTTCACCGATTTGGAAAGACGAAAGCTCGTGATGGTAGAGAGATACCGAGTATCCCCATGGCTATGGTAGTTGTATACACAAGTGTAGTTACCATTAGCCAGCCTTGTGACTAGGACCTTGCCTTGAGTTACTCGTCCTCCCTTCGACACTAAACCTACTATCTTGATCTTCTGGTCATTGGAGTCCGAAAATGATTAGGATCTTTCCCCTTGACCAAATGCCAACATATGAGACTACCTATTCTCTAGAGACCCAATGTTGTGAGTCTCTAATTATTTGCTGGAAGCTTGCCTTAACTAGCAACCCTTAAGCCTTGAACCAACTCTTTCTCGACCGAAGCCCACAGTTAGACATGAGATGAGTGGACAATAGGGTAATCATTTACCGTGACACTCATTCCGAGATTGGTTCCCAACAAATATTACTCTAGTTATGTAAACTTTATTATTAAGACCTAACCAGTGTTGGAACACCACAGTCACTAGCTTAGCCAATACCATAGCTTAAACACCCTGTCATATTATGATCTACCAGTTGTCAACAGCAATACACGATCACTACAACTCTTGTGACGATAGTCTGGCAGGTTGACACAAGTAGAAATTCTCGACTCAGTTGTTAGAATTCTTTTCATATGATATGCCTTAGAGTTGGTTACCCCGTCGACAACTCTTGTATACTGTGGACAAGCATGTCATCCTATTTCCTCGACCTTGTGTCATTGTAAACACTCATTTTCCAATTAGTGAGGAACGATCTTGACTTGACGTATATCTACCATACTCCGTTATGGCGTACCTTATTCTTTATTACCGAGAATCGAGGTGCGATATCCTGACAATGAAATCCTAAACCATGATTCCTAAAACCATATCCTAGCTTCTAAGGTGGGTAGACTATAAGCCTTCCAAAATTTTGGGATATACAAGGATTACCGATTGATTTGAATAACTTCCATTCGGATGATAGTTAGTGCTCCAGAGACTCCCACTTTCCATTTAGATCATTTAGTGTCCCCGGCCGTGTCATTTATATTCGGAGCACGTGACCATCGGTTATCTTCCAACAAATTTTATATGCAAGATCTAGACGAGTCCACCTTCATCTAGGTATATCATGTCCCACTCGAACCTGTTCCCTTGTACTCTATTTTATGGTACGACTTTCAGGTAAAAATGACGAGATATAATCATTACCATCATACCGGTATGCTTTCCGATTTTTATTAGAGCTTCAACTTCGACTCGAATCTTACAACCCAATATATGGTTGTGATCTACTCGAAGTCCACTACGCACATGCCACTAGTGTGCCACCCAATTGAGGCCTCATGTACTACTTAAACACAAAAGTCACTAAAGGTGCATTTGGAGTTATGGACCTAGCCAATCAACCCGACTAGCAACTAGCTTATCCACTCGAGTTGAATCCTATTCTAGGTTACCCTAACTTAGTAGACACCGTTTTATCTTGGGATCTTGTTCAGTCCATATAGATTGAGGTCCTAGGTCATCCAACCAACGAGTGATATCCAAATAGGAAATCCATTAAGGCCCAGTAAAATCCCTCCAGACAAACCCCACAGTTGATCTGTAAAACCGAACTGTTTGAAATAGGTCCCCATACCTATTATGTAGTCTCCACCTCTTAGAATGTGAATCCATTCGTAACCTTATCCCATCTGCCTGGAAGTCCAGATACGATCTTGTGTTGCATTTATGTTCCATGCTCGTGTGTTTAAATAACCACGGAAAATGTCACAATCTTGATTTCTCAAATTCAGTCCTATTTTGGAATGTTGTTTAGAACTTCAAGGACAAGCTTTCTGTATTACACAGGTTGCAAGCTCTCCTAAGGAACGAATGAATCTTAGGTTTAGCCAGTGACTAGACTAGAGTAGCCCAATCTAGCGAATAAGACAATGGTCCATAAACTTCTTGCTACCTACATCATTAGAAATTTCTCTACCGTCTTTGAAACTTCGTATTCGTTCTCGGTTATTCTCCCTTGCCTTCTTGTACCATTGATTCTCGTCCCTTTTATTTCGGTTTGACGAATGATCGTGCTACATAGGATTTATCAGAAATTCTTAAGTTATAGTATAATATTGCTTGATGTTGGAATGTTGGTCGTTCGATAGATAGGTGGGATATGGATGCCATATGTCCTAGATATTTTGGAAGAGTTATTAGCCACTAGTTAGAAAATTATAAGATTTTAGTGACCTGTGTTTCAAGGGAAGTAGTGTGACTAAAGGCGGGTAGAAGTCCTCGAGGTTTCGTAAATACCAGATGACTAGAAAAGGGTATGAACGATGTGTGAGGTTGACGTTAAGGCAGACTTCTTTTAGAATTTTACAGAATAGCTACGAATTAGAATTTCGAGGACGAAATTATTTTAAGATGGGTAGATTTGTAGCTCCCCTTCCCGAAAATTTTGAAATATTTTTATTTATTATTTATTTGAGTTAAATGGTGATTTTTAGAATTTATAAATAATTATTTTAATTAATTATTATTTATTACGATAGATGACTTTAGCCATTGTTGAGTTTAGGAGTACCAGACGACTAGGAATCATGGCATAGATAGTATTGTGGCGTGCTTTGACTAGTGTATTAGCTATGCCAAGGAAGACCGAACCATAAGTGTGCCATAACTAGGATAAACCAGACCAAGTTATGAAAAGATTCATATTAAGTTATTTAAATAGTTATTATTTAATATATTGATTTTTAGATGACCCGGTTGTACCCTGTCAGCCCGAAACGGACCCAAACTAATTCCAAGCCCATGTAGGTATGCAGTGGACCAAAGACGACCATGTAGGCATATTTTATGTGGGCAAATATTTCTTCAATTATTTTAGAATTTGATATTGCATTTCTAATTATTAAATATTGTACAATATTTTTTTTGTATTAGTATTACTAAATTAGTGTTTGACAATATCTGTATGATTTTCTGGAGCCAAATGAGGAGTGCGTTGGTTATGTTCACCCAACACTACCATTGGGTCATTTTAGTATTATTCAACTTATTATTATTATTATTATTATTATTATTATTATTATTATTATTATTATTATTATTATTATTGTTAGTATTATTATTATTATTATTATTATATTATCGAGGTTATTATTAAATATTATTATTATTATGTTATATGTTTGTGAATATATAAATGTATATAAAAGAATTTATATATATGTATACGTATATATATAGGTATATTATGTGTGTATGTATATAGGAATATATATTATATATGTGACTATATATATAAATATATGAAAATAGTGTATGTGTGTATATATACTGTTTGCCATTAAAATTGTTTGATTACAAATTTCAATACAAACAGAACAGTGTTACAATATAGGACTTAGACGTAGTCCTAGGAGTACACTTTTGTTTAATCTGGGTCCCTTGTGCCGATGGAGCGAGTGGTAATGCGTTGACTCCGTTGACGAGCTGACGACGGTTATCGGTTCTCTGAAGGTTTGGATTGCTCTGGGTGCTGGAGCTTGCTGAGAGGAGGAAGACGTTGAGTGTCTGTATCTGCCTCTCTGGTGGTGCGAAGTCTCCGTCTGTTCATTCTGTAGGTCCGTCCGTGTGGAAGAAGGAAATGATCCCTCTATTTATAGTTTTGCAGGCTGGCTGCTCATGCGCACATATGTAGGATGCGCCTGTACGCGGGGACACCACGTGTTGATTGCTGATGGAGGCGCATGGACAATGCGCCCTGATCGAGGGGGTTGACTTTTTCATGTTGCTGTTGTGAACCGGCACGTTGCAGAGAAGAAGATCTTTCTGTTGCTGAGATCTTGGATGAGTTGAGTCAAAGGACACGTGTCGTCGACCCATGGTTCGGAGATCTCGGATTTGGTGGGGGGAATGATCTGGTAGGACGCGCCTAGGATTGGGCGCGTGAGGAGACTTTGGCTAGTGACCTTTATGAGTCACGAACCATTCTGGGCGCATGGCTTTTGAGGCGCATGCGGGCGACTTTCCTTCTGTCTTTTGGGATCAGAGAGCAGTCTAGGGCGCATGGCTTTTGAGGCGCATGCAGATTTGGACGCATGGCTGCAGAGGCGCATACGGGTGGTTGAGTGGCCATGTGGCATTAGCCGTCGGAGTAAAGTCATGATGATGCTGACGTTGCCGACGCTTAGTTTTCTGAAAAAGCTGTCAACTGTTCAGACTTTGGGAGGTGTGCTGCCAACTCTGTCAGTTCAGCATTTAATGTTTCTGACATTTGATGGACAGCTGAGTGGGCGCGTCGATTGGCGTTCCACTGGGTATGGGGACGCATGGGGGCGCATCCTCTGTGATGCGCTTGGTACTGAAGGGCGCGTCTGTGTGATGCGCTTGATGTTGAGGGGCGCGTCTGTGTGATGCACGGTCTGGCCGGCGCATCCGCTTCGTGACGCGTCTTTGATGGTGCAACTATTACGTTCTTCGAGTGCTTTAAATAGCCGTTTTGACTTGGCTGAATTCGAAGCGTCTGGTTCATCCATTTAATGCAAATTCATTGCACGGAATTCGGAGAGCCATCCACTTGGCGCGTGGGTTTGATCTGCCTGGCCTATAAATAGTGGCATAGAGAGAAGGTTTGCTTCTCGTTCTCTCACGTACTTCCAACATGAACTTGGGTACTCGAGTGCATTATGTTGATGAAGTGCTCCCGAGGGTGAAGATGCGACGCAGTGTCTTCGTTGATGCACTTGAAGGTGACTGTTACATCCAAAAGACGGAGTCGAGGGCTTCCGAGGCAGGCGAAAGGTGCCTGTTGCATCCAAAGATAGGGATGCTCGGGCCTCGTCTTCGTTGTGCAGGAAGAGCCGTAGATCGGAATGGCGGTGCTAGGCTCTTTCTTCCTTCAAAGTGGGCGTTGCCCACTCTGGTTGTGTTGAAAGCTGCTCCTTTAGCCGTGGTTTCGATCACGGTCTTCCTTCGTCTTTGGAGGCTCTTTCGAAGCCTTTCCTGGCCACAGATTTGCGGTGCTCTTCTCTTCCTCGGTTCCAGCCAGAGGGTTAAATGCTTCATTAGTTGAAGCATTTATCAGGTGAGCCTGGCTGGAAGAGCGGCACATAACTGGACTGCTGAAGGGATGCACATAACTGGGGATGCACATAACTGAGCTGCTGAAGGGATGCGCCCTGCTGAGTACGCATGGCGGGATGCGCCCGGTTGAAGGCGCATGGTAACTGCTGCGCCTGTCTGGAGGCGCATGGTGGTTGCTGGCTGTAGACTTAGGATCTTTCCTTTGTAGAAATTCTCCTTTGTACAACCTTCTCTAGACATGTAATAGATTTTTATGTATTAAATAAAAAGTCCTCTTTCAATGTCTATACTTGTTGTTTTTGCTGTGAAGCACTTTGTCTGAGCTCTGGCGTATGTAGTGTCTGGCGCATGGGCTTTCTGTTTGTGAAATTCCATGCTTCTACAAGACCCCCTTCAAAGTTTTCAAAACTTTTGGATAAGTTTTGGAATACTTTGAATAAGAAGCATGGAGGTCAGGGCACATGACGGTTGGGGCGCATGCCTGTTCGGGCGCATGCTCCTCTCAGTTAATACATATGATGATGCCTCGGTAACCGAAAAGATTAATGATGATCTTTTGGTTTTATTTGTGGTTATCCTTAACAGAACCCGAGGCGACGGCTGAGATCACTCGTCATCGGTTCACGCGTGCGACCAAGCCCTATAAATAGGCAAGAGATGGAGAGAGAGTTCTTCTTCTCCTTGCTTTTGCTTTCTTTAGAGTTCTTCTTCAAAAATCCTAAGTTTTCTTCTTTCAAAGAAATGGCTCCCAAGACTCCTCGCGGCGGTGCTGGCAAGGGAAAAGAGAAAGGAAAGGAGCCTGTGAAAGCTGTGGTGGCTGACGTCCCCCGTCGGCCTGTCGAAGTTCGGCCAGAGGTGGTTGGTGAGTCTCTTTTTACGTACACCAACGCATATAGACCTTGAGTCTTTGATGATGTGCCGCGGTCTTTGCCCGCCGACGCGCATGGGTTTAAACCCTGATGATGCGCTGAGGCTCTACCGCTGACGCGCATGGGTTTAGACCCTGATGATGCGCCGAAGCACTGCTGACGCGCATGGGCACACGCCCTGATGACGTGCCGAAGCTCCGCTGCTGACGCGTATGAGTTTATACCCTGATGATGCGCCGAAGCTTTCGGACGCGCTATACTCTTTTGATGAGGCTCAGATTCTTTTGTTATTTCTAACATTTTTCGAATCTTTGCTAGTGTCGATGCCTATCCCACTCTTGAGTGAAGTGCTCTTGGACACTGCCTTCTGTCAGACGGGAGTAGATTATAACGAGGAAGTGATGAACCCTGCTCAAGCCGCTATTATGCTGGACCAGCACCCCGAGAGAATGACTCAAATCCGGGAACAACAGTATGGGTTCCTCAAACGGATGATGGAGCGTGGAGTTTTAAAATCTGCCACATCTGATAAAGTGACCTTCTTGAAGCCTGAGTTCCTATTCGGGGACCGCCTCACTTCTACTGAAGCAACAGTGTTGAAGGTCAAGGAAGACTGGTTTTTCATAGCAAAAGGAGTGCATATGACCGTTAAGCAACTTGAACGTCTATGGCCTTTGATGGCCTTCTGTCGTCTCGCTTCGAAGAGGAGGATGTCTTGGGACCTTACACCCTCTCAGGGGAGAGCGGTGACTGGCATCATCAAAATTGATTCTACCTCCGATCAGAGAGATACTTTGACCGCGGTACGATCTGGGTCATCTTTCACCTAGCGGACGCTACGTCCTGGGAGCATTTACAGTGATGTTCCCCTTGATACATTTGCTTATAGTGTCACGACCCGCACCCTAGAGTAAGGGCACGAGAAGTGGGTACATCCAGCCTACGCCGCAGTGTCGGCGGTAGAACGCTGTCCTAGGTCAATCATCTAACAATATAAAGTACCTGTACAGTTTATACTCTCCGAATGGAGGTGACAAACAGAAAACAATCTCAATCACATCTAGGTAGAAGAATGAAAGATAGATAGATAGACAGTAACTCAAAGAGAACAGTACAATAGATGAAATAAGTCCAAGTGTCTAGGATAACATAACATCAGAATGTCAACTCATAATACAATAAGTCTAAGAGTCTATACATCTCCACATCTCAAAATACAACTCAGATGTGAGACAAAATGATAATACAGAAAAGACTGTCTAGCTAAACTAGCCTAGACTACTGGGGCAATATCCTCAGCTGCAGGTGGATCCTGCTGAGGGTCCACAACATAAGTATCATCTAGTCCTGCTCCATAATAGGTAGACACCAGGGCCTCATCCTCATCCTCTGTAATATTTTCAACAGGTCCAGTCAGGACAGGAACGAGCACAATACATCTCACGCAGTGCATAGTATGATAGGAAATATAAAGCATGCAATAGAGTAAAATACAGGAAACGCTGAAGGAAGATACATGTAGCAAAAGAGATAACTGTAATGAAATATCTACTATAATAGAGAACTAGCAGTGTCTAGTGAGTCAGAGTAAAATATAGACATGTGAAATGGCATAGGAGATTCATGGCTACAGCTAAGAGTGATTCATGACTATAGCTACTGGGGTAATATCCACATGACTATTTCCATTCCCCCATCCCCAATCAATACACAAGGATCCGTTCAAGTTATGTTAAGATTCGTGATAAGCCCATAAATGGGAGATTCATGAGAGGCTCTGTGAACATGAGAGTACATGAGTCACAAGCGATTCGTGAATCTATGAAAGCATAGAGATACATGATGATTCGTGAAAAGCATAAACATAAGTATCTGATGCTCCCGAGGGGGATAACATCTCATGAAAAGATCCATATAGTACCAATCCGTGATAACAATCGTGTCAGCATCAAGTAAAGTAATCTAGAGCAAGAATATAAATCCTGGCAAATATAAAACGATCAGAGAATGTACTCGCCTGATAACTGAATGTCTGAAGAGGATATACTGTCTAAGGAGAGGTGTATGGCTCATAATCATAGCAATACAAGTCACAATGTATCCACAATGGTAAAAATAAAGTATACAATGCATACTACATGATTCTAGGTCAATCTGGTCAAAAGTCAACTCTTGGTCAACTCTAATAGTCAAACTAGGTCACAGGAAGTCATACTAGGTCACAGGAAATCAAACTAAGTCAAATAAAGTCAAACAAGGTCAAACAAGTCAAGATTAGTCAAATCTAGGTTAAAGTCAACTCTTGGTCAACATTCTAATCAAACTAGTCAAATACTAGTCAACATGATCAATCTGGGTCAAGTCTAGGTCAAACTTAGACCAACTAAGGTATTGGTCAAACAAAGACTAGTCAGTAAGGTAATTAGGTCAAACAAAGACTAGTCAATAAGGTAATTGGGTCAAACATGGTCAGACTAGTTAAACTAGTCATTTTTAGGTCAATTAGGTCATGGTTTGACCAATAGTTGACTTTAGTCAACCATGGTCAACATTGGTCAACTAGTTAGTGTTTTGGGCCATTAGGTCAATCTGAGTTAGCCCCAAAGCCATGGGCTAGTCACTTAGGCCATAGACTAGATAACTTATAGGTTTCCATATAAACTATATTGAATAAGTCATATATATATATCTATATATATAGATATACACATCTATCTACTACCTATATGTCAATATGTGCATAACTATATACAATACCAATCACCCAAATATATATATACAATGACACTATATATCTAATACAAAATGTATATATATCATTATATATATATACATATATATATATACAAAACTTATATATATTGCATATATATATATAGAGGGAAGGAAGTGAGAGAGAGTGAATTAGAAAACAGGACAGTGAGAGAGAGAGAGAGAGTGAATGACTGAACTAACATGAAGGGGAGGGGGCTGTTCTCAGATTTCCTGAGAACAGGAAAACTGCCCCCCCCAAACAATACACAATGCACTCACACACACCTACATGTATATACACATGTACACACATGTGTATACACCCAAATTCCTCCCACACACTCACATACATATATACTATCTATCCATACACTGAAAATACACATATACATGTATTAATCATAATAAAAATAGATTTGAAATTCACTTTGGAAAACTGGGAATAAATCCTAAAATATGGAAATAGGGACTGTGAACAGGGAAACATGGTAAACCCAAAAAACACACATGTAACCGAGCTATGGCTCGAACCCTATGGTTGGTAATTGATGCCCCACATGTATACGTGTCGTGTGTGTCAATGGGAGTCCACCACGACACGACACGACGTGTCCAACACTCAAAAAACCCACTCGGGTAAACTGGGATACACAAACACGTACACAGCGTCGTGCACGCGTACAACTCACCCTAGGACACACCACGAGACACGACACGTCTCGTGGTCGTGCACACGTGTAGCCCACATATAGGGCTACACGATGGACACACTGACACGTGTCCACGACACTCGTGGATACGATACGAACCCCGTATCAGTCATGAAAAATACGACTGATACACACGTTTCGACCGCGTCGTGCACGCGGTTGCACGTCTCGTGCTCGCGACACAGGACACGACACATCTCGTGCTCGTGTCCTCATGTACGCCACATGAAGGGCTACACGCTCGTGTCACCACGAGACACCCACGTGTCGTGTCCGCGCGACACGATACGCACGAAGTTAGCCCCCGCACGCTTGTGCGCTGACAACGCGTGTCCAGTGCGAGTGAGATTTCTCACTCGACACGACACGATACGACACCAAACTTTGGGGGCATGCTCGCAGACATTGCCCCCGTGTCCATGTCAAATATCTCGTGTCCTAGTGCTCTGTGCAGTGAGTACGAAGGGTGTGGTAGCAGAGCATGCACGCGAGTCTCGTACAGCGGGTTCGTGTCCATTTTGGACACGGACACGACTTGGAAATGTGCTCAGTCCACTTGGGTTGTGTCCTACATGTCTAGGGCTATCCAAAATATATTTTGTTTTACATTTTAACAAAAACAATTCCTTTGTGGCATTTCATCAAACAAGGGTTTCTAGCTTAGGATACGTGTCCGATACGGACGCCAAACCAATCCTATTTTTCACCAAACTTGACCTACAGTTCCCTGGTACCTAGATGCATGCAAATATGAAGAGAAAACACAATATTAACATGGTTTGAGGGTATTTACCTATTTGAGTGAAAACTCAAGAAAACACCAAGTAGGGGGGGTGTCCTCTTCTCTTGGTGATGTCCAAAGCTCCACAAATCCTTGATAGCAGGCCCTAACTAGTATCCTCTAGTGTAGGGGAGTCCAATACAAGAAACTAGAGGTGATTTAGATCAAAATTGATCAAGTTATCAAGGTTTGAAGGTGGTGGGTTTTGTAGGGTTAAAATTCATGTAAAATGAGCATGAATTAATGTGATGGGTTAATATAGGATGGTGTAGGGCTAGGGGGGTGCCCTTGGCCGGCCATGGCAAGGGGGGGTGTTCCTTGGCTTTCCTTCTAGGTTAAGGCAAGGACTTTCTTGCCTAGGTTTGGATATTTTGAGTAATCTATGGAAAAGATCTAATATGTAAATATCTAGATATTTCTTCTACTTTAACCCATGGAAATATCTATCCTCAAGCTTCTAGGTTAGTGGCTAACCTATGGATTAGGGTAGACTAGGTTAGGGACTAATCATGGTACTTAACCATAATTAAATAATATTAAAAACACATAAATACAAATAATTCCAAATAAATCCTAGAAAATTACCAAAATACCCTTTAGGCTAAAAAGCCCTAATTTGATGTTCTAAGCCTATGGCTAAGCTCACATGATCATGGTTAGTCTTTAGGTTATGAAATCTCTAGGGTTTATACTAGGGTTATACTAGTAAAGTCACAAAGTCATAAGTCATGACTTAGAAAATGGTTTAACTTAACTAAAATCACCCAAAAATTATATTATTACTAAAATACCACTAATAAATAATAAAAATAATAAAATTTTAAAAATATCCCAATTTCAGAAAACTGGGTGTTACATATAGTGTCTTGACTTTTGCACATCGCATGCTGTTGATGGAACGCTCATACCCGAAAGGGGAGTTTCGGGTAGAGGGTTGGTGTCATTACGTTTCCAAATGGGATAAACTGACACTCTGGATTTTGTCGCGGTTCCAGACTGAGCTCCGAGAAATTGGGCTGACTGTCGCGATTCGTGCCACCCAGGCAGGTGTTGACATTAACAGGCATATGTTCCTCGCCCTCTTGGAGATGTTTGATATCTATACCGGGACCTTTTTTACTCCGGTGGGGGAGTTAAGGCTCGCACTTCATGAGATATATGAGGTATCAAAGCTCCCTTGGGGATCGTAACCCTATGAAGAGTATTTTTCGACCAACGAAGAATTTCAAGTCCTGGGGGACAAGGCTGAAGAGATGACGGCCGTCTTTAAGGAAGTGGCTAGTCATCATTACTATATGCAGAAGAGGGACAAGGGCGGATTGCAGCCTCATATGACCGCTTGGAGAGATTATGTCTTTAGGCAAGACAAGGGGGATCCCTCGCAGTTCTCCACTCCGTCGGCGCTCTCTCGTTGCGAAGTGCTTTCTGAGATGAGCAGGTTAGATGAGAAGAATCCCCGGGAAAACGAGGATCAACAGTCTGATGAACGCTCCTACAGCTGTTTCTAGCATCTTGCTCATCGAATGTCCTCAAAAGCAGCATTGGTCGCTTATCTCATGGTTTGGCTTCGGGATTATGTCTTCCCGGGCGGATCCGGCTCTGTAGAGAGAGTGGCCCGACACTTGATCCTGCCAGCTGTGAAGTTGGTCTTTGGCCGGCGCTTGGCTCTACTCCCCGCGATGGTATGTAATTTACTGCGAGGTTTACGCGAGTTCGCGGGAAATGTGATTCATGATCGAGGTCGAAAAGATAACTTCCCGCGTACTGAACTGCCGTTTCACTATTTGATGGGGTGGTTAATTTTACACCATCCCAGCGTAATGAGTCCGGGTTCAGAAGAAGACTACAGGACCGGAGACGCATTCCTCCGCCGTTTCCACCAGAGGAGTTGGTCACACACTGGCGTTCCTGTTTGCAGAAGGGTTTTATCCCATCTTCAGGGATGGGAGATCACTAAAGTTGGTCCGATCTTCTTGGGTTTTGAGGCCAATGAAGATTTGAGGGATTCAGGTGAAGATGCCACCGCTCTGCCTCCATGGGGATTTCGCTGGTTGCAGAGTATCCGGCCATCCCACCTGGTGTACCGGAACAGGAATCAATGCTTCCTGGAACCGTATTTACCGAGCCGCTTTGCACGTCAATTCGGTTATGCGCAGCTGATGTTGGACAATCCCAGTATCACCCTGGGGTATGCTGGAAGCTTGCTGGATGGCGCACGAGCTTGGCATTACTATAATGCTGGATGTACCGGAGCTCGCTTTACGCTGCCTGTCCAGGATCCGCGGCCGCCCATTCTTTACTCGGCCGCCAAGTTTTACTGTGTTATGGCTGCCGCGCCTTCTGGGTATGATAGGAAGACGAGTCTCGTTGCAGGCACCCCGTTAGCGGTAACTGGGCATGTATCAACTAAGGCTCGCCCACACCGTCCACCAGGGGTGGGTCAGGCTGCACCTTCGGTTGATCAACCGAAACGGCGTACAGATGCAGGGGCTGGATCTCCTGCGTCAAAGAAGCTAAAGAAGACATCGTCATCGACGGTGTCATCGGATTCAGCATCTGCAGAGGTAAGGACGCCCCACATAGTCTGGTTTGGGTTCAATATTTTATGTAATCTATGCTTCTCTTTTGTACAGGAGCCGCTAAAAAGAAAGCCTCGTACTCCAAAATCTGGTGGGAGCAGGCCAAAGGAGATGGCGGGCTCGTCTGGAGTGCGCATCCCGTCGGCTATGATTTCTCCCATGGAGGAGAATCCAGAGGATGCCATCGTTATGGAGATTCCAGTATCTCCAGATTATGTCAGGAGGGAAGCTGAGGGTGTAGCAGCTTCCGAGGTGATGAAGGCCACAACGGGGGCTTCGAATGCCGAGGGTTTAGCAGGCACGCGGCTTCCTGGTGGTGAAGTGGAATGGAGTTCGTCGTCTTCGGATGACGTTGCTCCAGAGTTGCAGGAGTCTGTTGCGAGGGCAACTGAGGTGGTTGGAACAGAGGAGAGGGTTGATTCCCCTCCTTGTCATGATGAGGGGAGGTCGGCTGTATCATTGCCGAGCCCTACCCCAGACTCAGCGGCGGAAGCTGAGGTGGCTACCAATCGGGAGGTAGTGACAGATCCTGTCCCAGCAGAGGGACTTGAGAAGGATGAGACTCATCTGCCAGTCCTGTCTCCCGCGGCGGGCCAGGAGATGAGTGTTGATCTCTCCGTTCTGCCAGGGGAGGTACTGACCGCTGATAGGACGTTGGAGGCAGAAGAGGTGGCCGTTGACGTCGGTGGTTCCTCCGAACTTGAGAAGGGTAAGGGTGTGGAACCCTCTGTTGCTCCTCCTACTTGGGGTACTATCTCGACGCCTGTGCCGGCTTCCTCTGTTCCTCCGGCTCCTCGGGCTAGCAGTTCGGCCCATGTTGATGAAGAGCCTGTTGATACCGAGGTTCCAGTCTCGCAGGTTGAGGTTGGCGGATCTTCTTCCGGTCCGCTAACTACAGTAGCTCCTCTAACTCCTGCTATGACGCTGCAGGTGCTGGCGGACGCAGATGAATATGTGAAATTCATCGTCGAAGGGGTGTATAAAATGCTGCAGAGGGGTGTATCTGCGGTGATGGATGCCAACGGGAGCTTTACGACGGCAAGAACTCTGGCAATGCCTTATATCGAGCTGATCCGCGTTCACCAAGGCCACAACCATATGGCCGAGATCCTGGAGGCTTCGGTAATCGAGCTGGACCAGCGGCTCACGGAACTTCAGCGCATCCAGCGAAATAACCTTTCCGTCTTGATAGATACGGAGAAGGAAAAGTTGATCGCCGAGATTGAGTCTTCCTACCAGGACACTGTGAGCATCTGGGAGCGCAAGGTGGCTGAGACTGAGGCTGCGGTAGAGCAGTTGTCTCAGTCCATGAAGGAGACAACGGAAACGCGAGCTGCGTTGGACGCCAATATCGCGGAGATCAACACCCAGATGCGCTACCTTGAGGACCAACGGGCCCGACTCCAGTTAGATGCCGAACGTGTCCGGGCTGAACACGTAGCATTCAAGAAGGAGGAAGCAACTTTCACTCACCGGGCTCTTGCCCTGGCTCGGCAGCGACAACAGCTTGATGAGAAGCATGAGAATGATACTTCCGCTGAGGCTGTTGAATTGATGCGTCAAGAAGCTGAGCGTCGAGTCCTGGCGACTGTGGAGCTCATGCAGCCGACTTAAGACGTCGAGTTAGAGAGCTCTCAGCCAACCCTGGAGATTAGGGACTGTAGCCTCTCCTTTTCATGTTTTTGCAACTTCTTGCTGGGGGATAGTGTAGTTCTGTACTCTCTCTTTTTTAGAAAATAAAGAAGTACGTAACTTTTTTGTGATGTGTTCATTTTTTTATCATGAACTTGATGATTTGTGTGGACCTATTATCTTTTGCGTACCTTGGCTTTTAGGTACAGATAATATGTTTGAAAGAACCAACATGTTTGCTCAGAGATAATGTGGACGTGGCAGTCATTGGGGTTCAAATGATAGAATCTTCCTACTCAGAGGTATTATGGACGTGGTAGGAATGATCCTGGGGGATACGCTGAACAACTCAGAGGTGATGTGGATGTGGAAGTTATGCGATCAATGTACGACAACGCGGGGGTTGTTTGTACGAGATGTTTACTCAGAGGTAATGTGGACGTGGTAAACATGAAGGATAGCGTAGGCTTACGAAGTGTAAGATTCCGCTTTGTAGGGTGTAGAGGGACATCTCAGAGGTGATGTGGACGTGGTTGTCTTTCTACTGGAGGATGCTACGCAACAACTGGGTTCCGGAAGCGTATGGTTTTGTTGGAAAGGAATTGTCTGTGAATCCTGATGATTGGGTCCATAGATCCCCTTGTGGAAGTACATATCTGAAAGGTGTCAAGAGTAGTACTTTTTCAGAAACTTGCCGTTGATGGGCATCATGAACAAGTCCCCATTGGGTTTGGTGAGGCAGTAAGCACCGTTTGAGTATACCGTCTCAATGATGAAAGGTCCTTCCCACTTGGGCTCGAACTTTCCTGGTGTCTTATGAGTTAACACCATCGGCCTCCTGACTGCCAGAACCAGGTCGCCAACTTGAAAAGTTCTCTGTTTGACCTTCTTGTTGAAAGCCTGTGATATACGGGCTTGGTAGAGTTCGATACGTTGTTGAGCTAGGAGACGCTTTTCGTCAAGTGCCTCCAGCTCCCGCAGACGACGACGTTGATTGTCCTCTTCTGTGAGTTTGTTTGTGATTGCTACGCGGAGTGAGGTTATCTGGATCTCAAGAGGCAGTACCGCTTCACTCCCGTAGACCAGGAAGAATGGTGTGTTGCCTGTTGGGGTTCGTACCGTTGTGCGGTAGGCCCAAAGACATTCGCCAAGATTTTCGTCCCAGTCGCGTTTGTTGGATGACACGACCTTTTTGAGCAGTCTAACGATAGTTTTGTTGAATGCTTCGGCCAATCCGTTTGCTGTCGGATTGTAGGCGGTTGAGGCCACGTTCTGAATGTGACTCTTGTCACAGAATCTACTGAAAATATGGCTGATGAACTGAGGACCATTATCATGGATGATCCGCCTGGGTACTCCGAAACGATAAATGACATAGTGTTTGATAAAGCTGACCACCCTGCAGCTCTTTACTTCCGCCAATGGGACTGCTTCTGCCCACTTGGAAAAGTAATCGGTAATGGCCAGGATGAAGTGGTGCCCCCTTGATGAAGGAGGGGTGATCGGTCCTACAATGTCCATGCCCCAGGCTTCGAAGGGCCCGGAGGCGACTGTAGGATGTAGTGGTTCTGACGGCGTATGAATGAAGTCTGCGTGAAGTTGGCACGCATGGCACTTCTTAGCATAGTCGACAGCATCAGCGGCCATGGTTGGCCAATAGTAGCCCATGCGTCGCAGTCGATCCTGCAACTTAGGATCAGGTTGATGAGCTCCGCAAGTTCCGTCATGAGCCTCTCGAAGAGCTTCGGTCGCCTCTTCGTTGGACAGGCATCGAAGGAGAAGCCCATCATAGGAGCGTCGGTACAGCATTTTAGTGGCTGTATCATAATAGAATCGAAGAGAACGTCTCCTGACTGAGACGGCTTCCTTCGGGTCCTCTGGAAGAATTTCGTAGACGGCGAAGTCGATGAACGGGAACCTCCAGTCTCGGACATTAACACCAGTACTTGTCGGCATGGCGTGGGCCACTCGTAAGCATAGGTTGTTTCTAGGACAAACCAAGTCTCGGCCAACTACCGTGACGTAGTGTTGAGTCCTAAGGGGTGCTGCTAATGAGGCCGCGAGGCCAGCCAGAGCATCAGCCTTTAGGTTTTGTAGACGAGGTACGTGTTCGATGAAGAACCCGGTGAAGATTGAAATGATGTTCAATACGACTTCATGGTAAGGGATCAGATCTTCATGGCGAACCTCGTATTGCCCTCGGATCTGGTTTACGACGAGTTTCGAGTCTCCGTAGGCTTCCAGATGATCCACCCCCAGCTGTTGTGCCAGCCGGAGTCCCATAATGAGCGCGTTGTACTCAGCAACATTGTTGGAGCACGGCTTCGGAAGAGAGTAAGCACGCTGGATGACCAGCTGATCGGGGGAGACTAAGACTACCCCCACTCCTGCGACGATCTGGCCTTTGGGGCCTGTTCTTGAAGCGCCATCGAAAAACATCCGCCAAACGGAGCTTCCTTCGGTGACGTTTGATTCTTGAACCTCATCCGGGATGTCTTCATAGAGTCTTGAGGACTCCGGGATGGGGTGTGCAGCTAAAAAGTCGGCCAGGGCTTGACCCTTAACGGCTTTTTGTGGCACAAATACCATGTTGTATGGTGTTAGCAGGATCGCCCATGTAGCTAGCCGGGAGTTTAATGACCCTGGCTTCGTCATGAGGACTCTGAGTGGATTGACTCGGGAGATGACATAAATTGTCTGGCCCGAGACATAATGGCGAGTCTTCTGGATGGCAAACACCAAGGCCAAGCACTCCTTTTCAACGGGGTTGTACCGGTGTTCGGCCCCGATGAGCGTTCGACTGAGGTAGTAGATCGCTTGCTCGTAGCCTGTGTCGCTGTTTTGAGCCAGCAGAGCGCCAAGGGAATGATCCATGGCACGAACGTAGAGGAGAAATGGTTTGCCGGCGACAGGTGCTACCAGGACTGGCGGGCTTGTCAAGTAAGCCTTGATGTCGTCGAAAGCCTTTTGGCACTCCTCTGTCCAGACGTAAGAGACTCCCTTCTTTATGAGCTGGATAAAGGGTTGACATTTACCGGAAAGGTTTGCTATGAACCTCCGGATGTATGTCAGACGTCCCTGTAAGCCCCGAAGTTCTCGAAGATTCTTCGGTGGGTCCATGTTGAGGATGGTTTTGGTCTTCTCGGGATCAACATGAATGCCTTTCGTCGTGATGACAAAGCCCAAGAATTTTCTGCTAGAATCCCCCAGGAAGGATTTAGCGGGGTTCATCTTGAGTTGATGTGCCCGCATGAGATCGAAGACAGTCTTCAGGTCCTGTAGGTGATCTCCTTTGAGGCGGCTCTTGACTGCGATGTCGTCAACATAGCATTCGACTGTCTTGCGAAGATGTTGACGGAAGATGGTGCTCATAGCTCGTTGGTATGTCGCACCGGCGTTCTTCAAGCCGAAAGGCATCACTGTGTAGCAGAAAACACCCTTTGGAGTCCTGAATGACGTGTGTTTCGCGTCATTGGGGAACATCTTGATTTGATTGTAGCCTGAATACCGGTCCATGAAAGACATGCGTTCGAAGCCACACGTGTTGTCGATCATCACGTCAGTGATTGGAAGCGGGAATTGTCCTTCGGGCAAGCAGAGTTGAGATCTCTGAAGTCAATACAGACTCGTATCTTCCCATTCTTTTTGGTGACTGGTACGACGGTGGCTACCCAATCTGGGTGTTGTTCCTCACGGATGAAGCCGCTGGTCAAGAGCTTGTCCACCTCTTGATCGATGGCATTCATGATGTCCGGACGGAAGCGCCGTTGTTGTTGCTTGATAGGCTTGGCATCAGGCAAGATGTTCAACCTATGCATTGCAATCTGTGGATCGAATCCCGACATGTCTTCGTAGCTCCAGGCGAAGACGTCGATATACTCCTTAGCCAGTTGGATTAAAGACTCTCGGTCTTCTCCTTCTAGGCTTTTGCTGATGAAGATGGGTTTGGAAGAAGACCCGTCCCTAAGGTCGATCTGCTCGACTTCGTCTTCGGTGGGAGGTTCACGTAACTCGAAACGAGACTCCCATTGTTCTCCTAGGCGTTGAGCCCAGGGTTCTTCTTCGAAGGGTTCCGGCGCTTGGTCTTCGCCTTCATCTTTTTGAGGTTGTGCTGATGTCATGTTAGCTGATAGCACTTTCCTGAAGACTGATCCGATACTGGTATCGGAATCCCAAGTCGATGCTTCGGACGAGTGGGAATGTTCTACTTCTTCTGCGTCTGAACTCTCTGGAGTTGATGGCGGCGTGACATAGCCTACCCCCCGTCGAGTCCGATTGTAATAGTCCTGCGGCTTTCCTTTAGGTGTTGGAAGCCGGAGAGGGAGACATCGACCCTTGCCGTAGTTTAGGCCTTTGTTGCTTTTCAGGTTATAGCCCATCTTTTGGATGATGTGCTTTGCCGTATCTGTGTACCGATAGACTTGTATTCTGCCGTTATCAGGTTCTGGCTTGAGAGACGGGAGGTCTTGATGACGCTCGACTTTGCCAAAGATGATGGATCCTTCGTCTCGACTTCGTGGAGGGACTATGTAACAGACTCCTTGAGACGGGACTACTCGATTTACATGATGGACGGTCGTTATTTGTGTTTGTAACGACCGTAGAGCGTTATCTAATGTATACATGGCATTCCAATATGGAAGACACGAATAATTAAAAGACACTCTATTATTAATGAAATACGAGATTTTATCCCATGGGATTACATTGTCTAAGGAGGGTGCATCTACATCGGCAGAGATATATTCGCCAAGCTCCTCATTTGTAAGCACTGGGGTTGGATCAGGAGAGTCCACCACAACTTTGATTTTGGGTTCCGAGAGGGTTATGTGAGCCCTCCCTGGCATCTTGGATGACTGCGGCGGCTTGTCCTTAAGACGCACCTTCAGAGGTGCCTCAACTGCGCCTCCAGTGATTGGTGCCTTCCCCGATAATTTTGCCACCAGGGGAGCCGATGTTTGAGACGGCTTTTCCTTGAGGCGTATCTTCAGGGGAGCTTCAGGAGTTGGTACTTTTCCTGGTAGCTTGATGCTCATTGGAGGCACCTTCTGGGGCGGTTTGCCCTTGAGTCGGATCTTCAAAGGGGCATCGAGAGTCATCTCAGGCTCCATGTCCGGCTCAGCTGCCGTCTCTGCTTCGTCCTCAGCATCATTGGCTTCTTCCTCGTCAAGTGACTTGTATAAGTCGGAATCGGTGAAGTAGGCTTCAATCCCTTTGAAAGGATCGATGTCTGCGAACTCCGTCCGGATGACGCCGTTGGTGGATACATATTTCATGCATTGGTGGAGCGTGGATGGCACCACCATGTACTCATGTAGCCATGGTCGACCGAGCAGGATGTTGTAGTTGACCTCGGCATCCACAACATAGCAGGTCACCTCAGTTCTGAGGTTACCGATGTGACACTTCAGTCGAATTTTGCCCAGTGGCTCGCTCTTGCTAGCGTTGAAGCCACTGATGGTTGTGTTGGAGGGCGCCAGCCGGTACATTGGGATCCCCAGTGTTGATAACAGCGCCTTCGGAATGATGCTGAGAGAAGACCCCAGATCGATCTGAAACCGGTTCACCTTGACTGAACCGATATACCCTGTATAATACAGCGGTCGGTTATGTCGGTGGTGCTTGAGCAGCATGTCTTGTTGGGTGAAAGTTATGTTTGGGATAACTTCATCTGCACAATGACAGTGGGCACAAGTAGTTGGGAGGTCTTCAGGCTGTTTGACCTGACTGAGAAAGGATTCTACATCCTTCAGAGCTTCACAGAGAGCTTCTCGGGAGTCTTTGGAAAGACGCAGGAGCTCGAACAAAGATAGGCGGGCAGGAGTACTGGCCAGTTGTGCCAGTATGTCGAAGTTGTGGGGCTTGGCTAGCCCCGAAGCATTCTCCTTTCGTAGAGGTCTGTCGAAACGAGCCTCCACCTGCTTCTGCTTATTGGCTGCGGAGGGCTTAGACGGGCCCTCTTCCTGGACAGCAGGGACGGTGCAAGGAGGCACCACTTCGGCGGCAGCTTCGCCGGGTTGGGCGTTCTGTTGTGCACGCGTCTGCACAGGGAGTGCCTCTTCCGTTGAAGAAGAGACCATGCGGTAAGACTTTATCTTCCTGCCTTTGGATTTGGAGGTAGGACGTACCTCCGGTTGAGTCACCTCGAAGACGAGGTCGGGGTGGACCCATAGGACCTCCCCTCGAGATGTGGTGAGTGGGATGAGTCCACTCACATTGTCACGGGTAGGTGGTAAGTTAACCACCTCCATTGTCGCCTTAGGGATGGGGACGACGCCATCTTGTGTGGTAGTTGGCGACAAGGTGCCGAACTGGAGTGACACCACATTGGCTGACACCGTCTTCTCTTCGTAGTCGATGGAGATTACATCCGCATTGATCATACACTGGATGTAATTTTTGAGGACATAACAGTCCTTGGTCGGGTGTCCGACAAATCAATGGTAGTGACAGTACCTCGGGTTGTCCACTTTCCCAACTTCATCGGGCCGCTTTGGGTCCGGTAGCTTGATCTTGTCACCCTGCTTCAGTATTTTAAAAAGTTGCAGGGTGTCTTCGTCGTTGAACGAATAAACCTCCTGGGGCTTGGTGCAAGTGGAGGCTTCTGAGTTGGCACAGATGCGCCTTTTGAGGCATTAACAGTCAATGCCTGCTTCCCCTTTGTCTCTCGTCCGGGGTTGTTGGCTGCAGACCTTTTCCCCTTGTCATCAAAGGCAGGGAAGCTTGTTGGCCCATTGGTCATATGGTCAACCTGATTTTAATAATTGATCAAAACTCTGTCTGGATATAGGAAGCTTGTTGGGACATCTCAGCTTCTTGGACATAAGCAAGATTGGATATTCACTCCGTTCAAGACTGAAGATCTGTTTGCCTACTTGAGTCTGTACTTCCTATGCAATGTAATTTTTCACTTTATTTGAGTCTAGGAATACGTTGTACACCGAGTCGTACTGGCAAATAGGCTATCCCCAAAATAGTTCAAAATATTTTTTAAATGACCTATCAAAATGTTTACAAAAAGGTTTTCAAAAAGGTTTTCAAAAATCACTAAAAATCTATTTTTAAAACCCTAACCTAACCCTGACAGAACTCGGCCAGAGTTCGGCCAGAGTTCGGTTGGTGGCCGTTTGTTTTTTGAATTCTCTGGAACTTGGTCCTCCTGCAGTTGCGGATTTGACCGAGATTTGCTCATCGAGTTCTGTCCGAATTCTGCCCGAATTCTGACAGAGTTCTCCCTTTGGAATTCCTATAAATAGAGATGGATTTCGATCATTTCAATTCACTCATTCACTTTCAATCTTCTCTCTATTTAAAAAGCTTTCTACCTTCCAAAGAGTTTTCTAGAGCTTTCATTTTCAGATCCCAAGCCAGTTACAATCCTCTAGTCGATTTGCCAGTGCGGTACGGTCTAGAAGTTTCTGAGAGATTGTAATCAGAAGGCTTGATTGAAGAATACCTCTTCACATTTGAAGTTGGACGAGTTCTTCATATCAAAGCTCGCGTTGTAGAAGTTGCAAGGACTTCGTAAGAAAACTTGCGGTTTTTCCTATAGTGGATTCAACTGGTAGCAAGAGTTCTACCGACTGGATTAGTCCTCAACAGAGGGATACCAGTATACATCGCTGTCTTTGCGTTTGCTTTCTGAACTCTACCTTTACATTATTTCAACTGTGATTATATACTGTGATTGTGTTGCTAACATTTTTTAATTAGCATTATTCCGCTGCCAACTCTATTCATCCCCCTCTAGAGTATTACGCTTTACTATATCGTTCCTACAATTGGTATCAGAGCTGGTGTTACAGGTAAAGCGAGGTAACAGTGCTATTATTTATTCATTATTTATTAGATCACAGTACATCACATGGCTACTATAAAATTCACAAGTGAAGGTCAGGCCACAAACAGACCCCCACTGTTTGATGGTACTAACTACACTTATTGGAAAACACGGATGAGTTTCTTCTTGAAATCTCTTGATTTTGACTTATGGGCTATTGTTCTTGATGGCTATCAGAAGCCACCTCGTATAAATGTCGAGGGAGTTTTGGTTGAAAAACCCCAAAGCAGTTATACAGAGGAAGAAAAAAAAAAGGCCAGTCTTGACGCACGTGCCATTAATGCTCTTTTTTGTGCCTTAGACAGAACAGAATTTAACAGGGTATCTACATGCACAACGGCAAATGGTGTGTGGAAGCTTCTCGAAGTTACACATGAAGGCACGACTCAAGTCAAGGAGTTAAAAGTCAGCAGACTTACTCAAGAGTACGAGGCGTTCAAAATGAAGCCAAATGAAACAGTCACACAAATGTTCGAGAGGTTCTTGGATATTGTAAACCCTTTGTCCTCCTTAGACAAAGATTACAGTAACCACGAAAAGATTCGCAAACTCCTGCGAGCTCTCACCAAGAACTGGATTCCAAAGGCTACAGCTATCATTGAAGGAAACGACCTCACCACAATGTCACTTGAAGTACTCATGGGTAAACTACTCACTCATGAACTGGAGCTACAAGATTTTGAAGAGCCTGCTCCAAAGGAGAAGACTATCGCTCTCAAGGCTCAGCACAGAAAAGCTGCTGAAGATGACTCAGACAGCAGTGGATCTGACGCTGAAGATCAAGCTCTCCTAGCAAGGAAGTTCAAAAGATTCATGAGACATGAGAAGAGAGTCAAAGAGAACAACAGCAACAACTGGTATCAAGAAGATGCTGTCTGCTATGGCTGTAAGAAGAAGGGACATATGAAGAAGGACTGTCCCATCAACTCATCATCGAGCAAGAAGAACAACAGGTATGAAAAAGGCAACCTGAAAAGATCAACGTCTCGGAAATATGCCAACACCAGCATATGGCATGAGAGTGAAGCTAGCGACTCAGAAGATGAACATTCAGAGGACGCTGCAAACATCTGCTTCATGGCAATCGATCAGGTACCTACTGAACCTGTAGAAACATATGATGACTTCACCTTTGAGCAATTAGGAGATGCCTTCAGTGACCTGATGCTTGACTACAGGAAACTGCGTAGTAAATATCAGACCGCTAAGAAGGTACTCAAAGAGTACAAAGGAGAAATAGGAAGACTTACCGACCTACTAGCTGAGGTTAGAGCTAATGTTAGTGAGTCTGGTGAGCTTTCCTCTATAAAGCTCTTATTACACGAGACTAAACAGTCATCCGAAGAGAAAGACAAGATTATAGACCAATTGAGAGAAGATCTTTCTAGAGAAAAGAAAAGTCTTCAATCTGCACAAATCAGAATGGAATCACTCACTTCTGATTATACTAAGTTATATGACACTTCCAAAAGGTTGGAAATTAGGTTAGGAAAACAGCCTGAGCATGCTGCTTCCTATCCTAACACGTGTCACTTACCGAGAATTCGGAACATTCCCAAGCCAAACACTGTCAGACCAAACCATATAAAACCTTTACCCCAAAAGGTTAAGCCCAAACATGATCATAGGTATGCATTCTTCTATACTAGAAAACCCAAACCTACCAACCATGCACACCACTCAGCTTTCAACACTCGACATGCACAATGTCATTATTGTGGCCTCATTGGTCATATATCATCTGCATGTAGAATGAGAAAGCTTGTAGATTTAAATGTTTATGCTTGGATACCTAAAGCTAACAATTTAGGACCCTACAAGAAATGGGTACCAAAGGTTTCATCTGCAAACTGTTTTGTAGGTGGAACACCCTTCACATGCTAGAAGCAAATGGATCCTCGACAGCGGTTGCTCACGGCATATGACCGGTGACGCTACCCTATTTGCAACACTGTCGAAGAAGAAGAAGGAAGGTTATGTTTCCTTTGATAATAATTTGAAAGGGTATATTATTGGTATCGGTGATGTTGGTAAGTCTCCCTATCCAGTGATTAAAGATGTCTGTCTGGTTACCGAGTTGAAACATAATCTGCTCAGCATAAGTCATCTAGCTGATCATGGTTATGGTATCAACTTTGGCAAAGACAAATGTACTATAGTTGATAGCTCAACTGGTAGTACTATCTTTGAAGGAATCAGGGAAGACAATATATATGTTTTCTATCTGCTGGAAGAAGCTAACATTTCAGGTAGATGCTTAATGGCCAAAAGTGATGAGAGTCATCTATGGCACATGAGACTCGGTCATGCAAACATGGATACAATTTCAAGATTATCCACAAAGAAGTTAGTACGTGGTTTACCAGACATAACATTCAAGAAGGATTCGGTATGCAGCCAATGTGAAAAGAACAAGGCTACCAGATCCACATTCAAGTCTGTAAACGCAGTATGTACTACTAGACCTCTACAATTGCTACACATGGATTTATTCGGTCCTAGCAGAGTTGCTAGCCTCGGAGGTAAATTATATGCATTTGTTATTGTAGATGATTTTTCTAGATACACGTGGGTATATTTCTTGACACGCAAGAATGACGCATTATCCGAATTTGTCGCCTTTTGCAAGAAAGTACAAAATGAAAAAGGTTACATGATCACTCGAATTAGAAGTGATCATGGAGGCGAATTCGAGAATGCTGATTTCGAGCAATTTTGTGACACACACGGTTTCATACACGAGTTCTCCTGCCCTAGAACTCCACAACAAAATGGAGTTGTGGAACGTAAGAACAGAACTCTAACCGAAATGGCCAGAGTGATGTTAAATCAATTTAGCCTACCCAAATACTTCTGGGCTGAAGCTGTCAATACAGCTTGCTTTGTGCTCAATAGAGTTCTAATTCGACCCAAATCGAAGAAGACTCCATTTGAGTTATGGTTTGATAGAATTCCTTCAGTTTCATACTTTAAGATTTTTGGCTGTAAGTGCTTTATTCTTAATACTAAAGACAACTTGGGAAAGTTTGACGAAAAGGCCGATGAAGGTATATTTCTAGGTTATGCGGCCAATAGCAAAGGATACAGAGTCTTCAACAAACGTACTATGATCATCGAAGAATCAATCAACGTCACTTTTGATGAAATGAACCAAATGACTCACGATGATAGTGATGAAGATCTGCCTACATCAAGTTCAACATCAGCTGAACCTGAACCAAGCTCTGCACTAGCTGAACCCCCTAGAGGAGATCCAGGAACCAGCTACCTACAGAGTCTACCGAAGAGGTTAAAATTTACAGCTGATCATCCACAAGATTTGGTAATTGGTGACATTACCAAAGGAGTAAGTACTCGATCATCCAGTAGAGATATTGTTTCTAGTGTTGCATTTATTTCACAGCTAGAACCTAAATCTATTGATGAAGCATGTAGTGATAGTTTCTGGATAGATGCCATGCAAGAGGAATTGAACCAATTCGAACGGAATCAAGTTTGGGAACTTGTTCCCAAGCCTATTGATCATCCGGTCATTGGCACCCGTTGGGTATTCCGAAACAAACTAAATGAGGATGGTTTAGTAACTCGTAACAAGGCTCGACTCGTAGCTCAAGAATACAATCAAGAAGAGGGTATCGACTACGATGAGACTTATGCCCCAGTTTCGAGATTAGAATCCATTCGAATGTTATGTGCATTTGCATGTTTTCATAATTTCAAACTTTTTCAAATGGATGTAAAAAGTGCTTTTCTAAATGGCTTTATAAAAGAAGAAGTTTTTGTAGCACAACCTCCGGGTTTCACGGATTTCAAAAATCCTGACCATGTTTTCAAGTTGAAGAAAGCCTTATATGGTTTGAAACAAGCCCCTCGTGCTTGGTATGACCGTCTAATCTCTTTTCTACTTAACAACGGTTTTTCAAAAGGAAAGGTTGACACTACACTTTTTATTAAATCTTTTAATGGCAAGCTGCTTTTAATTCAAATCTATGTTGATGATATCATATTTGGATCCACTGATGAATCTCTTTGTCAAGAATTTTCTAAGTATATGCAGAATGAGTTTGAGATGAGCATGATGGGAGAGCTGAAGTTCTTTCTCGGATTGCAAATCAAACAAACCGACAATGGGACGTTCATTAATCAAGCCAAGTACACAAAAGATTTGCTAAAGAAGTTCGATCTGGACAATGTCAAACCTATTGGCACTCCGATGGCAACTTCAACAAAGCTTGATTCTGACGAACAAGGCAAGCCAGTCGACACACGTAAGTATCGAGATATGATTGGTAGTTTACTTTACTTAACTGCTAGTCGTCCAGATATAATGTTTAGTGTTTGCCTGTGTGCACGTTTTCAAGCTAACCCAAAGGAATCACATCTGACCGCAGTTAAGCGTATCTTCCGATACCTTAAGGGCACTTCTTCTGTCGGCTTGTGGTATCCCAAAAGTAAATCCTTTGACCTTATTGGTTATTCGGATACAGATTTTGCTGGATGCAAGGTTGATAGAAAAAGTACTAGCGGTACATGTCATTTCTTAGGCAAGGCTCTAGTCTCTTGGTTTAGTAAAAAGCAAAATTTTGTAGCCTTATCAACAACAGAGGCTGAGTATATCGCCGCAGGACGTTGTTGCGCTCAGATTTTGTGGATGAAACAAACCCTAGAAGACTTTGATTTATTTTTCACACATATTCCCATTTTCTGTGATAACACGAGCACCATTAATTTGACTAAGAATCCTGTATGTCATTCTCGTACTAAACATATCGAGATTAGACATCATTTTCTTAGAGATCATCATCAAAATGGAGATATAAACCTTGTGTACATAGATACTGAAAATCAATTAGCTGACATCTTCACTAAACCTCTAGCGGAAGATCGTTTCAATTATTTACGTCGAGAATTAGGAATTTTGGACGTCAATAATATTAATTGATTTTATTTTATGATTATATATCATTATGCAAAAACTATGTTAGAGACAAGCTAATAAAGAGTCTGTCTGTCACCACAACTACGGTTGAAGCGAAGCGGTACTTAAGAGTTCCCCGGTGAACCTCCGCCAGCTGGGACAGTACTCCTACAGCTAATCTGAGACAGTCACTGTATAATGACATTTAATTCATAAAATATTATTAATTATGTTATTTGAAGACTAAAATAACTAATCTTTGAATTAAATATTTGCAACGAGTCAATGAAAAAGAAGTAGCAAAAATCAACCTGAAAGAACCCTAGGCGAATTCGACCAGAGCTCTGACCGAATTCGGCCCGAGTTCGATTGAGGATGTCTGTGTATATATATACAGAACCCGAGAGCTTCTTCTCTTCCATTGCTTCCAAACTTTCAAACAGCAGCTCCAGCCGCTCGAAACTCCTCCAAACCCTAGGTATTCACCAACCCATTGCTTCCTATCTACTTGGTGAAATCCTTCCAAATTTTGGAATCGTGCGGAGATCGTTCTTCTCTACAATATATCCAATTTTCGTGAGGTATAACTCCCTCTCTCTCCACCTTTCAAATTAATGCTTTTTATTTCAATGGCACCTAGATTTAATCCGTCTAAGAGGAAGAAGACCACTCATAGTGAGGAAGGGTCCTCTTCGAATCCTCACACGGATTCACTGTTTTCGCCGATCCAAAAGAGCGACGGCGCTTTCGATGGGTTCTTCTTTCAAACCCTCGATCAAGCCTTATTATGGTACGGTGACTTTTCCATCCGATCCATATGTAGCGGCGCTCCGGTTAAATGGACGGTATTCCCTGATCATCGTCACTTATTTGAGGCATTACGGTTACACTTACTTGTTAAACTGTGCTTCCCAATAGCTACTAATGCCATTAGATTGTTCTATTGCAATCTCGTAGTTAACACTTTTGACGTGAGCACACATGTTGGAGGCATAGACATTGAGTTCAATGATGTCCTCCTAGCGGAGATTCTTGGTATTCCCAATGAAGGTGAACCGCTAGTTGATATCACGGAATTCGATTTCCCCGAAGGCACTACACTCACGAGTTTCAAAATGGAACTCTGTGCACCTGACAGAGTACGTTCTGGAAAGTTCAAGGCTAACAACCTGAACTTGTTTAACTATGAATTGCATCGCATCATCTACTCTACTCTTCTTCCAAAATCCACTTCCAAGGATGATGTGACTTCGCTTGAGCTGTCCGCCATGTACCATCTTATCAAGGGGATTCCTTTTTTCGCCCCTAAGACTATTATTCAGATGATGGAACGTTGTCGTGCTAGAGATCGAAATCTCTCTTACGCGATGATTCTCCCTCGTATCTTTCAGCGATTCGAGATCGATCTATCGACTTGTACTCAGGACTCTGAGCCCAAGTTACTCCAGCTTTCTAGTCGTAGCCGGACTGCTTCAGCTCCACCTCCTGCTCCTCCTACTGCACCATCTTCACCACATCAGCCGTATGCCATGACTTTTGAGGGCATACATCAGCATTTATCATCTTTGCACGTCTCGATGACGGACATGGCTCGCGAGCGTGAGTTTCGCGATGTCACCCGTTATCAGGCGATGGCAAACTCATTGGCTGATCTTCGGTTCGCTCAGACTGGTTATTCAGCCGGTTCCATCCCTCGAGATCCAGCTTTTTCGGGTTACCGCTGTGAGGATGAGGCTGTTCATGCCTACTTCCAGCCAGGTAACGCCTATGACTGTTATCGTGCACCTCGAGATTACGTTGGTGAGTTCTATGCTGGCGCCCCTACTCATCCTACTGGCGCTGGTACTTCTGGTGCTGGTACTTCCGGTCATGCTGGCCACGCTGCTGATGATATTGATGAGGATAGTGATGATGAGATCTGATTTGATTATTAGTGATATTCTATTGTATACTTGGAAATGCTCCGACATTCCAAGTTTTTATCATTTCCTTTTTATCAGTACTTTGTAGTTTGCTATCAGTACTTTTTATCTTCATGGACATGTTTATGATGTTTCATTTATGACATCTCAGTTTATTTCAGCATTTTGTTTAAGCACTATCTCTTTATACTGCTTCTCCATTTTCAAGTGCCTGTGAAATAGCATGCCTGAGATTTTTTTAATGTTTTTGAAGCAATACATGCCTATGATGATAATTTGTAGAAACATTACATGCCTGTGATGCTATATCTCTAATTCTTATACTATATTTCTTTTATTTGTTTTCTCGCTATTTGTTACTTATGCATTGATTGCGGGAGAGTCTTCTGCATTTAATGCGGGGGAGCCTTCTCTTGTGCAATTATTTTGCTAAGTGACAATGGGGGAGAAAATTAAAAATGATCTAACATTTTTTTTTGAGTTAAATACAGGTTATGAACAATTTCTACTTTTTGATATTTTTGAACAAGCTTAATGTTATATCATTCATAGTTTGTCAATTATCAAAATGGGGGAGATTGTTGGCCCATTGGTCATATGGTCAACCTGATTTTAATAATTGATCAAAACTCTGTCTGGATATACGAAGCTTGTTGGGACATCTCAGCTTCTTGGACATAAGCAAGATTGGATATTCACTCCGTTCAAGACTGAAGATCTGTTTGCCTACTTGAGTCTGTACTTCCTATGTAATGTAATTTTTCACTTTATTTGAGTCTAGGAATACGTTGTACACCGAGTCGTACTGGCAAATAGGCTATCCCCAAAATAGTTCAAAATGTTTTTAAAATGACCTATCAAAATGTTTACAAAAAGGTTTTCAAAAAGGTTTTCAAAAATCACCAAAATTCTATTTTTAAAACCCTAACCTAACCCTGACAGAACTCGGCCAGAGTTCGGCCAGAGTTCGGCCAGAGTTCGGTTGGTGGCCGTTTATTTTTTGAATTCTCTGGAACTTGGTCCTCCTGCAGTTGCGGATTTGACCGAGATTTGCTCATCGAGTTCTGCCCGAATTCTGACAGAGTTCTTCCTTTGGAATTCCTATAAATAGAGATGGATTTCAATCATTTCAATTCACTCATTCACTTTCAATCTTCTCTCTATCTAAAAAGCTTTCTGCCTTCCAAAGAGTTTTCTAGAGCTTTCATTTTCAGATCCCAAGCCAGTTACAATCCTCTAGTCGATTTGCCAGTGCGGTACGGTCTAGAAGTTTCTGAGAGATTGTAATCAGATGGCTTGATTGAAGAATACCTCTTCACATTTGAAGTTGGACGAGTTCTTCGTATCAAAGCTCGCGTTGTAGAAGTTGCAAGGACTTCGTAAGAAAACTTGCGGTTTTTTCTATAGTGGATTCAACTGGTAGCAAGAGTTCTACCGACTGGATTAGTCCTCAACAGAGGGATACCAGTATACATCGCTGTCTTTACGTTTGCTTTCTGAACTCTGCCTTTACATTATTTCAACTGTGATTATATACTGTGATTGTGTTGCTAACATTTTTTAATTAGCATTTTTCCGCTGCCAACTCTATTCACCCCCCCTCTAGAGTATTACGCTTTACTATATCGTTCCTACAAAGCTGACCCCCAGAAGACGTGCATTGGCCGCCTTCTTTTCTGCGGCTTCTGCTTCGATGATCAGGGAGCTCCAGTCGGGAGGAGGAGTAGAGTTGAGCCAGAGCTTGACTGCAGGCAGCATGTTTATGCTGCAAGAGGAGAGGAGCGCATGTTCTGGCATGCCTGGAGGTAGTCTGAAGCAGGCCTGTCGGAATCGTTCGATGAACACCTGAACCGTTTCCTTCTCCTTCTGGCGTATCTCTATGAGGGACGCCATCGTCATGTCCTTCCCGCCGTCGTAGAAGCGGTCGAGGAAGAGACGCATCAAGTCGTCGAAGGATGATATGGAATTGTCGGGGAGACTGCAGTTCCAGTCATACGCCACTCCCTTCAATGCTCCGACAAATATGCTAGTGAGGAGCGCGTCCTCTTTCGGGAGATGTCCCGTTTGGGACTGGAAGTACGTCAGGTAGCGGCGCGGAGAGTCCTTCCCGTCGTATGGCGTCAGTATTTATGGTTTATACTTTGGAGGATAAACCACCTTGTTCCACTCGAGGGGATAGGGTTGGGGGATGCCCATCTTCTGGCGCTCCTCTTGCTTGTTCTTGGACTCAAAGCGCTCCCGCAAGTCCTTGATCATTTCGACCACATCCTCCGTGGAGCTGGGAGTCGAGGAAGGTGGTACCACCTGGAGTTGAGCGTTTGAGGGCTCAGACGTCCGGGGTACTTCTCGGCGGTCTGTGTCTGAGGGTACCCGTTGAAGGGGTACACTCGACTCCCCATTGGCCCCTGGGTCGGGACCGGTCGAAGGTGTTCGGGTCAAGGCCGACCGTATTTCAAACACCGCCTGAGTCACTGTTTGCATAGAAGCAGAGAGGGTTTTGATTCCTCCCTCTAATGTGTCTATGCGCTGGACGATGTCCTGCGGCGGCGCATCAGACTTGGAATCATCCCCAGCCATATATACTGTCATGACACGGCCGGGAGTGGATGGATTGGCTGAGGCTTCGCTCTCGGCCTCACTTTCATGTAGGGGAGCCGCCTCTCCTGGAGTTTCATCTTGGCCACCCCCAGCCACGTTCTGGAGGTCATTCTCGACGGGCGCATCTGCAAGGGTCTGATTACCCTCAGCTCCGTCTTGAAGGGCCTCTTCGTCTCCGGAACTACCCCCAGCTGTGTTCTGGGGGACATCCTCGTTTTGAGGGGCTTCTGGGAGACTGACTTCGCCTCGAGGATGAAGATCCGATGCGACTGTGCTTTGGACATCTTCGTCTTCGGAAGGAGGCTCAACAAGGGTCTGACTACCCCCAGCTTCCTCCAAGAACTTCTTCCTCGACCGAGTGCCTTCGAACACTCCGGAGTACGAGACAGCTGCCTTGGTTTTCCTCGGCTGGCTTTTGGATGAGGACGAAGAATTGCCAGCCGTCTTCCGGACTGACGAGGAGTTGGAGATCACATTGCATGAAGCAACCCTTGGCTCCTCTTCTGTTGACACCTTCATCCCAAGGCGATGTCGGAGGAGTGTCGATGATTGCAGCCGCTGGAAGACTGACTGTCATGGTGGTACTGCCGCCTTGCAACAGCAGTTGATGGTGACCACCGCACAAGTATGCCCCGTGAGAGGCACATCGTGCTTGTTGGTCGACTCTCCTGACCGGCGCTTGTGAGTGATCACGTTACGCAGGTCGTTGGAGGAGAGTGCCACCTTCGCACCCCCTTCAAGCGCATGGCAAGACCAAGCGCCGGGGTGGTCAAGTGAGTGCTGCGCCCCCTGATCTAATACCAAACAGGCATCCCGATCAGTGGTGGGGGAACCACAACATTTAAAGTGACTTGAACGGACCTCAGACGCACAACCAGAGGAGGCGCGGGAGTTCAAGACCACTGAATTTGCCTCACTCGACTTGGTTGTGCACGCAGCAGATGCGCCCAAGTGAGATGAGGGTTTTGAGGGTCGGCTCATTTTTGGTGCAGAAGCACCTGAGTCGACCTTGTACAGCTTGCCATCAGCAGCGCGCATGATTGTGAGCGCATGCTTTTGGCTTGCTGCTGGCATAGCACGTTTGTGGCGCATGGCCCGTGCCGTCTTGGATTTCTTCGTACTAGCCCGCTGGGGCGCATAGTACTCAGCATCCAAATTCTTCTCGCCATTACAGCGAGTGAGTCTGTCAAAGACAGAGACTTTTTGTGGCGCATCAGAGGTGAAGCGCGGGGCATTGGCTGCGCCCCCGCTCCGTCGACGCATCTTCCTCGCCTGAGAGGGAGATGGCTGGGGAACGTGGTCAGCCGCACGCTTCCCCGAGAGATGCGCTGCATCAGCGGGCGCACCTTGGTTGCTGAGGACGTCAGCAGGAAGGGAAGGCTGGATTAGCGCATCCCCTTCGGTGGTGGTGCCCGAGGCGTCGACCTTGCGCACCCAGACCTGGCGGGTCTTCTTCGGCTTCGGCAGCCACTTCGAAGGACTCGCACTTCCTTCAGAAATGAACTCCTCGTACGCCTGTTGATTGAGGCGCACGACCAGCGTCTTGTGGGAGGAGCCCACCTTCACGTCGTCGGCCTGCGATACGACTTTCTCGGTGGAGGAGAAAGAGGTCCCCAGCAGAGTCGCCAGCTTGTTTGTCATTAAAATTGTTTGATTACAAATTTCAATACAAACAGAACAGTATTACAATATAGGACTTAGACGTAGTCCTAGGAGTACACTTTTGTTTAATCTGGGTCCCTTATGCCGATGGAGCGAGTGGTAATACGTTGACTCCGTTGACGAGCTGACGACGGTTATCGGTTCTCTGAAGGTTTGGATTGCTCTGGGTGCTGGAGCTTGCTGAGAGGAGGAAGACATTGAGTGTCTGTATCTGCCTCTCTGGTGGTGCGAAGTCTCCGTCTGTTCGTTCTGTAGGTCCGTCCGTGTGGAAGAAGGAAATTATCCCTCTATTTATTGTTTTGCAGGCTGGCTGCTCATACGTGCATATGTAGGATGTGCCTGTACGCGGGGACGCCACGTATTGATTGCTGATGGAGGCGCATGGACGATGCGCCCTGATCAAGGGGGTTGACTTCTTCATGTTGCTGTTGTGAACCGGCACGTAGCAGAGAAGAAGATCTTTCTGTTGCTGAGATCTTGGATGAGTTGAGTCAAAGGACACGTGTCGTCGACCCATGGCTCGGAGATCTCGGATTTGGTGGGGGGAATGATCTGGTAGGACGCGTCTAGGATTGGACGCGTGAGGAGACTTTGGCTCGTGACCTTTATGAGTCACGAACCATTCTGGGCGTATGGCTTTTGAGGCGCATGCGGGCGACTTTCCTTCTGTCTTTTGGGATCAGAGAGCAGTCTAGGGCGCATGGCTTTTGAGGCGCATGCAGATTTGGATGCATGGTTGCAGAGGCGCATGTGGGTGGTTGAGTGGCCACGTGGCAGTAGCCGTCGGAGTAAAGTCATGTTGATGCTGACGTTGCCGACGCTTCATTTTCTGAAAAAGCTGTCAACTGTTCAGACTTTGGGAGGTGTGCTGCCAACTCTGTCAGTTCAGCATTTAATGTTTCTGACATTCGATGGACAGCTGAGTAGGCGCGTCGATTGGCGTTCCACTGGGTATAGGGACGCATTGGGGCGCATCCTCTGTGATGCGCTTGGTACTGAAGGGCGCGTCTGTGTGATACGCTTGATGTTGAGGGGCGCGTCTGTGTGATGCGCGGTCTGGCCGGCGCATCCGCTTCGTGACGCATCTTTGATGGTGCAACTGTTACGTTCTTCGAGTGCTTTAAATAGCCGTTTTGACTTGGCTGAATTCGAAGCGTCTGGTTCATCCATTTAATGCAAATTTATTGCACGGAATTCGGAGAGCCATCCACTTGGCGCGTGGGTTTGATTTGCCCGGCCTATAAATAGTGGCATGGAGAGAAGGTTTGCTTCTCGTTCTCTCACGTACTTCTAACATGAACTTGGGTATTCGAGTGCATTCTGTTGACGAAGTGCTCCCGAGGGTGAAGATGCGACGCAGTGTCTTCGTTGATGCACTTGAAGGTGACTGTTACATCCAAAAGACGGAGTCGAGGGCTTCCGAGGCAGGCGGAAGGTGCCTGTTTCATCCAAAGATAGGGATGCTCGGGCCTCGTCTTCGTTGTGTAGGAAGAGCCGTAGATCGGAATGGCGGTGCTAGGCTCTTTCTTCCTTCAAAGTGGGCGTTGCCCACTCTGGTTGTGTTGAAAGCTGCTCCTTTAGCCGTGGTTTCGATCACGGTCTTCCTTCGCCTTTGGAGGCTCTTTCGAAGCCTCCCCTGGCCACAGATTTGCGGTGCTCTTCTCTTTCTCGGTTCCAGCCAGAGGGTTAAATGCTTCATTAGTCGAAGCATTTATCAGGTGAGCCTGGCTGGAAGAGCGACACATAACTGGGCTGCTGAAGGGATGCACATAACTGGGGATGCACATAACTGAGCTGCTGAAGGGATGCGCCCTGCTGAGTACGCATGGCGGGATGCGCCCGGTTGAAGGCGCATGGTAACTACTGCGCCTGTCTGGAGGCGCATGGTGGTTGCTGGCTGTAGACTTAGGATCTTTCCTTTGTAGAAATTCTCCTTTGTACAACCTTCTCTAGACATGTAATAGATTTTTATGTATTAAATAAAAAGTCCTCTTTCAATGTCTATACTTGTTGTTTTTGCTGTGAAGCACTTTGTCTGAGCTCTGGCGTATGTAGTGTCTGACGCATGGGCTTGCTGTTTGTGAAATTCCATACTTCTACATATACATATATAAATATAAGTATATAGATGTATATGGTATATGTGTATATATATATATATATATATATATATATATATATGTATACCAATATATAATATAACACATGTATACGTGTATATGGATAAATATATGTATACGTATAAATGGGTAAGTATATATAAATATATGGGAGTATGTGTATATACATATATATACGTATGTACATATATATATATGTGTATATATATATATAATATATATATATATATATATATATATATATATAAATGGGTAAGTATATATAAATATATGGGAGTATGTGTATATACATATATATACGTATGTACATATATATATATATATATATATATATATATATATATATATATATATATATATATATATATATATATATATATATACAATAGAAGAGGAAAGACATAAGAGGCAGTAGCAGCCATCCCAGGCCAAGCTGGCCCAACCCGAGAGCACCTTGAACCCACACTACACCCGACCCCCCCTGGGATGTAGCCGCAAATATATACGAGCGTAGACAGGGAGTAATCCGTCGAGAAGTCCCAAACCCTAAAAACAACACCTTATTCCACACCTCCCATTCTGGTCGCCTAGCCTGGCGAGCCTCCTCAGCCTGGCGCCGCCGTGCACGGCCGCAGGCCGATCACGGCGCGCGCGCGAGCGCGCGAAGATAACAGGAAACAACAGCAGTAGCAGTGCTGTCGAACGCCAACTTCACGCCGAGTTTTCTCAGCACTCGGCTAGTCATTTTAAGATCTGTCTTGCCAGGTATGAAGCCTATCTATATGACTCCTAACCCCTTCAAATAATTCGATTTTAGTTGCCCTAGATTTTCCGAGGGATCGATGCCAACATGGGCGAAAGTCTGTTCAAAACAGAACAGCCCCGTAATTGAAAACCCTATTTTTGGAAGATAGATTATGATCAGGACATTAGGGGATTTCGAAAACTATTTGAAGACAGTCCTAGACAACCTATAGGGCTCTGCAACCCAACTTGCGGAGTTTGATTTCGTCGACCGTACGTCGAGAAATCAGATTTCCAAATTAGCGAAAAACCTGTTTTAAAATTTTAGAATTTATGAAAAATCTCTCCACACGACGTGCGTCCCGCCAATCCGGGCGTCGTGGTCGTGAACCGAAAGCATCGAAAGCTGCGTAATGGTTTCGTGGTCGTGTGGGCTTTGATGGAATTCAAATTGGTCGCGTGTGCGCGACGAATTTGATGCGTATCCGTCGAAATTCCCCGTATCGACCTCTGTGCAAATTTCTCAATTAATTTGTGCACGCTCATCAGATCGAGACGAAACTTGCGCCAACAGGACCGTATCATTTTTTTGGTCCTGCATGCCAAGTTTGGTCCAATTCTGAGACAGTTGAATCCGACGTCGTTTTGCGGGCCCCACGGTCCGACTCAACGGACGATTTTGTGCACGGCCCGTCGGAATCCAACTTTGGACATACGGTTGGGTTCGTATCGGAAAACTGGATCCGTAGAAATATAGTTTGACGACTTTAGAGATCGTTGACTCTGACACGCTTTTCGGTGCAAAGTGGGTCCAACGGCAGACACCGTTTTGGCCCGAAATTACCGTTTTGCTCCTGTGTCCAGAATTGGACTTAAGGACAGGCAATCCTAGCTAATTTGACTATTTTGAGATCATTGGTATTGTCTATTTCAGCTTCCGGGGACTGTTGTATGGGTTTTGACTAGTGTAGCATACTGAGTGGCTCAGATTATCGGTTTCACCAGCACAGGACCACAGGCGAGTACAGTTTATTGTCTGCATTTCGATATTGATCTTTACTATACTTCATTGATTAGTCATTATTTATGTGATTTTTATACTCTATTATAAATTGTTGAGTCGGGAATGAGAAGTACCAAGGATGTGTGATCCGACCATAGACAGTGTTTATTTTCATGCAGTAGACATCGTAGACAGTGCTTATTTTCTGCAGTAGACATCGTAGACAATGCTTATTTTCTGCAGTAGACATCGTAGACAGTGCTTATTTTTCTGCAGTAGACATCGTAGACAGTGCTTATTTTTCTGCAGTAGACATCGTAGACAGTGCTTATTTTTCTGCAAGTAGACATCGTAGACAGTGCTTACTTTTCTGCAAGTAGACATCGTAGACAGTGCTTATTTTTGCAAGTAGACATTGTAGACCGTGCGGTGTAATGGCCCAGACTGATCACATATCAAAGGTACTTCTAACAGTTGGAAAAAGTATTTTGTGTCTATTTATTGCTATTGGTTTTTCGTATTTACTGTTTATTTTCAAAACTCATGATTGATGTCTAACCTTTGTTTTATAGTCATTTTCTTTATTTGAAATTGCCTTCAGTGAATTGTGCTCGTTCCATTCCTGACTGGAAACCAACATTTTTCAGGTTAGCCGTGGATTCACTTAGCAGGGGAAATATGGGTGTACTTGCAGCCGAAGCCTAGAGACTAGCTAAATAGTGGAGTTGTAGTCATTCATTTATTTGTACAAGTTTATATTTTTCTGCAAAATGTAAAACTTGTGATCTTTGTAAATTAAATTAATTTTGTGAATGAACATTATTTGTGATCTTGATCTTCATGGCCGTGACAGCGTTCTACCGCCGACACTGCGGCGTAGGCTGGCTTGCACACGTCTTGTATCCGTTTAAAAAAAAAAATGGGTACGAGTCGTGACAAAAGGTTCGTGCCTCGCCAGGTTGTCTCAATGGTAAAGGAGCACAATTAGACAGTGGCGGTGAGTGCTGTTGAAGGCGGAAGGACGGTGGATCTGGGTTCCTCGGCTGCCACGGGTGGTGATGGAGTAGGTGATGTGTGGTAGGCCATTGGCCTGGCCGGTGGCTAACAACTACGGGGTAGCCATTGGGTCAGGTCGTGTTGGTGAGGAGTTGGCTGGAATCAACAAGATGGAGACCGATGACAGGAGTCGACGATAAGAGTTAGGGTTAGGTTAGAGTTAAGGTTTCGGCTGTATCGAGGTTGTCCGATACGGCTGGGAAATTGGGTATCCTGCGAGACTCATGAAAGGTGTTCGGTGTGTCGGACACGACAAGATGTAACTGTAATAATAGTAGAAATTATGGAAATAAAATTTGGACACAGACACGATGTACGGTACGATGATTATGGCTACGATGGTTGGCTAGAGAAAATTTGATTGAGAAATTTATTGGGTTTGTAGAAAAATAAAGGGATGGCTCCCTTTAAATAGAAGTAGAGGTTTACTAGATTGATAAGGATTGGAAATCCATAAATAAATCCTTCCATAAATTTAAATTAATCAATCATAGATTGATCACATCTCAATCTATTAATTGATAAAATAATAATAATTCAAAATAATATCTAATATTATCAAATATTATTTAAAACATATTTTATAAATTTAAAACTTAAAGATAAATGATAATAGGAAATTAATAATTTAAAAGTATATCTTTTATAAAAACAAAATCATATTTAAAAAAATAGTTTGATAAATCCTTTCGTCAATTAAAATCTCTTTTATAAGATTTCAAATAAAATTTTACTTTCTAACTAGAAAAATATTTAAAACTAAAAATAAAATAAATAAAAAATTTAAAATTCGGAAAGTGGGCTTACATTAGGTCATCCCTACCATGGCTAATATGCTAGTTATGACACACAACTACACTAGACATGCCATAATCCTAGTCAACATGCATAACAAAACTTAATCATGGCTAAG
>JANAVB010043220.1:9387596-9487596 GCA_029216955.1 Iris pallida
ATAATATATATATATATATGTATAATTATTAATAAAAGAAAAAGAAAAACATAGGAATCCCAGCCCAGGCCCACCAGGGCTGAGCCCAGCCCGAGCTAAGGCCAGCCCAGGCCCGCCCCATAAACAGCTGCAAAGCCCCCCAGTCCAGCCATAAGCAGACCCCACAAGCTAAGCCCAAGCCACAACCATGTAAGTGTTCCTGAAGGTGGTCTTAAGCTCATTTGAGCATCAATTGGAAAGCAAAGCAGCAGCTACATCAAGCCCCAACCCGAGCTCCCCAGCACAGCAGAGCCCAATCCGAGCTAGGCCCAACCGAATCCCGGCCCCGCTCAGTAAACAGCCCCCTCTCCGATCATATATGTGCGTATATCCGCACATCAGTATAAAGAACGGAAGGGAGAAGAACTCGCAAACCCTAAACCTCCATCATCTCCCACCCTAGGCACAACCACCAGGCAGTCTAAACCGCCGCAAGGACGCCGCCACGAGCCGCCGGCCGACGATGGACGTCCTCGCGCTCGGCAGGACAGAGCACCCTGCTCTGTAAACTCGACAGCAAGGTACCATCTTCGCTGACCGTTTTCTTTCCCAATACTCAACCGTTTTAAATTTCGTAAACTGATCTAGGAACCTTATATGACCCCCTAGATATCCTAGCAAGTAAGATCTAATCTGGTCGAGCCATTGATTCACGAAATCGATGCGAAAACTGACGAGCAATGTCCAAAAAAACATGATATGTAAGCAGCTAGAACCCTATTTTAGAAGGGTATTCCCGAGCCAGATAGTAAGAGTTTTCAAAAACCTATTTGAAACAGTTTTAGTTAATATATACGAGATTAAAACCTATTTTGAAGATTCAGTTTTTATCAAGTATGTACAAAGATATTCGAATTCAAAAACCATCAAAAGCCATTTTCAAAAACTTAGAAATCCTCCGATACGACGTGCGTCCCGCCATTCCGGGCGACGTGGTCGCACACCGTAAGTATCGAAAGATGTGTAACGGCTTTGTGGTCGTGTGGGCTTTGACATAATTCAAATTGGTCGCGTGTGCGCGACGAATTTGATGCGTATCCGTCAAAATTTACCGTATCGTGCACTTTGCAAATTTTCCAATTACTTTATGCACGCTCGTCAGATCGAGACGAAACTTTCGCCAACAGTATCGTATCATTTTTCTGGTCCTGTATGCCAAGTTTGGTCCGATTTTGAGACCATTGATAAAATCACCGTTTTACGGGCCCTACGGTCCCACTCAACGGGCGATCTTGTGCACGGCCCGCCGGAATCCAACTCTGGACATACGGTTGGGTTCATATCGGAAAACCGGATCTGTACACATACAGTTTGATGACTTTAGAGATCGTTGACTCTGGCACGCTTTTCGGTGCAAAGCGGGTCCAACGGCGGACATCGTTTTTGCCTAAAATTACCGTTTTGCCCCTGTGTCCAGAATTGGACTTAAGGATGGGCAATCCTAGCTAATTTGACTATTCTGAGAATGTTGGCGATGTTTGTTTCAGATTTTGGAGACAGTTGTGATGACTTGGACGTTATGGTGTACAAGTTGACGGTATTTACTGATTCTTCGTGCTGCCACTACCTTGCCTCCCTCTACAGTTTTATTTACATGCATAGTTTTATTAGTATATAGTTTTACTAGTTGGTTATTACTTGTGATTTGTATATCGTACATGCTAGTATAGCTATAGTCTTTATACATGGTTAGCCTTGTTAGTTCATATTGGATTGGTTCTCTTGTGTATCGTGATTGGGTCGTGTCGTGTCTTCACCCGTGTCTTGACTGAGTCATATCTATAAGTATGAGTGAGTGAACTGCTATTCTTTTGTCTTTCCCACAACCTGCAAGTCCACACACGGGGAGAGGGTGACTTGTCTTGAAACTGACCTGCGAGTCCACAATCGAGGCGAGGGTTGGTTATCCATTGATCTATCAGCAGTTCATTTATGCATACTTGATCCTGTATCCGTGTTCATAGTTACCTGTCAGTAGCCACTTGTCAGTCTTCTGTCTAGTTCCTGTTTATATCCAGTATATATTATTGCATGATTAAACTGTTAGATAGGCATGTTTTATGTATCTTGCTAGTCCTTTGAGGACCTGATGATCTCTTCAGGTTTAGCGACTGCATGGAGTTAGTTAGCAGAGCAGGATGGTAGAGGATTGCGATGTTTGATACAGGTATTTGCTTGTGATATTTCTTTATTATCTTTTCGTGCTTTATATTCAGTACCATGATATACTCTGCTTATTTATAGACTCATATCATTCTTGGAGTCTAATCGAACAATATGCTAATGGGCTGCAGACCATGACCCATAATTGTTCATTTTTGTTTTACAATATTCATGTGGATTGAGATACAATTTACATTAGATATGATACCATGACCTTGACAGCTTATACGTACTTGAGACGGGCTGGAGTCCGCTCGATACGTAGCTGGCTTGCTCACGAGCTCGCGTCCGAAAATCGGGTGCGGGTCGTGACAATCTTATATCTTATTGATTGCTCGTGATTGAGACACCTAGGATTTGCTTGACCTAGTATTGATTATTGGATTGTAGGATAAACCCCATGTACTTCACATTCATGACTGCATTTTGGGGTACTGGAGTATTATGATATACGTAGCTGGCTTTGTATAATCTCAAGTCTCCAGTATTCTGATTCTTGGGCGTGTCAACATTCAAATGTAAAAGATTTGATATTATTGATGTATATTGAATTTTTTTTGAACAAGTTACATTGGAACGAGATGTATCCCTATGTAAAAGTATCGCATTATGGTTATAAAAGTGTGATTTTTATTGAACTTGTACAATTTTTGTGTATAATTTTCTAATTTCTAATATGCTAATTATTTATGATATGCTAATTATTGGTACAGGTTGTGTGTATAATTTGAAACATAGGATTGAGAAAGAAACATATGATTTTTGGTACAATTTATATGTATAATTTGTATAATTTGCTAATTTCCAATATGCTTATTTTTAGGTGCCAAATAATTAGTTAAACTTAAAAATAGTTTATTAACTTATAGTTTTAAACACGTTTTTTCTAATTATTTATATCAAAGTCTTCAATTTTAATCCATACAAAAAAACCTAATGAATAATAGTGGTCGTGGGTAATTACCAAATTTAAAAATTGGTCACCATATCACTTCTTCAAAACATAGGAACTACAAAAATTTATAGTTTTCAATTAACTTCAACAACCATCCAACACTTTGTGGTAAGATTTTCCACTTCTAACCTCCACTTCTTCAAAATATCCAAACGAAAGAATTTTGAAAATATGCGTACGCATGACGCACGTACGTAATACGTAAGCAAATTGTCGATTTTCGATACTTTGTCGTAGGGGTGAGCATTATTTGATTTTGGACCAAAAATCGAATCGAACCAAGAGATTTGGTTTGGTTTTATAAAACTTCGATTCAATTTCGGTTGTGAAAATACTAAAAAAATTATGCAGTTTCGATTTTGGGTTTTTATTTCGGTCAAAAACTGTCACGACCCGCTCCCGAATAATCGGACACGAGTCGGACACGCCCAGCCTTCGTCGTTAGACACGACGAAGTAAGCTGTACCAATCTAGGAAAATCTAACCATATAATCATGACAAGTACGAATCACAGCATCTATAAACGTACCCCAGAATCAAGTAAAGTACAAGTCTACAAGTTATTACATTCCAGCAAATGAAAGTAAGTCTACTAGTCCCAAAATATAAGGAAAATGTAAAGTGCTAAGGTAAAGCTCCAGGGTTCTGCAGCCTCTAAGTCATGAGCAACTCCAGCTGGCTCTACCGCATCTACTGGCTCTCGGCCATAATATGTGTCGCACAAAGCCTCCAACTCACCTGCAACATATCCTAGTCAGGAGCGGAGCAAAGTACAGTTCTAGGTAATGAACAAGAACATGATATGGAAATGAGTACAGGGGTACATGAAAATAAAATACAGGAAATGGACAGGAAAGTATAGGAAAGTAGTACAGGAAATAAAGTACAAGAACTACAGTACAGGATTATAAAGTACAAAAAAATGTAAAGTACAGGAAATGTAATGTACAAGAATAAAACTATAATCCTGAAGTACAAGACATGATAAGTGCACCATATTTGAAATACAACTAGTCCATGTGACCGGCTGGGGTGAGTACAGGAGCATGTACAGGAGTACATGAATAAGATACGGCTTAGGACCCGCGTGCATGGTATGGGGCCTAAGCTATCTACATGAATATAGTAACCGGGATTTGGTCACATGGCTAGTGTATTTCTCCACCAGACACAAGTAAGTACAAGAACAGGAATACAAGAATACAGGGGTACAGGATATCGTATCATGACGTGTCACAAGAAAGAGTACAAGAATGTAAATGCACAAGACCATAGAAAAGTACTTGCCTTGCTTCGGGAAAGTACGGATAAACAAGGGAGCTAGATGTCCTCCTGTCCAATTTTAATAGACACAATTTGGTTAACATCTAAATAATTACTGACTAACCAATTACAGCTATTATCTTGCCTTAAACATGTGATGTAATAACTAACCAAGGTTTAGTCACTAAGGTTTGTAAGATTATAAACATGTGGTTCACTTTAAAAGTAACCTAGATACACTACTAAATTTCCAAGGGAAATATATAGACAACAGTCAAGGTAATCTAAAAATTATGTGAAAACTTAACTTAAAGCAATGGATTGAAATGAACACAGGTTACATCAAGCTATAGGATTGAAAGACTAACCTCTACTAATGTCTATCCTTACACAAGGATTTAAACAGGGTTTTATTTCTAGTATAATAGTACTTACACTGAGATTAGATTCTCAGGTTCAATAGAAATGAACCAAACATGGCACAGGCATCCAGGTTTTATTAGGTTGGACCACACTGATAAAACTTTGCATATGAGTCAGGTATTCAGGTTCAAAGACTTAGGTTCTCAGTTTTACACTGAGACTAACTTCTCAGGTTTACACTGAGAGTTACTTCTCAGGTTTACACTGAGATTTACTTCTCAGGTTTTCCAATGGACTAGAGCAGTGATATAAAACCTCGGTTCAATGAATTGAATCTAATATTGCATATGGAAATCTTCAGTTAAGTAAATAAATCAGCACTCTCAGGTTCGAACAACTCATAGGCTCAACATGGGAAAAGAAAACCTATTCAATATCACACAATCCAAATTTAGCTAAATTGCAGAATGCATATAAGCACAGTCCAACTTATACTGGACATAACCTTCAGTCGAGCCTTAATATCAGTCAGGTACTTAGCAAAGAAACATGGAGACCGATCCTTCAGTCAATTATCCAAAACTGAAATGGAAATTCAGTACAACTACTAACCAATCCCTAGGTTTATTGACAATAAACTGAGTTCTCAGGTTCATTGACAAGCACTGAGATGAGTCTCAAGTTCAGATGTCAAATACTGAAATAAGAGACCTCAAATCAGCCAACAAACTAACCTCTGCTATCAGGATCAGTCCAAAAAGGATTGAACAAATGGCTAAAACTCGGCTATTTATGCACAGGACTTCCAAGCTGCCTAATATCTAACTCAGGGTTCATCAGTTTGAATCAAACTCTAATATATGACTGTCAGTTCAACAATTATAATGCTAGTGATAGAAGCTAAAGACTCTCAGTTAACCACAGAGTTAAGTTGCTAACAAATATTCAACTACTCAATAGCTACTATATTCTTAGTTATTGCACTCGGTTAGACTTCCTTCCCAACCAGGAACAAGTTACTACTCTACTCAATTCCTAACCAACAGGTTCAATTTCTAAACTGGAACAAAATGTAATGCAAGGATGATGTATACCTGTAGAAAAGGGTAGATCTCCAATTGTACTGCTAAGACGAGTCGAAATTGTGTTCCAGAAATCGATTTGAGAGTAGGAAAACTCTGTTCAGACATTTTATCAAACAGTTGCGGTGCATCAGAGTTTAGATAGGATGTCATTAATATTTGAATTTGTTTGAACCAAAAATCTGGAAAACAAATTCAAACACAGCATTCATACTCACAATTTGATTCAAAAACACAAATCCTTCAATTCTCAGCTCAACGATCAAATCATAATTCCATCCAGTCGTTCCTATAATCGAAAACATAGGAATGCCTCTTCAACCCGTCCATGCCAATAAAACTCAGATTCTAACACCGATTTTAAATCGAAATCCAGAGAAATGGGATCAAGACTTACTCGAATTGGTTGCTTGCTGACACTAGTAGATTGTCTTCCCCACCGCATGAAGAACTCGAACGATCCCACAGTCGATTCAAAAACTGAACACAAAATTGTGATCAAGAACTGGGAATACAACCGATCGGATCATCGAAAGAATTAGAAATTATACTTATTGTCGATCGCCGGAGATCATGTCGATCTGTTGCGTTACGGGGACGTTGTCGCCGTGAATTGGATCGGTCAGTCGTCGTTCCTCATGTGGACAGCTACTCCCACCGCCATTGCCATCGCCATAGTCTCTGGGAAGAATGAATTTGCTCGGGAGGGAAATTGAGATTGGAAATTAATGGGGATCACTGGGTTTTTATAACCCGTTGGATTCAAATTGGCGAGAGGGTTGCAGTGGTTGCTACAGTGAAAATTAGTTAGGAAAGAGAATTCAAATTTGAATACTACAGAATTGAGAGGAGTCCTCCTCTTACATAAACCGAAGAAAGTTTTTGAAATGGAAAGAATGAATTTCATGGGCTGGGTTATTCAGCCCAACCTTAAACCGAAGGCTGGCCCAAGAAGTAAAAGAATAAATTTTAAATAACTTTTCATAAGAAATATAAAAAATATTCCTTAACAAAAATCTAGATCACAATATTATTGTATTTACATAATCAATTAAAATATTTATTTTAATTCAAAAATATGAGGAGTGGGGTTAAAAATATTCCCCCTAAAAAAAATTGTCCTCGAAATTTCAAGAAAACAGTCTATTATTATATTCAAAACTCGAAACAATTTTTACCAATAAGATTTTATTGAATGGAAGAATTTCTCTAAAATACTAAGGTACAATCAAACAAATAAACTGGGGTATCGCTCCCGCATCTCATCCTTACGCTCCCGTGTGGACTCTCCGGGAGAGTGATGTCTCCACATGACGCAAACAAGTGGAATAGTCTGGTCTTGTAGTTGTTTCTCCCTCCTATCCAGGATCTCTACTGGCTGCTCCTCGTAGGTCAAGCTCGGACCCACCTCTAGCTCTGAATAGTCCACCATATGGCTCGGATCTGGAATGTAGCGTCGAAGCTGAGATACGTAGAAAATGTCGTGCACTCCCTCCAACCTAGCTGGAAGCGCTAGTCGATATGCCACCTCGCAATCCATACCGTCACGTCGAAGGGCCCGATGAATCTCGGACTGAGCTTCCCGCCTCTGCCAAAATGAATGATGCCCCTAGTCGACGAGATCTTCAGGAACACTCTATCTCCAACCATGAACTCTAGTGGCCGTCTACTGTTGTCCACCCAATGCTTTTGCCGATCCTGTGCAACTCTGAGACGCTCTCTGATCAGTCTGACTTTTTCAGCTGAGTCCACCACCATCTCTGGTCCAAGTAAAGCCCTCTCGCCAACATCATCCCAACATAAAGGGGTACGACATCTCCGCCTATATAGCGTCTCAAACGGTGTTATCTTTATGCTAGCCTGATAACTGTTGTTATAGGCAAACTCTACTAGATGCAAATGGTCCTTCCATGAACCGTCGAAATCAAGTGCGTAAACCCGCAGCATGTCCTCCAGTGTCTAAATGGTCCTCTCAGACTGTCCGTCCGTCTGTGGATGATATGCGGTGCTGAACTTCAACTGTGACACCATGCTCAGCTGTAGACTCCTCCAGAAATATGATGTGAAGCGGCTATCCCTATCTGAAATGATCCTAACTGACACTCCATGAATCTGTACAATCTGTCGCATGTAGAGGTCTGCAAGCTTCTCGATCGACAGCCGAACCTTAAACAGAATGAAATAAGCAGACTTCGTTAGTCTGTCCATGATAACCCAAATAGCATCCTTGCCACTGGGCGTACGCGGTAAACCAGAGACGAAGTCCATGGTGATATGCTCTCACTTCCATTCTGGGATAGGTAAAGGCTGGAGTAATCCTGCTGGTCTCTGGCGCCCCGCCTTGACTTGCTGGCACACAAGGCATCTGGAAACAAATCTGACAACCTCTCTCTTCATTCCATACCACCAAACATACTCTCACAGATCCTTATACATCTTGGTAGACCCAGGATGAATAGAATACTGCGACTGGTGGGCTTCCTGTATGACCTCCTTTCGCAAATCCTTGGGCACATACAACTGGTTCTCGTGCCCCAGGGATCCATCATCTGCAATAGTGATGTCGTCGAGCAATCCCGCCTCCGCCTGGCCTCTGAGACATCGGAGCCCCTCATCAAGAAACTGGGTCTCCTTGATCTTCTCTAACAGTCCTGACTGTATCTGTATGTGCATCAGCTACCCTCCTACTCCTGGTAGAACAATCTCGATCCCCAGACTCTCAAGATCCTGCAAAAGATGTCGGTCCATAGTGAGAAACATAGCAACAGGATATCGACTAAGAGCATCTGCTACCACATTCGCCTTCCCAGGGTGGTACTGTAGATTGATGTTGAAATCCTTCATGAGTTTCAGCCATCTGTACTGCCTCATATTCAGCTCCTTCTGAGTGAAAACATACTTCAGGCTTTTATGGTTCGTGAAGGTGTCCACTCTTTCTCCATACAAGTAGTGCTTCCACAGTTTCAAGGCAAAAATGACTGCTGCAAGCTCCAAGTCATGTGTAGGGTAATTCTTCTCATGAGGCCTCAACTGTCTAGAAGCATAAGCAATGACCCTCTTGTTCTGCTCAAGCACACATCCCAAGCCTTTCCTTAAAGCATCGCTGTAGTTGACGAATCCTTCCGATCCAGATGGCAAAGCTAGAACTGGTGCTGTCGTGAGTCTTCTCTTCAATTCTTCAAATGCTGACTGGCAGGCGTCGCTCCAGATGAACTCCTTGTCATTCCGTGTAAGCTTGGTCATAGGCTCTGCTATCTTGGCAAACTCTTTCACAAACTTTCTGTAGTATCCTGCTAGACCCAGGAAACTACGAATCTCTGCTACTGACTTGGGAGGTGCGCCCATGCTTCCACTGCTTCAATCTTCTTAGGATCCACAGAAATCCCCTCACCAGTCACCACATGCCCTAGGAACTCCACTATGTCCAAGAAAAACTCACACTTCGAGAGTTTCCCGTACAGCTTCTCTTTTCGCAGAATCTCCAACACAATCCGCATGTGCTCCACATGTTCCTCTTTGGTCTTCGAATATATCAGAATATCGTCAATGAAGACTACGACAAACTTGTCCAGATACTTGTGAAAAACTTTATTCATCAAGTTCATAAACACTGCTGGGGCATTGGTGAGTCCGAACGACATCACCAGAAACTCATACTGGCCGTATCGGGTGTTGAAAGCTGTCTTCGGAATATCCTACTCTCGAACCTTCATCTGATGATATCCCGACCGAAGGTCAATTTTAGAAAAGACCTTCGCTCCACTGAGCTGGTCAAACAGCTCATCAATCCACGGCAAAGGGTATTTATTCTTGATGGTAATGTTATTGAGTATACGGTAATCAATACACATCCTCACAGTCCCATCCTTCTTGGGCACGAAGAGTACCGATGCTCCCCAGGGTGAAGCACTGGATCGAATAAAACCCTTGCCCTCCAACTCATCAATCTAGGCCTTCAACTCTGCAGCTTTCTTTGGGTTGATCTTGTAACAATATTGGGACTTCAGCGCTGATCCAGGCACTAGGTCGATGCTGAACTCCACATCTCGATCTGGCGGTAATCCTGGCAACTCCTCGGGGAAGACGTCAAAAAACTCTGCAATCAGCGGATGTGGCAACTCCTGGGCTTCTGCAATTGCTCCGAAGTAGACTCCCTCTGGACTCTCTGTAACTCGTCTGCTGATCTCGAACGGTGGAACTCTAGGCGGACTAAAAGTTTCCTTCCCCTATGGTAGTCTATTACGACAAACTGCTCGCTCATCCAGTCGATGTCGAGGACTATATCAAACCCAGAAAATGGTATCACTAGAAGTCGAGCCCTAATCTCCCTCCCAGCTATAGTGATAGGGCAATCTACCACCTCACTCACTGGCACTACCCCTCCTCCTGTCATAATCCGACAGTTCCTCATAGTAGGCTTGGGTGTGAAGCCGTGTCTATGCAGAAACTCATATGATACAAAGCTATGTGTGGCTCCAGAATCAAATAATGCAATGGCAGGAAAAGAATATAAGAGTATAAAACCTGTGATCACATCTGGCATTGTCTCATCCTCTTCAACTGCAACCATGACGTAAGCACGTCCCTGCTGTGGTGGTCCCCTCTGCTGCTGGTGCTGTGCAAAATGCTGCTGCTAAGTAGGTAATGCCTGAACCCTTCGTGGTGCAGCTGGCAGAGCTCTCGGTGGTGCAGGTGGTGGTACTCCAGCTCCTTTAGGTCTTCCTGTCAGTCGAGCTACAGCCTGTGGGCAGTCCCTCATTTGGTGTGCGTCTGATCCGTAGAATAAGCAGAGCCCGGGCCTCTTGCGGCACTCGTCAAAGCGGTGTCCCGGCTGATAACAGAATGCGCAAGTAATCGCCTGCTGCTGTCTCTGGGGCTGATATGTAGGAGCTCTGGCTGGACGGTGATGCTGCTGTGCCAGCTGCTGTGGCCTTGCCTGAACTTGAGTCTGGACCCTCTTCGCTGGTGCTTGGAAACTGCTGCTGCCAATATACCGGTCCCTCTTCGGCTTCGGCTCTGCCTTCTTCTCTACAGCCTGAGCAATCTTGAGGATGCTCGCATATGTCGTCACCTGATTAATCACCACCGCGTGTCGCAGCTCCCTGGTAAGGCCCTTCTTGAATCTCCAAGCTCTGTCCTCCGATGCTCTGACTAGGTTCTCCGCGAACCTGCTGAGTCTAGTAAACTCTGAAGTGTACTCCGCAACTGTCATAGTCCCCTACTGCAGCGTCTCGAACTGCATCCTTAGCTCATCCCGCTCCACATCTGGAAAAAACTTCTTCTTAAACAGAGTTTTAAAATTTGTCCAAGATACCTTGGGCTTCGTCAACTAGGGCTCCTCTCGGTACCAAGCCCTGGCTAAATCAAATAGTCGCATGCTCGCCACCTCCACCTTCAGGTCATCCGGGATCCGTGCTATATTCAAGGTCCTCTCCGCATTCTCCAACCACTCGTCCGCATAGACGATCCCCTCATTGCCCCAAAAATCCATCGGGCAGAGGTTCTGGTAGTCCTTGGTCGTCCCTAGTCTCGATGCTGCTGGTGCTGCACGTGCTGTTGGAGCTGGTGATGCCGGCTCTCTGGTTCTGAGCACATCTACAACTGTCGCCCGAAACTGTACTGTCTGGTGGTTCTGGGTCTCCATAAATTGCTAGAACATAGCCATCACCTGAGCGCCATCGAAAGTCATCGTCGGGGGCAGCGGAGGAAAGATCGGAGGTGGTGGCGAAAGCTGATCTACTGGGGCATCTGGTGCAGGCTGATCCGAGCTGCCTGTAACTCCTGACTGATCAGCGGTCTTCCTCGTAGCGACCATCCTACAACAAAAGAAAATTTCGTGATTGATAAAAACCTAACCTACCAGAAAATGTAAATGTTTTATAATATCCATATATACCCGATGTACCCGATTTCCTATGTTGTGATTCAAGTTTTCCCAGTGTAAATCAAGTCCCCCAATAGTACTCTAATACCTAGGTACTATTAGGACAAACCTGCATGGGCCACCACTAAAAACATGTCACGATCCGCTCCCGAATAATCGGACACGAGTCGGACACGTCCAGCCTTCGTCGTTAGACACGACGAAGTAAGCTGTACCAATCTAGGGAAATCTAACCAGATAATCATGACAAGTACGAATCACAACATCTATAAACGTACCCCAGAATCAAGTAAAGTACAAGTCTACAAGTTATTACATTCCAGCAAATAAAAGTAAGTCTACTAGTCTCAAAATACAAAGAAAATGTAAAGTGCTAAGGTAAAGCTCTAGGCTTCTGCAGCCTCTAAGTCAAGAACAACTCCAGCTGGCTTTACCGCATCTACTAGCTCTCGGCCATAATATGTGTCGCACAGAGCCTCCAACTCACCTGCAACATATCCTAGTCAGGAGCGGAGCAAAGTAAAGTTCTAGGTAATGAACAAGAACATGACATAAAAATGAGTACATGGGTACATGAAAATGAAATACAGGAAATGGACAGGAAAGTACAAAAAAGTAGTACAGGAAATAAAGTACATGAACTACAGTACAGGAATATAAAGTGCAGAAAAATATAAAGTACAGGAAATGTAATGTACAGGAATGAAACTATAATCCTGAAGTACAAGACATGATAAGTGCACCATGTTTGAAATACAACTAGTCCATGTGACCGACTGGGGTGAGTACAGGAGCATGTACGAGAGTACATGAATAAGATACGGCTTAGGGCCCGTGTGTACGGTGCGGGGCCTAAGCTATCTACATGAATATAGTAACCGGGGTTTGGTCATATGGCTAGTGTATTTCCCCACCCGACACAAGTAAGTACAAGAACATGAATACAGGAATACAAGGGTACAGGATATCGTGTCATGACGTATCACAAGAAAGAGTACAAGAATGTAAATGCACAAGACCATAGAAAAGTACTTGCCTTGCTTCGGGAAAGTACAGGTAAACAAGGGAGCTAGATGTCCTCATGTCCAATTTTAATAGACATAATTTGGTTAACATCTAAATAATTACTGACTAACCAATTACAACTATTATCTTGCCTTAAACATGTGATGTAATAACTAACAAAGGTTTAGTCACTAAGGTTTGTAAGATGATAAACATGTGGTTCACTTTAAAAGTAACCTAGATACACTACTAAATTTCCAAGGGAAATATATAGACAACAGTCAAGGTAATCTAAACATTATGTGAAAACTTAACTTAAAGCAATGGATTGAAATGAACACAGGTTACATCAAGCTTTAGGATTGAAAGACCAACCTCTACTAATGTCTATCCTTACACAAGGATTTAAACAAGATTTCATTTCTAGTGTACCAGTACTTACACTGAGATTAGATTCTCAGGTTCAATAGAAATGAACCAAACATGGCACAGGCATCCAGGTTTCATTAGGTTGGACCACACTGATAAAACTTTGCATATAAGTCAGGTATTCAGGTTCTAAGACTTAGGTTCTCAGTTTTACACTGAGACTAACTTCTCAGGTTTACACTGAGAGTTACTTCTCAGGTTTACACTGAGATTTACTTCTCAGGTTTTCCAATGGACCAGGGCAGTGATATAAAACCTTAGTTCAATGAATTGAATCTAATATTGCATATGGAAATCTTCAGTTAAGTAAATGAATCAGCACTCTCAGGTTCGAAAAACTCATAGGCTCAATATGGGAAAAGAAAACCTACTCAATATCACACAATCCAAATTTAGCTAAATTGCAGAATGCATAAAAGCACAGTCCAACTTATAACACCCAGTTTTTGAAATGAGGTTATTTTTAAAATTTTGTATTTATAATTATTATTTATTTTTATTTAACTCATATTATGATTTTGGTGATTTTTAATCAATTTAAAACTGTTTTAAGTCATGGTTTATGATTTTGATGCCTTGCTAGTGTAACCTGAGAGACTGTCTGACCTAGAGCCTGACCATGTCATTAGGATAATTTATTTCTACTTTTGAGCATAAGGGTATTTTGGTCATTTGGCCTCCTTGCATTATTTTATGAATTATTATATTGGTGATTGTTAATTTGACTTTTGACTAGCAGTGACTTAAGAGACTGTCCTAGATTTTGACCTTGACTTTGGTGACTTACTTAACATGGTATGGACCCTAATCTAACTCAAGTTGGTCTTGGTTGACTTAAGTTGGCTAAGTTTCATGAAGAGAATAGGAGGATTTTTGCATTGGACCAAAGGCTAAGGACTTGAGCTAGTTAGCTAGTGCAACTTGGCCCATAGCCCATTAGTGAAACCCTAACCCTAATTCTTTCTTTTATGACCAGCCACTAGGTCATTCCTTTCCCTATAAATAATCTCCTAATTAGTTCTTCCCTCTTTTGTATTAAAAGAGCACATAGGGAAAAGAAAGGTTTGTCTATTCTTCCCCATTCCATAGATTCTCTATTTTAAATCCTTTTCCACTCTAGTTTCTTGCATTAGAGCCTAATACTCTTCTATTTCCTGTGTATGGAGAGTAATCCCAGCCTTGGGACAATTTGGGAGCATTGGCTATCAAGGAGGAATCCCCCATTTGGAGCTTTATCATGCTATTTGCACCTATAGGTAAAACTCTTCAAATTGTATTAATATTCTATTTTATTTACATTTAGAGCTAGATCTAGGAGTGCCCTAGCTGTCCCTGAAGTTTGGGTCAATTTCGTGTCCGTTTGGTGTCCGTATCGGCACGTGTCAATGTGTATGTGCAAGTGTTTGATAGAATGCCACTTAGGAATGAATTTTCATATTTTGCTAAACTAATTACTGTAGGACCGTTGAGCACCTCTAGAGGGGGGTGAATAGAGTTTGTGTGTGCAGCGGAAAATAATCACCAATAAAAAATTAAACTATGGCAGAGATATAAGAGACAGTAAATAAAGATAAAGAATTCAAACTCAGTAACACAGCAATATATACTGGTATCCCTCTGAGAGGACTAATCCAGTCTCGAGTACTCTTGCTCGATGTTAATCCACTATGGCACAAGCTTTAACTGAGAGCTTGCAGTCTCTTACAATACCGTGCTTGGTGACGAGCGCACGACCAGCTCCACAACACACACCGTGCTTGGTGACGAGCGCACGACCAGCTCCACAACAGAAAAAGTTGTTGAACTTGGAACGACCTCTTTACAACTCTTGAAACACCAAAAGATTCTAAATCAACTCTGATAGTACTGGCTTTTGGCTAAGAGGTGTATAGGTATGATTTGAAAATCTTAGATCGTTTGAAAACACTTGAGTAGTAGAGAAGAGAGAATGAAGAATGAATTGATGATTTGAAATGAAAAGTTCTTCTCTATTTATAGGTGTTTTCTCGAACTAAACTCGGGCAGAGTTCGGGCAGAGTTCGGATGCAAATATCTCGTAAAGAGACGTTGCTCGCTGATTTGGAGGCAACAGAAGTTTGAATCATTTTTGACCGAACTCGGTCAGAGTTCGGACCGAACTCGGGCCGAACTCGGGCCGAACTCGGTTACGAGTTCTGTCAGAAGATATTTGAAAATCATTTGTAAAAACAGTTTTCAAAATATGTTTTTGGTTATTTGTAAAATCATTTGTAACGGCTAATTTCAAAATATGTTTTTGAAAAGTTTTGTAAATGAAATACGAAATGGTAAATAGGTAGGCTTTTGGAATGTGGACAGTTTTAACCCTAAGCCAGTATTACCAAAACTGATTTTACAAAATAAATCCTAGACTCAATAAAATATAAAATACAGAATAAAATGAGAAATAAGTCTTCTGATGTTGACGCTTTGTTTGATGCAGTACATCATCCGTTGAATTTGATTTCATGTATCATGAAATAGTTAGCAGCATTTTCTATATTTTGTGTATTGACTTAAGTGTATGTTGATTATCGAAATCGGGAGTGACCATGGAATGGGCCAACAATTACATGAATTTGTAGATCTATATATGTATATCAATTTTTGTGAAGACTGAGTCGTGTTTAGTATCATTTTTGTGTCGTAATTTGTGCTGGACACGCAGCACGGGGGCTCGGTCGGGTGCCCTGCTGCCGTGTCCGAGTTCTCATTGGATACGACACTTCGTGACACCAAAATTGGTGTGTACGTGGCCCTAGTGACTGACAGGACTCCCACAAAATTTCGTGGGTCCTCGTTCAATATGCGCAGAGAAATCATCGTTGCACTGGTTTTACACTGACACGTGCGAACCCATTTTTGTGCTCGGATACGCACCATTTGGCACGACACGGGGACATGTTAACACTGTGCAGGGCGACACATGTGTAGCCCTACTATGGGCGAACCCACATGCATGAGCACGAGACACGGATCGCCCTGTGTCGTGTCCTGGGGAGACCCACACGCACGTCCGAGGCTGCTGATATCGTATTTTCTGATACCTTGGTTTTCTTTATTTTGGTCACCTGTGTCCTAATTTTTGGACACGAGGGCACTCTTAGGAACTCATGTAACTAGTTCAAGCCACTATCCACCTGCCACCTTGTTTTCGAATTGGGTTTCGAATGGGATTGAGACCTGTCAACTGATGCACTGTGCACAGTTCTGAATTCTCATATTTGATTCCCATTTTTCTGATCTTTTAAAGTGTAATTTCACTGATTTCCTTGATGTTAATTATCATGTAGATTCATATACATGTGTGATTGATTGCTACAATGTTGATTGTTGGTCGATGTGGGTTTTTAGATTTCAAAATTGGGATTCCTATTATGTGATGACTGATACATGCCTGTTTTGAAAACCTGATTTGAATTTCCAGTTTAAAGCTGATTTTGAAGTCAAATTGACATGTTCAATCCATTTACATGTGTAATAGTTATTGCTAGGCTGGGTTTTCATGTTAGAATAGAATTGCACTTAAGAATATGGCTTTTCGAATATGGGATGGTAGGTTAATGTAGACTGAAACTTTCATTTCCTGTTTAAAAACTGATTTTGAATGTTAGTATAGCCATGTTTAATCCATTACTTTGTGTTAGTACCACTGTTAACTGTATACACAACATTCCCTACAATGTTAGCTAAATCCTGAGTTCGTTTTTCACTGTCACTTGGTTATTTTTCTGAAAACTAAAATCTGAGTTTTAGTTCACTGTTCAATGTCACATGCACACACACACACATCACTGATTTGGGATTTCGAATGTGATGGTATGTTATAGTATCCTAACTAATATATATATGATTTTAATATAGGCATTATATGTATGTATACATATTGTGGGTTAGTATCATGAGATGTATGTAGGAATATGTGTACTTGAATCTGTGATAGGCTTAGGATGTTAGAAGACTGTGGGTATCTTGAGTTATCTTAGTGTGTTTAGGTTGAGATAGGAGGGTGGTTTGGCATTGCCTTGGCAAGCAGAGCAGTGGCATTTGCAGCTGACCTGAGCTTTTGCAATGCACATTGCAGCAGCTAGCAGCAGTAGCAACATTTCAATTGCAGCTGCAGCAGGCAAGCAGGGCAGTAGCAGCAGCAGGTTGCCATGTTCAGTACTATATTAGGATGTCAGTCCCTATTTGTTTAAGTATCAGTCCATGTTATTCCTGCATACTTCATTTACAGTATGATTGCAAGCCTCATGTCTGAAATTGTTCATATCTGGACATGGTAGACCAGTGGGGTTCCTGTACAGGTAAGGTTTCAGTCCCTTAGCATGCCTTGTTCAGATATCCAGGTATCAGTCCATACTTTCCATTTGGACAACCCTCTATTCATATTCAGTTTCCTTCTTAGCTTTGAGCAACCTTTAGTTACTTGATGATGTGTCAGTCCCTCCTATAGTTCACATACATTCACATAAATGTCCAACTTCATATATTGTTCAGTCTTCATGTAGTAAATTCATTTCCTTGTGTTCAGACATTTTTTTTAGCTTCAATCCCCAAATTGCATTGGCCTCATTCACTGTTAAGTCTATATCCTTTGGCAGCCTATATACACATGATGTTTTGTGCCCATGTATCACATTGTCCTGTCCTCTACATCAATGGATGATCTGTCCTAGGATTGTACATATCATCTTTTGTACAGACATTGCATTTGTGAAGGTCATGAACATGCCTCTATCACTACTACATTAGTTGAGTCCTGTAAGCCCCCTTATTTTTTTATCTTATTTATTTATTTATTTTATATAGATATTTTAATTTATTAAAGTCAATAATGACTATGTTAGTAGTTTGTTGTAACTTTGATTTTGGAAGCACAACAAATATTGTTTTCTCAAATCCAGTTCCATATTTGAATTCTATACTCGTCCACCTTCAGTTTGATATATCATCTCCCACCCAAATTTTGCTTTTCAACATTCCTTTGAGTTTGCGCAATTTTGGGCCAACTTAGGCCAATTTGAGCCATTGACGTAATTTTAAGCTAACTTCCAATTTGCTTTTGGGACTTGACATAGATCGAAACCGTATGACCCAATATATGGTTTTGACCCATGTTGAGTCTACAATTCATATGCCTAGGGTGCACCATCCAATCGAGTTTTCATGTGCTACTTATTTGCAAATGGTACATGAGACTCATTAAATTAATTTTTCGGGTCCAATTTGACTAGTAATGCTACTCGGACCCTAACCTAGTCAACCCTACTAGTTAGAGCCTAACTAGGAGTACCAAAACCAAGTATGAATATATTTAAGAGAATTTTAGAGGTTTAATTGCAGCCATATGCAATATTCCCTTATATATTTGGCATGGTCAAACATCTAACCAAAATAGGAAACCTATTAATAATAGTATGATTTGGAGAACCAAATCCTATCCAAATTAGATCAAACTAAAGCCCATGCACTATATATATATATATATATATATATATATATATATATATATATATATATATATATATATATATATATATATATATATATATATATATATACCTATCAAACCCTAACCATCCCCCTCTCTCATAGCCACCCACTACTCCACAAATTCCCCTCCAAACCTAGCGGCCACCACACCAAACCCGAAACCCTAGCCGACCCCCTTTCTTCACAAAATAAAATTTCTCCTCGATTTCTCCACCAACCACCACCACTTGGACGTTCCTCTCAACATCCTCTTCCATCCTACCAACTATAGGAGCAACCTTGCGGCCGTTAGAGAGGTGCACGACGTGCTACTTGGGCCGAAACTCCGTCGAATCAAAGTCTGAAACGTCACAGCAGGTTAGTCGAATTGTAGATGATGTTTTGCCCACTTTTTCTCATCTTTTTCTCCTCAAACCAAATTTGAGAGTTACCTTTGTGTGTCTAGTCCAACCTCTGATCGTCGAATCCCCTAGTTCCAAGCGGGTTGCCCGTGGCGTTGATTCTACGACAGGGTATCCAGAACTGACAAATTCTGTTGCGGGCCACTTTTCGCCTATCTAAGGTCAGTTTATAACCTTTGAATATTTTTATTCAGAATCTAGACGTCGATACCTTTCCGACGCATATCTAAAATTTAGGTTTTGCATCCGTTTGCTATTTTTAAAAATTCATGACATTTGTCGTGTCACCAAACTCTGAAAAATTATGTTTTCCTTGTGTCCAAAAGTGTCAAAACTCCATGAATCCATACTAAACTTTATGTTGTGCAAGTTTTAACATTATAAATACTATTTTAACTAATTTTTGGTATTTTTATATAATTTATTAATTTTATTTTAATCGTTGTTTCGGGAGTAAATTAATGGGTCGATTTGAGGAAGTCATATGTGGCATTGACATAAGACCTTTTGTGAAAGAGTTTTTCTATTAAAAATAGCATTATATCAATATATAAATATTTATAGATAAATTTTAGAATTTAAATATATTATTTTGTTATAATTGTAAAATATTTACGAAAGGATTTGGTACCTATATGTACTTATATAATAGATGTAGTATCGTAGCAACGTTATGACAACTAGGAGTCATAAATACTCATATAATTTATATATGGTATGTTAATATAGAATATTAAATATAGTGTATTATTATAGGTGAGCTTGGAAGGATCGACAAGGACACCAGAGTTGGACAGGCCTACCCGCGGACAGCAGTTACAGGCAAGCGTGCCTTGCCATCGTTACAGATCTTTCTTTTATGTCTTGTTTTTTTATTAGCATTGCATGACGTAGGACGTTGATACTTAGTGTCTGTTTATAGACGGGTACCGATGTCATGATAGTGACATCGAGTATTGACATTAGGCATTACGTACATACTGATGTGTCCATTGACACGATTGACCACAGGACACCGACACATTCATGATGCAAGGTTTATATGACTATTCGTGGTATTGACCTCGTGTTAGCATTCTAGATTTCTTTATCAGGATTGTTTTTACTTTCGAGATGACTGTATAGGCTTGACATTGCTAGATTCTAGACATGGGGATTGGGGAGAACTTGACTACAATATCAGACCTATTATCGTGTGGCCCGTTGTTTAGTAACCTTTATCTCTGTAGCAGAGTAAAGGATTATTACTGTCGAGAATTGATTGTCCTTGGTGCCACGACACAGGTACTGGGGACAATACCCTGCTGAGGTGCTAGTGAGCCTTAGTGGAAGGGGTCTGGTATTCTAGAAAAGTATCTCACTTGCATAGCACATAGAAGGATACAGTAGATTGCCTTAGTTCATATTTTTATTTATGTACCTTGGCATGTATATTATGCACCTTGCTAGTCCTCTGAGGATCTGGCTATTTCCCAGGCTTAGACGAAGCTGAAGACTACCAGAGGTTTAAGGATCGAGAGCTAAGACCGGAGACGTACCGGCACAGGAGGACGAAATAGTACCAGAGGATTTTTCATGATCATGTTATAATCATATTTAGTCTTGCTACATTATCTCCTTTTCTTTTCATCAGATTTATAGTTGATTTGTACTTTCTTTCTATTTCTATGATTTCGGGATTTTTTACCCGCACAGATTTTATTACTTTTATTGCTGGATATTTGAGACATTTTCTTATTTATCCTTGATCTCTTTGTGGACTATGTGGATGTGATTAGATGTATATACATGTGGACTGTGTTGTATTTCTGGGTGTTATCATGATTTACAGCTTAAGTATTTTGCTAATGGCTTGTAGCGTAGTTTGGCTCATTGGTGAAGTGCTGCTGGCATGTATTCATATACCTGGTCCTACGTATTTTGGGACTGGAGCGTTACGTGTTTTGTGGTGGCCCATGCAGGTCTACGTTAATCACTTCGGTAACGTTACTGTACCGACGTGAGCCTGCAATTAGAATAGGAAAGACCTATAGGATCACATCCACACGCTTGATACCTTCATTGACTTCATTTTGAGCTCACACTTGACTTCTTGATTTGCATCCGGTTTGATTATGTTCTACCGTAGTCCTTATATATTCATGCTAGCAAAACAAATCTTTATAATGGATGTATCTTCCCTTACTATCACATCAGGAAAGCAGAGGCATAGACACTATAAGTCATAGGTGCTGGTAGAGTCTTCGTAATTTTGTAAAGTCGTAGTGATACCTAGAATAGTCGTACTACTATGAGCCTGCAACCAATTAAGGAATAGGACTTGATGATACATCCACAACTAGGAATATAGACTTCTCTGAGACTCTTTGCATGATTGCTTTCATACTATCTTCTTTCTCAACATGATTGCTTTTGTGTTCTTATCTACTTGGGGTTTTACTAAATCCTTTCTCGTTGCCTTCCTGAGTAATTCTTTTTGTTCCTTTCCGCTAAGTTGTTGGATAGTGTTTTATGGATTGGTTGAAGGAAAAGTTTGAGAAATTATATTTATCCTTGTATTACGGAATCAAAGTTTTTGCAGCCTGAGAGATACTGGCGAGGCAGGACTTCAGATAACGACATCATGGCTACATATGTTTCTCAAATTCTACTTGAACCATATCCTATGCATGTTAATATTTTTTGTATTTTCGTAAAAATGTTAATTCAAAAATATTTTATGGATTTGGCAAAGATAAGCTCAAGAACCTGTATTACCTGGCATGGTAGATGTGCACTACAGCCATCCGTCGTATTATGGAACTAGAAAGTTATTTGCAGCCAGATGCACACTGGCGTGGTATTAACTTTATGTGACATAATCACGGAGATATATGGTTCTCGAGTCTTACCGAGACTATGTCCTATGCATCTTGTTTGGCTTCACATCGTTCTTGAAAATAATTCGACAAACCTTCCTGCTTTGCTTGACCCTACCGTTGTTTGAAATTGGTATATAGGTTTGTTTGACCCAGCCTTAGGCTTCCATTACCTTCTATTTATTAGATGACTAAAATAGACAAACCTTATAGTTATATTATATAATATAATTAAGCTAGATATTGGTTTGATTGTGATGTTGGATAGCTAAAAACGGGTTAGTTTCTTAGAGATGGATCCTAGTGAGATTATGAGTCGAGTATGAGTGTCTGGATATTGGATGCGTAGAGCCTATTAGGAGAAATTGCTAGGAGTGAACTGACGAGTATCATTGAATAGGTTATAATACTATACCTACGATAGAACAAGTTGTATTGGAAGTATTGAGGAAGGAGAAGCAGTATACCAAGCTTAGTAAGTGTGAAATTTGCCTTAAAAGAGTTCCTTTCCCTGGATACATTATCTCGGGAGAAAGAATTTCAGTTGATCAGGAAAAGATAGCTACCGTAGAGTCTTGGCCGACACCAACATCGGTTGCAGAAGTTAGGAGCTTTCTCAGACTTGCAAGGTATTACCGCAGGTTCGTAGGAAATTTCTCACGGATTGCAGAGCCGATGAAACGGTTGACCCGTAAGGATCAGGAGTTCCAGTGGACAGAAGATTGTCAGAAGACTTTTGAAGAGTTGAAGAAGAGGTTGACCTCAACACCTATTTTAACGCTTCCTTCTGGATCAAGAGGATTCCTTATATACAGTGATGCGTCGGGTAGTGGACTTGGATGTGTTTTGATGCAACACGGAAGGTCATAGCCTACGCATCGAGGCAACTAAAGGCACATGAGAAGAATTACCCTATTTATGATTTGGAGTTAGCAGTTGTGATCTTTGCATTGAAGATGTGGATTCATTATTTGTATGGAGAACGTGTGGAGATATTTACGGATCATAAGAGCTTGAAGTATGTCTTCACACAAAAGGAGCTGAATATGAGACAGAGGCGGTGGTTGGAGCTCATGACAGACTATGATATAGAATTGCAGTACCATCCTGGCAAGGCGAACGTAGTGGCGGACGCTTTGAGTAGGAAGCCTACTGCATATTTCTTGGCAGCTCAGTCACAGTTATTAGAGGATTTTCAGGAGCTTGGAATAGAAGTCATTATACTGGGACAATAATGAGTACTTGCCAATCTTGAAGTATATTCGTCACCTGTGGATAGAATCAAGGCAGCGTTACCTACAGATGCAAGATTTTCAAGACTTCGCGAGAGGATAGAGGTAAGAGCGACAGATACTTGGACCAGAGCTTGTGACGCAGACAGTCGAAAAGTGAAGCGAATTCAGAGTCATCTTCAGGAAGCTCAAGACTGACAGAAGCAATAGGCTGATACGCATCATCGACCACTGGAATTCAACGAGGAAGAGCATGTATTTCTGAGGGTCTTACCGACGCGGGACACTATTAGGTTCGGAAGTAGAGGAAAGTTGACTCCAAGGTATATTGGACCATTCGATATTATTGAGCGAGTAGGAGAGGTGGCATATCGTCTTGCATTACCCCCATCACTAGAGGGAGTGCATGATGTATTCCATATCTCACAGCTGAGGAGGTATGTGACTGATCCCAGTCATGTGGTCGATCACTCTGAGATCACGATGGGACCCAGTTTATCATACGAGGAGCAGCCGGTAGGTATCTTAGATACGAGTGAGAAGACGCTAAGAGGGCAGACGATTAGACTGGTTCGTATTGCATGGAGGCACCATTCTCCGGGAGAATCAACTTGGGAGCGTGAAGATTCTATGCGTGAGCGTTATCCACACTTATTCGTAGATGCCGATAAGTCTTAGCTTAATTACTCTTATGATAAGTTTTCTCTTATAATTGTGTTATTTTTAACTTCGAGGACGAAATTTTCTAAGGTGGGTAGGTTGTAAGCCCCCTCATTTTTTTATCTTATTTATTTATTTATTTATTTATTTTATATAGATATTTTAATTTATTAAAGTCAATAATGACTATGTTAGTAGTTTGTTGTAACTTTGATTTTGGAAGCACAACAAATATTGTTTTCTCAAATCCAGTTCCATATTTGAATTATATACTCGTCCACCTTCAGTTTGATATATCATCTCCCACCCAAATTTTGCTTTTCAACATTCCTTTGACTTTGCGCAATTTTGGGCCAACTTAGGCCAATTTGAGCCATTGACATAATTTTAAGCCAACTTCCAATTTGCTTTTGGGACTTGACATAGATCGAAACCGTATGACCCAATATATGGTTTTGACCCATGTTGAGTCTACAATTCATATGCCTAGGGTGCACCATCCAATCGAGTTTTCATGTGCTACTTATTTGCAAATGGCACATGAGACTCATTAAATTAATTTTTCGGTCCAATTTGACTAGTAATGCTACTCGGACCCTAACCTAGTCAACCCTACTAGTTAGAGCCTAACTAGGAGTACCAAAACCAAGTATGAATGTATTTAAGAGAATTTTAGAGGTTTAATTACAGCCATATGCAATATTCCCTTATATATTTGGCTTGGTCAAACATCTAACCAAAATAGGAAACCTATTAATAATAATATGATTTGGAGAACCAAATCCTATCCAAATTAGATCAAACTAAAGCCCATGCACTATATATATATATATATATATTTTATATATATATATATATTATACCTATCAAACCCTAACCATCCCCCTCTCTCATAACCACCCACTACTCCACAAATTCCCCCCTAAACCTAGCGGCCACCACTCCAAACCCGAAACCCTAGCCGACCCCCTTTCTTCACAAAATAAAATTTCTCCTCGATTTCTCCACCAACCACCACCACTTGGACGTTACTCTCAACATCCTCTTCCATCCTACCAACTATAGGAGCAACCTTGCGGCCGTTAGAGAGGTGCACGACGTGCTACTTGGGCCGAAACTCCGTCGAATCAAAGTCTGAAACGTCACAGCAGGTTAGTCGAATTGTAGATGATGTTTTGCCCACTTTTTCTCATCTTTTTCTCCTCAAACCAAATCTGAGAGTTACCTTTGTGTGTCTAGTCCAACCTCTGATCGTCGAATCCCCTAGTTCCAAGCGGGTTGCCCGTGGCGTTGATTCTACGACAGGGTATCCAGAACTGACAAATTCTGTTGCGGGCCACTTTTTGCCTATCTAAGGTCAGTTTATAACCTTTGAATATTTTTATTCAGAATCTAGACGTCGATACCTTTCCGACGCATATCTAAAATTTAGGTTTTGCATCCGTTTGCTATTTTTAAAAATTCATGACATTTGTCGTGTCACCAAACTCTGAAAAATTATGTTTTCCTTGTGTCCAAAAGTGTCAAAACTCCATGAATCCATACTAAACTTTATGTTGTGCAAGTTTTAACATTATAAATACTATTTTAACTAATTTTTGGTATTTTTATATAATTTATTAATTTTATTTTAATCGTTGTTTCGGGAGTAAATTAATGGGTCGATTTGAGGAAGTCATATGTGGCATTGACATAAGACCTTTTGTGAAAGAGTTTTTCTATTAAAAATAGCATTATATCAATATATAAATATTTATAGATAAATTTCAGAATTTAAATATATTATTTTGTTATAACTGTAAAATATTTACGAAAGGATTTGGTACCTATATGTACTTATATAATAGATGTAGTATCGTAGCAACGTTATGACAACTAGGAGTCATAAATACTCATATAATTTATATATGGTATGTTGATATAGAATATTAAATATAGTGTATTATTATAGGTGAGCTTGGAAGGATCGACAAGGACACCAGAGTTGGACAGGCCTACCCGCGGACAGCAGTTACAGGCAAGCGTGCCTTGCCATCGTTACAGATCTTTCTTTTATGTCTTGTTTTTTTTATTAGCATTGCATGACGTAGGACGTTGATACTTAGTGTCCGTTTATAGACGGGTACCGATGTCATGATAGTGACATCGAGTATTACATTAGGCATTACGTACATACTGATGTGTCCATTGACACGATTGACCACAGAACACCGACACATTCATGATACGAGGTTTACATGACTATTTGTGGTATTGACATCGTGTTAGCATTCTAGATTTCTTTATCAGGATTGTTTTTACTTTCGAGATGACTGTACAGGCTTGACATTGCTAGATTCTAGACATGGGGATTGGGGAGAACTTGACTACAATATCAGACCTATTATCGTGTGGCCCGTTGTTTAGTGACCTTTATCTCTGTAGCAGAGTAAAGGATTATCACTGTCGAGAATTGATTGTCCTTGGTGCCACGACACAGGTACTGGGGACAATACCCTGCTGAGGTGCTAGTGAGCCTTAGTGGAAGGGGTCTGGTATTCTAGAAAAGTATCTCACTTGCATAGCACATAGGCGGATACAGTAGATTGCCTTAATTCTTATTTTTATTTCTGTACCTTGACATGTATATTATGTACCTTGCTAGTCCTCTGAGGACCTGGCTATTTCCCAGGCTTAGACGAAGCTGAAGACTACCCAGAGGTTTAAGGATCGGAAACTGAGACCGGAGGCGTACCGGCACAGGAGGACGAGATAGTGCCAGAGGATTTTTCATGATCATGTTATAATCATATTTAGTCTTGCTACATTATCTCCTTTTCTTTTCATCAGACTTATAGTTGATTTGTACTTTCTTTCTATTTCTATGATTTTGGGATGTTTTACCCGCACAGATTTTATTACTTTTATTGCTGGATATTTGAGACATTTCCTTATTTATCCTTGATCTCTTTGTGGACTATGTGGATGTGATTAGATGTATATACCTGTGGACTGTGTTGTATTTCTGGGTGTTATCATGATTTACAGCTTAAGTATTTTGCTAATGGGCTTGTAGCGTAGTTTGGCCCATTGGTGAAGTGCTGCTGGCATGTATTCATATACCTGGTCCTACGTATTTTGGGACTGGGGCGTTACATGTCCAACCCCAATCATTAAGGTATCTGCTCCCTTTTGCCTACATGAGTACTTGGTATATATACGCATATATAGGCAATTGATAAGTGTCTAGGTAATATATGTATATGCTATGGTTATAATATAGGATGAGTGGTATGACCATAGGTCAGTTCATAACAACAGTAGATTGGCATGTATATTAGATATGCATACATATGTGTATATCGATTCATTATGTGGATATGAAATGGGCAGTTGATAGTGAGTTTGAGTGGTATCATAAGTTGTACTATAAGGTAAGAAGAACCCTAGTATTAGAATATGATTCCGTACCTCTTTAACCAAGACCACTAAATAGTCAATTAGCTAATACCCTAGATTAGACTAGATGAGACCAAGTTGACCAAATAGCCTTGTTGTTGACCTAGTTTGACTAGATGTTTGATTTGGTTTGACCCAGAGTTGACTTTGACCTAGATTGACCTAGAAATCATGTAGTTGCATTATATACTTTATTTAACTTGTTTTAAACACATCATAACCTGTATTGCTTTATTTAGGACTTGTGACTCAGGTTCAGACATCTATTTTTATCAGTTGCACAGGGTATCAGGCGAGTACATTCTCTGATAGTTCTCTCATTTACTTGTCAATTACTGTACTTCAGTTCTAGTTAGTTGTATACGATTCTCTGTTACAACACGTATGGATATTTCTGGATTCATGTATGTGACACACATTTATTGTCTGGCCTCTATTACTGGAATCATTCTGGAATCATTTACTGGTATCATCATATTCTGGCTGGACTCATCTTGAATCATTGTGTCAGATTTTTGGATTCATTTGGTGGGAAGGGAAATACTAGAGTAAGACATGTAGACATACCCCAATTCTGGAATCACCCTATGCTGGAATCAAACTGGAATGATAGTCATCTCACACCCGGCCAGGTGTGTGATGTACCGGATTACCTATAGCCGTTTACATGTCGATCTCGGTATTTTAAAACACACTGCTAGAGTATAGGCTGGACTCACCCTGGAATCATTGATCACTATGACTAGAATCGTCCCTTACAGGATTCATCTTGTATTAGATTCGTCTTGTATTGGACTTACATTGGAGTTACACTCGTATATATTTACTGTCTGGACTTATATCATATTATCCTGGTTCAGCTAGTTCTATTTTTACAGTCTTTATTACCATGATTCTTCTCTTGTTTAGTTACTTACTTTCCTTGTACTTTATCTGTCTCTCTTCACCATCACCTGAATATAAACTGTCATGTTCATCAATACAACTGTCTATAACTGCTTTATAGTTCTCTGTCATTTACTTGGGTTTTCTAGATGAGATGTGCTCGTTCCTGTCCTGACCGGACCTGTTGAAAATATTACAGATACTTGCGCTGAGGATACATACCCTACATATTATGGACCCAGAGATGGGACGGCTACCTTTGGCCCTGACACTCAGGAGTGATCGAGATTTAGTTAGTAGACTTGCATCTGTTTTCATGTAGAGCTCGTTGTATAGATTTGAGGCTTGAGATGTATTTGAGATTGTTCGAGATGTTGTTATTATTTCAGTAGTTATTGTTGTCTTCAGTTCTTTAGTTATATTTCGGTATTATCTTATCGTGCTTAGACTATGATTGAGTTATACCATATCTTATACTTGTCCTCCGTTCGGAGTTGATCATGATGAGTACATTATATACTGCATAAGTTGTTGGTTAGTTAGAGACTTAGAACAGCGTTCTACCACCGATACTGCGGCGTAGGCTGGGCGTTGTTATGTACTCGTACCCTTACAGTGGGTACGGATCGTGACAATACTGGACATAACCTTCAGTCGAGCCTTAATATCAGTCAGGTACTTAGCAAAGAAACCTGGGGACCGATCCTTCAGTCAATTATCCAAAACTGAAATGGAAATTCAGTACAACTACTAACCAATCCCTAGGTTTATTGACAATAAACTGAGTTCTCAGGTTCATTGACAAGCACTGAGATGAGTCTCAAGTTCAGATGTCAAATAATGAAATAAGAGACCTTAAATCAGCCAACAAACTAACCCCTGCTATCAGGATCAATCCAAAAAGGATTGGACAAATGGCTAAAACTCGGCTACTTATGCACAGGACTTCCAAGCTGCCTAATATCTAACTCAGGGTTCATCAGTTTGAATCAAACTCTGATATAGGACTGTCAGTTCAACAATTATAATACTAGTGATAGCAGCTAAAGACTCTCAGTTAACCATAGAGTTAAGTTGCTAACAAATATTCAACTACTCAATAGCTACTATATTCTTAGTTATTGCACTCGGCTAGACTTCCTTCCCAACCAGGAACAAGTTACTACTCTACTCAATTCCTAACTAACAGGTTCAATTTCTAAACTGGAATACAATATAATGCAAGGATGATGTATACCTGTAGAAAAGGGTAGATCTCCAGTTGTACTGCTAGGACGAGTCGAAATTGTGTTCCAGAAATTAATTTGAGAGTAGGGAAAATCTGTTCAGACATTTTATCAAACAGTACGGTGCATCAGAGTTTAGATAGGATGTCATTAATATTTGAATTCGTTTGAACCAAAAATCTAGAAAACAAATTCAAACACAGCATTCATACTCACAATTCGATTCAAAAACACAAATCCTTCAATTCAAAGCTCAACGATCAAATCATAATTCCATCCAATCGTTCCTATAATCGAAAATAGAGGAATGCCTCTTCAACCTGTCCATGCCAATAAAATTCAAATTCTAACACCGATTTCAAATCGAAATCCAGAGAAATGGGATCAAGACTTACTCGAATTGGTTGATTGCTGACACAAGTAGATTGTCTTCTCCACTGCACGAAGAACTCGAACGATCCCACAGTCGATTCAAAAACTGAACACAAAATTGTGATCAAGAACTGGGAATACAACCGATCGGATCATTGAAAGAATTAGAACTTATACTTACTGTCGATCGCCGGAGATCATATCGATCTATTACGTTGCGGGGACGTCGTCGCCGTGAATTAGATCGGTCAATCATCGTTCCTCAAGTGGACAGCTGCTCCCACCGCCATTGCTATCGCCATAGTATCTGGGAAGAAAAATGAATTCGCTCGAGAGGGAAATTGAGATTGGAAATTAATGGGGATCACTGGGTTTTTATAACCCATTGGATTCAAATTGGCGGGCGAGTAGCAGTGGTTGCTACAGTGGAAATTAGTTAGGAAAGAGAATTTAAATTTTAATACTCAAAATTGAGAGAGTCCTCCTCTTACATAAACCGAAGAAAGTTTTTAAAATGGAAAGAATAAATTTCATGGGCTGGGTTATTCAGCCCAACCCTAAACCGAAGGCTGGCCCAAGAAGTAAAAGAATAAAATTTAAATAACTTTTCATAAGAAATATACAAAATATTCCTTAACAAAAATCTAGATCACAATATTAATGTATTTACATAATCAATTAAAATATTTATTTTAATTCAAAAATATGAGGAGTGGGGTTACAAAAACCGAAAATCTAATAAGACTTGTGCAATTATGTAAATGCTCTCATTTATACAGTTTTGGACATAACTTTACAATATAACAACAAAAAATTTGCTATAAAGTAACAAATTTTGATAAAATTGCACTGGAAGTAACATATTTGCTAAAATTTCTGAAAACGGACTTTTTCGACAGACGAACTGGCGGATTTTGGACCAGTCCATCTGGCGGAATTCGTGCGCATGTGAGTGGGTGGCTAGCCGGTTGGCAGTTGGGTTTGTTTGTCGGTTGGGTTTGTTTGTGGGTTGGGTTTGTTGTGGGTTTAATGGTGGGGGGTTTAATGGTTGTGTGTGTGTGTGGGTGGATATGTGTGTGTGTGGTGGGGGGTGCCGGTTGGGTTATGTGTGGTTGGGGTGGTAGGAGGAGATGAAGGGGGTAGGTTTATTGGGAAGTGGTGTATGGGGAAGTGTAAATTATTGGGTAGTGGAATAGTGTTGTTTGGTAGTGGGGGGATGGAATATAGGGGAGGTGGTGTTTAAGTGTATAAGAAGCATTCGTTCCTCCTCCAGAAGACCAGAAGACCAAGAGAAGTGAAGAAGAAAAGGAGAAGAGAAACAGAAGAGAAGAGAAGAGAGGAGAAGAGAAGAGAAGAGGAAAGAAGAGTAAGAAGCAGAACAATGCAGAGAGGTTAAATTTTTACAAGAATTTTGATTATAATTTTATTTTTTTTGTTTGTGTTTATTATCTTGGAATGTGGTATTTGTAACATATGGATCGTCAAAACGATGGATTTATTCCGGGAGGACCCACCACAGATGTGATTATCCAGCAACGTGAGACACATATCTCAAAATTAATATTTTCTGGAAAGGTATACTATATTTTAGCTAAAAAATATTATTATGTATATTTTTGTTATTGTAGTAATAATGATTATTTTGTAGTAATTAATTTTTTTCATATAGTTATATGATTATCCTGACAATATATGAATGCGAGAGCATGGGACATGACGTTATGAACACAACTTTGGGTGTTGGAATTTGACCAGCGAACAAGAGGCCATGGTGGTCATATTTGGATTCAAATACATTGACGAGATAACTTTTCTACGACATGATAGAGATTTAATATTGAGTCTAGTGGAGCATTGGTGTAGCTCCCTGAATCATATTTGGTGAATTTTGAGATTTTTCTAATTTTCTTTGGATTTAATATTGTTTTCTTACAAAAACCTAATTTCGATTGAATAAGTTGATTAAAATGAATTTTGAGTGTTAATGAATTTTTCTCAACTTGAAAAGTATTTTTGAATACTAATTTGAAGTTCTAATGATTTGATTTATTTTAGGAATTTTCTAATGGAGTGCATAAAGGAATTGTTTTGCTAATTGAAATGAATTTTGGTAGCTAAATGAATATCTATATATAAGTATTCGATTTCATAATAATAATCTTATTGATTTCTTATTAATATTATTTGAGAGACAAATCATTTGATTAAACATTTTCGGAATTAATTATTAATGAGTAATTGAAGAAGAACTGATTTTTATTAACAGTTGGTAATTATTAACTAATTTTGTAATTAGGAAAATCTGTTTGGATATTTTGAATTTGAAAATCTGTTTGAATTTTTGAATTTGAAATCTTTTAGTTATTCTCTAACTAATTCAGTACAGATTTACACTATTGCCCCCAGATCTACCACTATTTACAATACTGCCATCTAATATTTTATTATAAAATTCAATACACTGACACACTCAACAGTGCACGAATTCCAATACAGTCCACATCACACTCTCTCTCTTTCTCACATCACTCTTTCTCTCTCCTCTCTGGCCTCTCGGCCGATCACCGCCGTGCGCCGTCGCGAGTTCGCCGTGCGCCGCCACTTCGAGCTACTGACTCCAGCTCGCCGTCGAGCCCCGCCGCCAGTCCATCGTCGCTTCCTCGTGAGTAGAGACCGCAGTGTTCCTCGACTGCAGTGTTCCTCGACTGCAGAGTTCTCAACGCGTGTGTCGCAACGCAGACCGCGTCTCCTCGACTGCAGTGGATTCTCTATCCCCGTGCGCGCTTCTTCGAGTTTCGCGCCGCCCCTTCGGAGATCGAGGAGTCATTGTCTCCTCGTGGTCGACGCTGGCCTGGAGGACCGAGCTGCTTCCTCGATCACCGTGACGAGTCTTCGATCCTCGAGCCAGGCCGCCGTCGTGTTACTGACGGTTGCTCATCGCCGGATCCCGCCGTCCTCGGCCGTCTGGGGCCATATCGACGTTGCCGAGCCACCGGGCACCACCATCTGGAGAGATCCGCCGCCGAGCCAAGCCAGAGACCGCCGCCTCTTCGCCAAGAATAGAGTCGTCAGGACGCCGGATCGAAGTCGATCTTCGACGACATCATCTCGAGCGCCAGGGATCGCCGGATCTTCACGGCAGCAACCGGATCTAGCTGTGGATCGACTCCCCACCGCGGCTGGTAAGATCCCGTCCGATCTTCTCAAATCTCTTTCTTCATCTTCATCTTCTGGTTCCTTATTTCTAGATCTAGGGTTTTTGAGATCTAGGGTTTACATTTGGAAAAGAACAGAGAGTTAGGGTTTTGTATTCAGGGCTGGGAAGAAAACGAAGTTGCTCTTAGGATTAGGGTTTTGATCCTTCGAGGAAGAAGAACCTAGGGTTCAGGTGAACTGAGGAAGAAGGGAGTGATGAAAAGAAATTAGGGTTTCGGGTTGGGAAAAGTCTGAGGAAGAAGAAGGCTCGGATCTAGGGTTTCACCTAGGGTTTGTGGTCGGGCTGGTGAAGAAGAAGAGACTGGAGAGGATGACCTAGAAACTAGGGTTCGGCTGGAGAAGATGGACTTAGGGTTTCGACTGAGAGCATTAGAGGAAGGAGAAGAGTTTTGGGGGCTGGGTTTTCTCTCGGTTGAGTGTGAAAAATCAGGTGAGGAGAGAGAAGAAGAATGGGTTATATGGTTAGGAAGTTTGGCCAGGTATGGGCTGTATTAGTGAGATTAGTCGGGCTTTAGTTCAACTATTGAAATATGTTGATTTAATCTATGTAAAAATAGGGTGGGTCGGATGCAGATGTAGAGTTGGGCTGGACTTATTTCTCCCTTCATAAATTATTTCAGCATAGTAACAGTCGGGCTGGGCTGTGAGTATAGACTGGGTTGAGCTTGTATGGTGTTTGGACTGTTAGAAATTAGAAAAGATTATGTTGTAGCAGTTGTGTAGGCTCGATTTTGGGCTTGTGACTGGGCTAGGCAGGGTTGTGGGCTCAGTTTATATTAGATATGGGCTGGGTGTTTAGTTAATTAATGATTAAATTGTTAGCTCTATTATTTCCTGTGAACTTGGGCCTTAAGCCCATGGCACTTTTGCATGAATAGCATGTATAGATATGTTATACTATTATATTAGTGGTGAAGAGATTTTAGGAACTATATTATTTAGTATTTATATTTTTTTTATTTAGTATATATATATATATATATATATATATATATATATATATATATATATTTCTTAAAGTTGTTTTGACAAAATATGTCAATGTATATTTTAAGATATGACTTCTAAATATTTTGATTAGATAAACCCAAAGTAAAATGTATTAAATCAAAAATATGGTTTTAATTATTTTAAACTAAATATTATATTTCAAATAATATTTCCAAATATGATGTCCTAATAAGTTATCAAAGTTTATTATAAGTTTTCTAGTATTCTAGCTAGTAGTTATATAAAGTTAGTATAGTCAAATTAGGGTAGCAATTGTTAGTTAAAGACTTTATTTCTTAAACCCTAACAAAAATTGTACAAAATATAACAGGTGATCATTACGTCCATGCAGTACTACTCCCATGCTTCCAAGGCGAGACAAGTACACCGACTCGACTTTTACTTTGTCTTTCTGTCTTACATTCATGTACCATGTTCTCATATCGGACACGAGATACACACGATTGTCTTGTACCTTGTTCATTGCATTGTGAGTCATTGTTTATTGCAGGAATTGGGAGAAATATTAGCTTTTGTGTGACCACACCCAACATAGGTATTATGGATAGCCTAGTCGTACACTTCACGTACGATTAAGCCGAATCTTGTAGAATTGATTGTGCATTGAATGATTGTGGATTGTGGTCCTTTGCCGGTCACACATTAGTTTAATATTTTAAAATGTCACACTTGCATTGATTGTCGTGTTCATCGTATTGTTCATTGATAGCCGTGATCATTGTCTTGCATATTAATTATCGCGTCCATTTCCTGCAGTTTACATTTCATTTTTGGTACCATAGTTTCATTTTCAGTTCTAGTATTCTGGTTTCATCTTGTATTCTGTACTACAGATTTTATTATATATTGTTCTTGTCGGGGTTGTACTTTGCTCTTTTCCTGACAGAAGACGTTGCAGGTGAGCTTGAGGCCACATGGAGCATGTGATTGCATTGGATATTGCAGGATTTATTTATTTGTTTTTCTGGGGATTGTATTTTTTATGATTTCATCATTGTATATTTGATTTGACCGGATTTGTCTTCGGATGATTTTGTACTAAAATGTGTAACCCCTCTTCCCGATTTTTGAATATTTTATTATTATTTATTTTCTATTTTTGAAATCAAATATTTTCCCTTGAAATGCATAAACTTTAATATGCTAGTTTTCAAATAAATGGTTTGAATGTACTAAGTTCTTGTAATAAAAGTATTTTGGGCTTGAATTTCATTATTGGCATCATAAATACGTTGTCATTAGTTTTGAACTATTGGTTCAAACTACTTTAAATAGATTTGATTAATTATTATACATTTTAAATTAATTGAATGGTATCTTTACATTTAAATTACAATGATAACTATTTATTTGAAATGAGATTTGATTTATAATAAAGTTATTTGGATTAAGATGGGATATTATTGAATAATACTTTAATTTGCAATCATTTATAAATTTTGATTAAATTTATCTACTATATGATTTCAATTATTTTAATAAACTTTGAATATTCTCTTAAAATTATTAATGTTTATTATTTATTTGAATTAGATTTAAAATCATACGTCTCGAAGAAAAAGATAAAGATTGGTTGTTGATATTGGATTGATTGATATATCTAAATGTGATAACTAATATTTGAATTTATATTATTTGATGACATCGAGTATTATTTAAAAGATAACGAGTTATTTGGCTATATTTAAATTTATTTAAATTTGGAATATGATTTAAATTAATAGATAATATTAAATACTACTTCAGATTACTATTGTAATTATTTATAGGATTTTGATTAGATTGGTTTATTTTAAAATAATTTATTTTGATTCAAATTAAATGGGAACTTATCTATTGGAAATTTTAATCCTAATCACTATAGGAACACTTCCCTACATATAAGGGGCCTCATTTCGTTTCCTGGAAAAATTCTCAAAACAACTCCTCCCCACAACGCCAATGACTCCCTACTGTCCTTCCTCTTGCCACCAACACCACTGAGGTCGGCACCCCTGTTCCCGACCATCTTCCTCTTCCATTCACACCCTGCTGACAACTTTCTGCCACCACCATTAAAACACCATCGCCATCTCCCCTGCTCCTCGCCAACGCACCTATCACCATCTCTTCGTTCATCCCTATGACACCACAGGCCACCTACACCCCCGCCTCCCTCTCCTTCGCACATCACCTGACCACCACCACGCTACACCTATACAAACACCATCATCTTTACCGCCATTGCCTTCGTCCATCGACCCTGTAGAACCACCCCGTCCCTTTCATCACCGCCACCAATCACAAGACCAACACCACCAACAATACAGGAACCCGACCACCACAGAAATCATCGTGTCTAGACCCGTGTGTCTGTGTCCTCATCTATCCCCTTATCCAGTTCTTTACACCAGCAAATTCTCGTGTCCAAGTCGGACACGAATACAAAACTAAAAGAAAATCTAGTGTCCGACAAGCCGGACATAATCAACAACAACAACAAAAATCCCTACCCCTATATCCGACACCAGTGGTGCCACCCCACGGCCACCGCCATCACCGTTTACCTTCACCACATAACATCCCAAAATTACTTACCACTGCCGTCGACTTCCTCATCGGCGCCTAGCCACGCCTCCAGCGCGAGCCCAATCCTCTTCTTCGTCTTCGCCTGGTCGAGACTAGGACGAACCCCCGCTGGCACGCCTGATCCCCTTCACTTGTGGCCGCGTCTCCCCGTGTCGCCAGCACCGTGGCCGTGATCGACGAACACTACACCACGGTGAGCACCGCCGATCCGAGGCGCACTGCCATAGCCGATGTTGCATCCTGACTGCTAGCGCTCGAGACCCCAGCGTTCAACGCTGTCCGGAGCACCGAGCACCTCGGGCCCGTCGCCTCCACTGGATTTTGCCAGTCGCCGTACGATGCCGGTCAGTTTTCCCTCATCCCCTTCTTCAGTTCTCTCAATTCCTCTGCTGTCTCTCTCTTTCTTGATTCTCTTACTCCTTTGTTTTATATTCTGTGGGCGTTCGTTGGGCTTCAAGCCCATTATACTATATCATGTAGTTTTTAATTAACTTATTAGGTTTATGGGTTGGGCTTAAATTATAGAGCTAGGCCTAATAAACGGAGGGTGTGTATTATTATATATATATGTATGTAAGTACTATTATAGTATAAGTATTATTTTGTGTATTTATTGTCATTAGTTATTTATTATTATTATTATTTTAAATAAATATACATACTAAATATTTTCTAAAAAATTATAATATAGTATTTGGCTTGGGCCATTTATGTAAATTTAAAATTGGGTTAGAAACCCTAAATATGTTATGATATTATGTTGCATTAGTTTTATTGTTTGTTTATTATTGGATACCACTCAATTAGATGAGGGGTTAATCTCAGTAAATTTATTTGGATTATATATGTTTATGTAATATATTGTTAACAGTTAATAACATTGTTATATTATTAGTATTATAATTATAATTATTATTTTTTTGGCACTTATTATTTATAGTTTATTAAATATATATTTATATCCTCTAAAAAATATTTTTGTAACAAATATATAGTATTTAGGCTTTGTGCCTATATAAAATATTCAAAATCAGAGTTTCTAGCCTAAAGTGGTTTTCTCGATTTTTAAGAAATCATATGAGTATATTTTCCAAAAGGGTATATTGCTAAATAGGGTTGAGTCATAGTGAATTTCCTGAATATATATATTTTTCTAAAATAAATTCCAATAGAAGTTGTTTTGTTTAGATATATTCATATTTGGTTTTATTTACAACTATTAGTTTCTAAATTAATTATTTGGGCCTTGTTGAATTTTATGTATTTGGACAAATTGAGACTTTAGTCCTAAAATGATTTAATTTGTATAATAAATAAGTATATTTTAAATGGGGCTTTGAACTCATTGGGCTTTGATATTTGTGAATATATATAAATATAGGTCTATAAGTAATTCTAAGGCTATAAATACTTTAATAAAAATATTCTTCTCTAAGTAATCATTTTCATTCTCCTAAAATAAATTCTTAGATTAATCCTTATTAATCGCGACTAATCAGTATTCCTATTTTCTCGCAAATCCAAACTCCAACACATGGACCCTAAGCCAACTGGATTATCTTGGACGCAATGGTATTATCAGTTTCACCAGCTAAAGACCCCAGGCGAGTACAGTTTATTGTCTGTTTTAAATATTGATTTTCACTATATCTCATTGATTGGCCATTGGTGTCACGACCCGCACCCTGATTAGGGGCACGAGTACGTGGTTACGTCCAGCCTACGCCACAGAATCGGGATAGAACGCTGTATAGGTCGTCTACGAAAACTACACTAAACAGTATAAGGGTACCTGTACAGTATATACACTCCGAATGGAGGTAACATAGCAAATACAGTCTCAATCACAAGATAAAACTAAGGTAGATAGCACGGAAAGAAAATATGATAGATAAAAAATAGGAAATAAGTTCAAGTTCCAACACAAGCCCAGATATATACACAACATCACAGGGTCACAAAATATATAACTATAAGCTACTACAGTTTAAAACAAAAGCTGGATCGCAGTCCAGGCAAGCCTAACTAAACTAACTACTCTAGGAGTGCAAAGTCTAGTGGCTCAACTAACAGGCCACAATCCTGGCCTAAGTCTCCATCTGTCTCGACCCCATAGAAGGTCGAGAAGTCTGTCTCAGAAATATCTGTAATATATCAACGATATCCTGTCAGAAAAATGAGCAAGTACAAACACTAACAGCAGTTCCATATGAATTGACAAATTCTATAAGAGACAGTATAATGAAATACAAGACAAAGATATGGAAAATTTTGGGAGCCATTCGAAAGCCGAGTTACAACCCGTAAACCAAACAAGGACCGGGGTTGTAACCCTTCTCTCGAACAGAACCTAGCCTCCAATCAAGGTATAGCATAAGAGCATATAGAATATGTAAAATACAAGACAAAATCAAACATGAAATATGTAATAGGATGCGAGTACTGAATAGAACGACAATATATAGGATGACTTAGGAACTATTCGGAAGCCGAGTTACAACCCTTAACCAAACAAGGACCGGGGTTGTAACCCTTCTCTCGAACAGAACTTAGCCTCCTATGATAAATAAATATAAAATATGACTTGAATTATTAGAGCGTTATGTGATCGGCTTAGAAAATATTACAGGACAGGCTATCCACTTGGCCCGACAATCATATGAAAATCACTGGAAAGGGTCATGCCGGACAACCTGGATAACGAGCACATGAATAAGATCTCGCCACACCCTACGTGATGTGAGAGTGGCGCAAGCACATAAATATAGTGACATGAGGCTTTAATCACATGGCCCCTAATAATTCTTCACCCCCGAATAGTATAATAGATCTGGACATGACACGTCATGACACGGGATTCCATAAGAAGGTAGCAAGTTCCCTTAGGAATCGGTATTTATAAAAGTACAGGAAATAAGACAGAAAATGTACCAATATACCAAGAAAATCTGGAAAAAACATCTCATGTCATTATCCAACATATACTAGTCCGTGAACTATCATGACTGGAAATCGATTAAGACACTACAACTGAATCGAATATAGCAGATATCAAGACAATAAAAACTATCAGTGAATTTACACGCCTGTGGTCTTGAGCTGATAAGGTGAACAGACGCTCAGAGTAATCACAGACCTAAAGATGATATACTATAAGTCAAACACAATTTTATAATGAAAGGGAAACTAATTTAAGTCATGATATGCAAGTCTAAGTCAAACTAGGTCAAACTAGGTCATACTAGATCATACTAGGTCATTGGGAGTCAATTCAAGTCAAACTAGGTCAAATAGGGTCAAAGGTTGACTTACAGTTGACTTTTGGTCAACTGATCAACTCTGGTCAACTCTAGGTTAAACTAGGCTAATGTTGACCAACTGTTGACTTTCAGTCAACTGGTCAACTCTGGTTTGGTTTCGGTCAATTCTAGTCACTTATAGGCTAAGTTTGACTCTCGGTCGACTTTTATTGACTTTTGGTCAAAATGGTCAACCGAAGTCAAAACTAGTCTAGGAGCACTATTTCTGACAATTACCAACCAAGGGAACCCAATCCTAACAATATCTTAAACCTTAAATCACTTACCTTAGCTATAGGCAATTACCTGTATTTACCCTTTGTAGAAGCATGGAAAATACTAAAGAAAATGAATCATGCGGCCAAAGAACCCTATGCGGCTCAGAAAACTCATGCGACATAAGAAGCTATGCGGCCCAAAGCATTCCATGCGGCTCAGAAGACACGTGGCCTGATAGTGCTCCCCTCCACCCATGCTACATTAATTGCTTTGACGGCTGACCCCTCTGAAAAGTTGACAGCCCTGACACCAAAGCAGTAATTATGGCTCTGTCATAATGATGAATCTCTAGGGAAGAGAAAAGAAATCTCTGACACAAATCCTCCGAGAGCTATAAAAATGCCACGTGGCCTTGCCACGAGAGCGTGCGTATGCGGCTCACTTCTCATGCGGTTCAGAATAAATCCCATGCGGCTCAGAGTGAATCTGTTCTATGCGGCTCAGGCCATGAAAGCCTCATGCGGCTCGAGCAAAGAACTTCCTATGCGGCTCAGAGTAAATCTATCCTATGCGGCTCAGGCCATGAAAGCCTCATGCGGCTCGAGCGAAGACTTCTTATGCAGTTCGGGAGGGTCATGTCCATGCGGCTCAGGCGGATACGTACCTATGCGGCCCACAAGAATTACTCCTCTGTGGTTAAAGGGCTCAAGTGAGGGCCACTACCCACGCAGCCCTGACACGTAGGCCTAACCATATGCGGCTCACTAGTCATGCGGTCCAAATCCCCCAGTAGCTCCTAGGACGCGTGTCCTAAACCAATTAATTTCTCAGATTTGCTGCCATTAAAGATTGGGTCAAATCCCAATAATTTGGGACACGTGGCAGAAGAATAGATCTAATTTATCCGCAGATATCAGAAATTATTATAAGGAAGATTTATTCCAATCAGCATTAATTGCTAATGGGATTTGGTGTAATCTACACCCAATGGCCCAGATTCATCATAATCAAAACGAATGGCCTGGATTGACCAATCCCCAAGCCGCCTTCATCTCCAAGAGTTAATCATTGGCAACCCTAATGATCATATCCCACTATTATAAATAGCAGGGTGCCATTCCCTTCCAGGAGAGAGATACAATTTCAGAGAAGAAAATACATATATACAGAGAGAGTTTCTCCCATAGTCAGAGAGAGAATACACAGAGAGAGAGAGAGAAGCCAGAGAAGCAACAGAGGAGCAAGAAGAGCATTTCTTCTTCAACGCCAACCATCTTTTCATAAGGAGCCAAGGCTGCATACCGATCGTCCAAGGAGTAAGGCAGGGCTGTCGTCGCCTTTCCGAGCCTCTATCGTCACCCCCCAGAATCTAAAATAAACAATTGTACTTAGACTGCTGTACCTAGATTTTTGTCCCTAGGCTTTCTTTGTACAAGCGAGTTTGTAACGTGAAGTAAAAGTCCGGTCCTCCGATAATTGTTCTGTTCTTTTATATTTCATGGCAAATACGATGGCGACTCTGCTGGGGAAAAACTTCTCCACGGCTGAGGAGTTGGTGACGCAGTCGGATACAGCCAAGTTTGGCTCCACGCAACAAAAGATGGTCGTCCGCTTCGACTAACAGGCGTTTGAAGAGATGCTCTCCGAAGGAAGCGCTGGCCTGGTCCAGAAGCGCACCCGCACGACAAAGGCTCGCAGAGAGTGGAGGCCAAAGTCATTTGCTCCTCCCCAAGCCCCCGATGGGATACCCTCCGTTGCTCAAGACGGCGAGAAGGACTCTTCTGCGGCCCCACTTCGGACCGTAGACAACTCTGCTGTCCCCAAGTCCGGCAGAAGAAAATACTATGATGCTGGACTTGCAGGGACAAAGAGGAACTGTACGCGAACCGAGCCGCATAGGGGTGCTAGCCGCATGGAAAAAGCTCATGCGGCCACATTAGCCAGCCGCATGAAGAAAACTCATGCGGCCACAACTGTCAGCCGCATAACTCATGCGGCTACAGCTGCCAATCACATGGATGAAACCCATGCGGCTAGAAAAGTCAACCGCTTGCAGAAAACCCATGCGGCCACAAGTGCCAACCGCATGCGGCCAGCCTGTACGGTCGTGACTCCTAGCCGCATAAAAACGATTCATCCGACGGCAGAAGACAACCGCATGCAGACAGCCTGCACGGTATCCAACTCTAGCCGCATAACATCTGTTTCACGCTTCTTTCGATCAGTCTTCGACCGTCTATCATGCGGTCCTGACCCTGATGGTTCTCTGGATGATAAGCCAGACTCTGTGGTATTCAACTTGGACTCTTCCTATTACGCGCCCGCAGGTGCTAAAAGGAGGAAGTCTAGGGCAGCGCGGGCTCATCGGGCCCAGTCAGCTGTCCCAACCTCTGACTATCGGGGCGTCCCGTTGACCATCACACGGGCCTCGGATGGAAAGTTGTATACAACCGCTCGAGTCCAGCCCCCGGCGGCAAACGGACAAAGTGGTTCCTCTGACCTGCGGAAGGCGATCCTCCACAAACGCAAGGAAAGAGAAAGAGTGTCGACGTACAAAGAGTCCCCGCTTGGACATCGCTGCACCCAAATTATCGTCAATTGCTGCTGCAACAACGCGGCAGTAACGGAAGATCGGCCATCCGTCTTCCAAAGGCTACAACACCCGAACTCAGAGGATGAGGCACCTCATGTTGTCTCTTGCAATTCTGCTCAATAGGTCCCCGCCGAAGGGAGAAGGAAAAAGACAAGCATCTCCAGTCCCAAGATATCAACCACTACAGCTAAGAAACTATCGTCTAAACGGTTGTCCTCTACCGGTGTATTCTAACACACCCGTTCGAAGACGAAATTTACTGCGATGGGAAATTCATCATCCATATCGCTGGGGGTTGAAGGAACTGGGGGTAGCACTCCTCCGAACATCCGCAACAATCCGATATTTCAAGGAGCCGAGCCCGGACAAACAACTCTTCCATCAGGTACAACAGACGCTGATGTCCCCGAGGACATCCGTGACTCTCAAGACGAAGCAAACTCTGAGGCTGGGGGTACTGTTCTCTCCGAGTCCGAGCCCGAAGAGAACATTCCCACATATCCTGACGACTTCTCAGTACACGGGTACGACTCGGAGGGCACATCCTCCGCTGCTCCTTCCATCACTCCTCATGTAAGGACGGTGTTCATGACGGACAGCAATCAAGGTGGTTCCAGTGATCGCCAGCGCATTGACAGTCTCGAAGCTATATTACAGATCGCCTTAGTCAAATATGTGGACGAGATTAAAGCAGCCCTTCCAACTTTGCAAGGAGGAATGCCTGGTCAAACAAGCGCAGGCCCCGCGGTCAATGTAGATTCGAACTCGGCGGCACCAAACTCGGGCAATAATCCTCCCGAAATAACAGCCCCTACCGCGACAGATGAGACCCGATAAGTAAGGAGAGAGGTCCAGGAGCTCCGAGCCATGTTCCATGCCCGAGAAAACGCTCAAGATCTCAGAATACGGCAACCATACCCTGCTGAATGGAGGGATGTTCCATTCCCACCAAGATATAAGACGTTCAATATCAACCCGTATGATGGCAAAACCTCAGCAAGTCGGTACATCACTTACTTCGAGGTCACCACCGACCATCTGCCCCATGATGATGCTATCCTCACACGGTTATTCATTGGGGCATTGGAAGGAGTCGCCTTCGATTGGTACCGCAATCTACCGGACAACTGCATCCACTCCTTCGCCGGCTTCAAGCGCCTGTTCTTGGAGCGATTCTATGAAGTAGGACAGGACGTCACTATGTCCACTCTCATGGACGTCGTCCAAGGGGAGAAGGAGTTGACAAGGAACTACATCGAGCGGTTCCGCCAGACCGCCATGAAGCTGCCTTCCGGAAATCCTGATTCCTCTCTGATTGAAATTTGCCAAAAAAGACTGATTCCAACGATCAGTCTCTGGATGGGCGAAAGTTAATTCAAAGATTGGAAGGCGTTCATCATCAGCGCCACAAGCGCCGAAGAACGACTGAAGAAGGCTCGCCAACTGGGATTGCACATCTCAGAGGGAGAAAACAAGGGCAAGCGTCCCAACAACGATAATGGGGGTAACCCCTCCAGCAATCGGGACAGCAAGGGGAAGCAGGCTATGGTGGCCGATACAACACAAAAGCCCGAGTCACAACCAGCAGACAAACAATGGCCTCAGATCACTTACTCTTTCGAAGACGGCCACGTCAAGCCTATCTTGGACATGCTCATACAAGGAGGTAGAATTCAGCTTCCTCCACCAAGACGGGAGCCTCGGCCGGCTGATCTGTAGAACCCAAAGTTCTGCCATTATCACCGTTATGTACACCACGCTACACACGACTGCTACCAACTAAAACGGTACATCCAAAGCCTCATCGATTCGAACGCTCTGGCCATCGACTTCGAAGAGGTAACCGTAGCAGCCAATATGGTGTTCGTACAATTCGGCAGCTTCCCTCCGACGGAGACTCAAGACGGGGTAATCCCCGTCCCTCTGGCGACTATGGAGATTACCAATCTTCTACCTCCCCGGGAACAGGCTGCTGGTCTAGTACCTCTCACCACCTCGCGAGGGGAGGTCATGTGGGTCCATCCAGACTTGGTATCAGAAGTAACTCGGTCCACGCCATCTCCCACCAACAAAAGGAAGAGTAGAAAAATCAGGACCTGCCACACGATCTCAGCAGACAACGAGGAAGCTACAGCCGTCGTCACACGGTCCGAAGCACAACCACAACCTGTGGTTGACAACCCAGTCGAAAATCATCAACCCACTACAACCGATACTCTGGGACCGGCTCAGCCTTCGACGACCGACAAGCCTAGGCCGAAGGAGACTCGCTTCGACAAATCTCTCCGAAAAGATGCAGCCCAAGGGCTAGAGAGGCCCTACAACTTTGACATCTTAGCACAATTGGCTAACACTCCGGCCAAATTGTCACTTTACGAACTCCTAAGGCTCTCCAAGGACGTTCGTATTACATTGAGCGAAGCACTCCAAAATGCCGATGCCTATCTGGCTCAATCCAACCTCACCGGGGAAGACTCACCTGTGGATCTCCAAGATAGTGCCTGTACGGGAGCAATGTCCAACATCGTCTTCACTCCGCAGGACATGCTCATCAAAACCAACCTACATGATCGCCCACTATACTACACAGGATACATCGGCGACGTGAAGGTAGATCGGATGCACATTGACCCTGGCTCTTCCATAAGTATCATCCCAAAGGGTCTGCTACATCATCTCCGCATCCCAATGCATCGTCTAACACCTACAAGCACCTCCATCAGCGATTTCAATTCGGGCAGGAGCTACCCTATTGGGCAGATTCGTCTAAAGTGTCAAATTGGCGACCTCCAATCCGAAGTCACCTGCTACGTCATAGATGCAGACACTTCTTACAAAATTCTCTTGGGGCGTCCATGGATACACGATTATATGATCGTGCCTTCTACGCTACACCAGTGCTTCAAATATGTCGACAAACACGGCTTCGTGAAGACAGAATTTGCTGATATCGATCCCTTCAAGGGGGTTGAATCCTACTACTCAGACTCCTGCCTATACGAAAAGTCGAAGAGGCACCTTGATAAAGGAAATGACCAAGCTAGTACCAAAACGGCCACGGGATTGTAGGTCCTAAAAAATCAAGTTGCATCAATCAATAAAGTTAAAGGATCAAGGTATACATTATTTAAGTAAACTGCGCAGATAATGGATTACGCAGCTCTCAGATTGCGCATGCCAGACTGCGCATACATCCGATTGCGCAAAGGCTGACGTGGCAAGAGTCATCATTACCTGACAACCAAATCAGATCTCTGACAACTGACAGCACGAGGATCAAGGAGGCTGTTCGTTTATCGTGCCACACAACGCTCGAGGACGGCTGACAGCTGGCAGCGCGATCCATTTCTGTGCAGTCTAATCCTGCGCAAACCAAAGCCTGCGCAAACGAAGTTGGCGCAATCTAAAGTTTGCGCAGTTCAGTGTGCACTTTCTATCAACACAACTGATAAAGTACACGTGGCATTCATGCCATCAATTGCTCATTTCGTGGCAACTGTCTATGCACGATCATGCGCATTTCAATCAAATGATGCCATGTGTCCTATACAGTTAACCCATGACCCAGCAACTGCCTGTGCAGTCCAATGCTGCACAAACCAATTGCTGCACAAACTATCATGTGCAGTCCAGAATAACTAAAAGTTAGTTATTTCTCAGAACTCTATAAATAGAGTTTTAAGTCTTCATTTAAGGAGATCACGAATCAAATATCAGAAATCAGAGAGTTCAGGAGTTCTTGCCCAAGTGCTGCTGCATTCTTCCGAGGCTTTTGCCTTCAACTTCCGAGGCTTTCTGCCTTCAATTTCAGAGTTGTCTTCAACTTCAGAGGCTTCGTCTTCAAAGTTCACATCGTCCAAGGGATAAAGCAATCGTCATCTAGATTGGATTCCTAAAGTTGTACCATTCCCAGAATTCAAATTGTAATCTTTTACAAAGTTTGTATCAATAAAGTTCTTCATACTTTTGTTTTTGCAAACAAAATGGTGACTCTGCTGGGGACGACTTTCTCCTCCGACGAGAAAGTGACAACTCAATGTGACACGACGTCTATCGGAAAGACGCAGAAGACACTGGTTGTGAAGATCAACCAGACAGCCTATGAATCCATGATCAACTCCAAGACCACTCCTCGTACTGCAACTACTGCTACCACAAGCAAAGTGCGCTCAAAGTAGGTCCCAAAGACTGCACATTCTGTCAATGTAGCCAGCAAGTCTCCTGCGCAATCTGCCAGCAAGTCTCCTGCGCAGTTCAGTGCTTCTGTTACCAAAGCCAGTGCACAATCTGTCTCTGCTACTGCTGCACAGTCTGCTATGGCCAGTGCACAAAAGACTTCATATGCTGCCATGGCTAAGTATAAAACTCCTATGCCTCTGGCGCAATTGGCTGCTAAAATTCCTGTGCAAAATAACATTCCAGCAACCAGAGTGCAACCTAAGCACTCTGTGGCAAGAACTCCTGATGTGCAAACCACAGCTTCTGTGGCCAGAACTCCTGCGCAAAGTATTTCTGCGCAACCCAAGAGTGACAGCCTTTTGGCTAAACTCTCCTCTTCTTCTCATAATAAAGGGAAAGAATCTGCTCCTTTTCCCAAACATACTGTTGCTCCTGCACAAGCCACTGGGGGTAGTCCTTTGGCTATTCCTCTTTCTCTTCAAAACAAAGGAAAAGGCCTGTTGGTCTTTTCTCAAACTTCTTTGTCCCATGACTTGGAAGATAACAGAGGGAAACGCTCTTTAGCTAACCCTTCGTCACAAAACAAAGGAAAAGGCCCTTTGGTCTTTTCTCAATCTTCTTCAGTTTTTACCGAAGAAGATCAATCTGAACGTGCTTCGGCACCAATCAGTACTAGAACTCTTCCAAACAAGGATTCTTCTTTCTTTTATGACAAGAGAACTTGTACTGACCAAAGAGGTATTCTGCCTACCCCGGTAGCAGAATTCCAGGACCTTCCAACTCTCAAGATTTCCCATTCCAGACAGGGAAAACTGTTAGTGTCTCAAACAGAAATCCCTGGGGGTGAATTTGCTGATCTCAGAACTTATCTCAGCAGACCTACTTCGGTGAAACGCAAACAGCCAATGCCGAAGATCAAACATCATCAGAAACAAACCTCCAAGGTCAAAAATCCCGACACTTATGCCAATGAAGTAAGCACTTCCCTATATACTCAAGGGACTAAATATTTGAAGAATCGGAATCTTGTTCCAAATGTTATCAAAGAACAAATCCCTCAGAGTTTTCCTCATCATGTTGCTATTCCCGATCTTCGAGAACATCTCAGACAAAAGCGGGATACCATCTCAACACCTCCAGTCCAACCATCTGATCATTACTGTAATCATAAAGTCATCATTCAATGTTGTTGTCAAACAACAAAACGATCTGTCTTCGATCGTTTAACTTTTGCTAAAACTAAACCTATGTCAGATGAAGACGAAGTTTTGTATGCTTCTGTTAACATGACTTCCCGAGACACTGGGGGTAAAAGATGCTCTAAGCACGGTAGACTCCATAAACCAAGCCAACGGTATTTAGAATTACTCCAAGAATCCTCTGAAGGAGTATTTCGACATACCCGTTCTCAAAGCCGAGATACAATCGGTCAAAGGAATCTTCCTCAAGATCCTTCAGGTTATCTTTCTGTTTCTCATTCAGGAGATGACTCTTTCTCCGACTACGATGCATATAGCGAAAGCTCTGAACAGACAGTATCTTCCACTATACCAAGAGAAGTGATAGCTTATGTTGTCACTGACGATCCAGATGCTTCAACTTCTGCAAATCAAGAACAGCGAATTGCCACACTTGAAGACAAGCTAAAAACCATGGCTGAAATGGTTGCTAATATGCATTCTATCATTGTAGCACAACATGCTACACCACCTACCGTATTACCTGCAAATCCTGAAATCATAGCATCATCAGTGCCTGTCAATGCTGGATTGGGGGTAGCACCTACTCAAATACCTCATGTACAAGTTCAAACTACACCAAGTCAATCAGGAGCTGGGGGTAGTACTTACAATGCTGTTCCTCCTCCCACTATTCTAACTCAACCTGCTCCTTCTTCGTCATCAGAAGATACCAACGAAGCTGTCAAACTCTTGCGAACTCAGTTCGAAGCATTTAAAGAGAAAGACAACTTACAAAGATTGGGAATCAAGCAGCCCTATCCAGTTGAATGGAAGGAAGTCCCATTCCCACCGAAGTACAAAATCCCAACAATCTCCTTGTTCGACGGCAGTACTTCCCCTAGTCAATTCATCAATCATTTTGAGGTAATGACCGTTCAACTCCAGCCAAATGACGCTCTTCTTACCAGAGTGTTCGTCGGTTGTTTAGCCGGTGTAGCATATGACTGGTATAGAAGTTTGCCCGATGGTTGTATCACTTCTTTTTCAGGTCTCAAACAAATCTTCTTGGAACGGTTCTATGAAGGATTCAATGATATGACTATGTCGGCTCTCAATAAAATCAAACAGAAACATAATGAAACTGCTGAGAGCTTTATCGAACGGTTCCGCCGTGAAGCCTTGAAAATGCCTCCTGGGACTCCAGCTGTTGTCACTATTGATACTTGTAAGGAAAATCTATTGCCTATTATCAGTATGTGGACGGGATCTACCCAGTTTCAAGATTGGCCTTCATTTATTGTCAACGCCAAAGCTGCAGAAGTAAGCGCTGAGAAGTTCAAACAATTGGGGGTACAAATATCTAACCCTGATCAGGATGAGCACCAGACATCAGGTGGTAGCAATCGCCAGAACAATCGCAAAGCAAAAGAAACTTTGAACATTAATTTGAACCAAAACAAAGAATCTTTAGCTGTCAATGTGGCTCCGCCTACATCCACTCCTACTCCTTCTGCACCTCCACCGAGGGAACCTCGTCCAAAAGTAGAATATTCCTTCGACGAGAATGACACTGCAAGCATTTTTGAGTGTTTACTCAAAAGCAATAAAATTCAACTCCCGGACCCAAAAAAACCTGATGAAGTCAGTAAGATAGATCATCCTAAATATTGTGTTTATCACAGGTTCATTGGACATCCTACTCGAGCATGCTATGTGCTCAAGGGCAAAATTCAGGAGCTTGTTAATGCTGGTGTAGTCACTCTACAGCAAGACGAGAAGACTGTTACTGCGAACATGGTTTCAGTTCAGTTTGGTGATTTTCCTCCGCAGATGGTACAACACGGTGTCATTCCAATCCCCAAAGCTACTCTTGAGATTGAAAATCTCCCACTTCCACCAAATGAAGGTCTTGTTCCCTTGTCCCTTGACAACGGTGAAATTATGTGGATCCATCCCGATCTTGCTTCGGAATTCGAAGTGTTCTCTTCTTCCAAGAAGAAAGCTCGTTCTAAAGACAAAACCAAAATTTGTAACATGGTGTCTTTTGATCCCATAGTTGACGAAGAGATTCTGTTAGGCACCAGATCAGGGAAAGCCTATTTGAAAGATTATTCTGAGGGTCAAGAGAATCCTGCTTCTTCTTCTAAACCTGTTCCAGTACAACCTGTTTCCACTGAAGAGATCCCTTCTACATCTTCACCAGCTGTAGTGCATATTCCTCCCAAGCCGGTGGTTACGGACAAAGGCAAGCAACAAGTCCGCTTTGATAAGCCTCTGAAGAAGTCATCTCTTACAGGACTTGAAAAGCCATATAACTTTGATATATTGGCTCAACTGGCCAATACACCGGCTAGACTATCAATCTTCGAGCTCTTGCGTCTTTCTAAAGAGACTCGAGAAACTCTAAGTGAAGCTCTGATGCAGGCTGAAACTTGCTTAACTCTGCTCAAAAAGTCGGAATCAGAACCAATCTCTTGCCATCACTGTCATAGTGTTTTGGAGTTGATCCCAAATATTACTTTCACTCAGGATGATATGCTGCTGGAAGATAATAGACATGATCGTCCTCTCTACTATACAGGATATGTTGATTCGATGAAGGTCGACCGTATCCTGATAGATCCAGGGTCTGCACTTAGCATCATGCCAAAGACAATGCTAGATGCATTGAAGATACCAGTGCATAGTCTTTCGAGCACAATCACTACTATCTTGGGATTTAACCAAGAAAAAAGTAAACCTTTGGGCAAGATCCGCTTAAAACTTCAAATAGGCAATCTTCGCACAAAAGTGACCTTTTATATCATTGACAATCATGGTTGTTCTTATAACGCTCTTCTGGGAAGACCATTCCTCCATGAACACAATGTTGTTCCATCAACTCTTCATCAATGCTTTAAATATGTCGATGATAAAGGACAAGTTCATAAGGAAGTTGCAGACCTTTATCCTTTCAAGGGCGTTGAAGCGTATTGCAACGATGCTCGTATGTACAAGGAGGAATTTATGAAAGTGGTATTGGCCATGGATACTGAAGAAGATCAAAAAGCAGTGCCCAATGACACTCTCATCATACCTGTCAAAGGGCGTGTTTCTCATCCTCAGTCTTCTAAACCACTGGCTATCCACTTGCCGGTTCAGGAAAAATCAGTTGATGCTGATCAAAATCAAAGGGAGCTCACCTCTTCTGAGCCACTTGTTATCGATTTACGTCGTAACAAGGATAAAAAGCAGCTCGCTTCTTCTGAGCCTCTTGTTGTCGATTTAACTCACAACAAGGAAAAAAGAGAGCTCACCTCTTCTGAGCCACTTGTTATTGACCTTCGTCGTAACAAGCTTACTCTACGTTCTTCTTCTCCCCCTCTTGTAATCAATCTGACCAAACCTGTTAAGGCTAAAGGTCTTGATGTAAATACAGATGTAAATATCAATAAAAAAGCATCTACTTTCCAGTATACTGATGTTATTTATCATACTAAATATTATTTGGATATGTTAGATAGTTTTCAGTCATTTACAATGGGAGTTGTACAATCTCTTCAAACAGAAGTTTCATGTAAACATCCAAAAGATTCATATCGTATTGTTCCTGCTCGCAAGAAAGGCGAAAGTCCAATACTTTTTAGTAAAAGACCGGAACAAAAATTTAGTTACACGGATGATAGCAAAGTTAACGACACGGGACATCTTCAATTCCGTCGTTATAGTCAACAATCAAAAGACATCGTCCGAAAAATGGGTTATGACTTCAAAAGCGGCCTTAATTATGGTAAAGGTAGAAGGACTCCCATTCGTACAGCTGTTCCAAAAGGAAAGTCAGAAATGTATTACAGCAGAGCCAAAAGAGGTCTCGGATATGTCTCTCCTCCGATATTATCCCCAGCAGTTTCTGACTCTGATAGTGAGAAATGTTCTAACTCTTCTGATTCCAGATCATGGGATTCTGATACTAGCGTTGGTGAAGTCCATCATGTAATCGTATCTTCTAATATGGTCTCCGCTGAACTTCCGGAAGGATATGATGAAGATATTGAAGAAAGTCCTGAAACATATCCTTGGGCTCAACAGATGGATAATCAGTGGGTGCTTCGATTTGAACAAAGAGAACCTCCTACTGAAGATCAATTAATTCAAGTTGATGTAGGAGAAAGCGAGTCACCTCGTCCAATCTTTATTAGCAAGAATCTTCCAGAAGCAGATAAGCAAGAGTTGATTCTTCTCATTAAAGAATACATTGACGTCTTTGCTTGGAGTTACGAGGACATGCCAGGTTTAGATCCCAAGATTGCTACTCACAAGCTGAACATTCTTCCCAATGATAAACCAGTCAAACAGCAACAAAGACGATTCAAGCCTAAAATGATGGACACAATTGATGATGAAGTCAAGAAACTCATCGCCTGTGGCTTTATTCGAGAAGAACAATATCCTGATTGGGTAGCCAATGTTGTTCCAGTCCTGAAGAAAACTGGCAAAGTTCGAGTCTGCATCGACTTCAGATATCTTAATGAAGCATGTCCGAAAGATGAATTTTCTCTTCCTATCATAGATGTTATGATTGACAATACTTGTGGGTTCGAACGAATTTCTTTTATGGATGGATTCTCTGGATATAATCAAATTAAGATGAATCTCGAAGATGAAAAGCATACATCTTTTTGTACTCCTCGGGGAGTCTATTGCTACACAGTGATGCCATTTGGTCTCAAGAATGCTGGTACAACTTACCAACGAGCTATGAGTACCATTTTCAGAGAACATCTTCATAAAACAGTCGAATGCTAACTTGACGATATTGCTGTCAAAAGTCGTCTAAAAGAAGATCATATCCAAGATCTGAGAACAATCTTCAATCTCATGCGTCAACATCAGCTCAAGATGAATCCCACCAAGTCATTTTTGGGTGTCTCTAGTGGCAAATTTCTCGGCTTCGTTATTACCTCTAAGGGTATACACGTGGATCCCGAGAAGATCAAAGCCATTCAAGAGATGCGTCCTCCACGCAACCTAAAAGAGCTACGAGGATTCCAAGGCCGACTTGCGTACATCAGGCGATTCATTTCGAACTTGTCTGGACGCTGTAGACCCTTTTGTTCAACTAATGAAGAAGGGTGTATCTTTTATTTGGACTGAAGAATGTCAACAAGCATTCGACGACATCAAACGGTATCTCATGAACCCACCAGTTTTGGTGCCACCAATCTCAGGCATTCCATTCTTAATGTATGTCCGTGCTATGGATCATTCATTGGGTGCTTTACTTGCCCAAAAGAACAAAGAAGGTCACGAACAGGCTATCTATTACCTCAGTCGTACTATGATTGGTGCTGAACACCGTTATAGTCCAGTTGAAAAAGAATGCCTAGCCCTTATGTTTGCTGTTCAAAAGACAAGGCATTACATCATTGGTCAAACCATTCATGTCATATCCCGAGTCAATCCTCTTCGGGTACTAATGAAGAAGCCTAGCACACTCAACTCTCGGCTTGCTACATGGGCCATCCTTTTAGCTCAATATGACATGGTGTATGTCCCTCAAAAGTCTGTTAAAGGTCAAGCATTGGCAGATTTTCTGGCGGCTCATCCTGTACCAGAAACATCCAAGCTTTACGATGAAATACCAGACGAGACGTTAGAAGTCAATTTGATTTCTGGAGAATTTCCAACTTGGCGTCTATTCTTTGACGGAGCATCTAGAATTGGACCCAATGGTGCTATTGTAGCAGGAGTTGGAGTTGTTCTCGTTTCTCCAGACGGATAAACTATCCAAAGAGCTTACTCTCTAGACGAATCCTGTTCCAATAATGTAGCAGAGTATAATGCTCTACTCATTGGTCTTCAATTAGCCAAGTAATTAAATGTCGAGTATCTCGAAGTTTATGGCGATTCTAAGTTGGTTGTTAACCAGGTTAGAGGAACTTATGAAGTCCGCCATCAAGATCTGGTACCTTACTTTGAGGTAGCAATCAACATGGCTACATCGTTCAAAGCTTTCTTTATTGAATATGTACGTCGAGCTTGTAACACTGAAGCAGATGCCTTAGCCAATCTTGCAGCAGCCTTAGCTGTCCCCATCCGAAGACAACAAGTGGTGGTTATTTCTAATCGAGAATTGTTTTGTGTAGAAAATAATCGTAACATTGAGTTCAGTAATTTTGCTGAAATTAATGTTATTAATGAAGATTGGAGAACTCCTTTCATCGACTTCGTGGTTCACGACATACACTCCGAAGATCCTAAGGAGGCTACAAGTATCCGACGACGATCTCTACGATTTTATTACAATCAAACCATTAAGACTCTCTATCGACGGACTTATGACGGTCTTCTTCTACGCTGTTTAGCTGGTGATGAAGCAAAACAGGTACTGCGTGAAACTCACGATGGTGTTTGCGGAGCACATCAGCCCGGTCCTAAACTACAGGATCGTATTCGAAGAATGGGGTACTACTGACCCTCTATGGTATCAGATGCCATCGAATATGCAAGGAAATGTCGAGCCTGTCAAATCCATGCAGACTTTATTCATCAACCTGCGGAATTTCTACATCCGACAGCTGCTTCCTGGCCTTTCGAAGCTTGTGGTATGGATATCATAGGTCCTATTAATCCCCCTTCTTCTAGAGGACATCGGTTCATCTTAGCAATAACAGATTACTTTTCTAAGTGGGCTGAAGCTATATCCTTGGCTGAAGTCAAGACCAGTAGTGTTATCAACTTCGTCAAGCATCATGTCATTTATCGATTTGGTGTCCCTCGACGAATTATTCATGATAACGGACCGCAATTCATCAGCCAGAAATTCACCCGATTCTGTGATGATCACCGGATTGATAATGTCGCTTCGACTGCCTACAATCCTGCTGCTAATGGTTTAGCCGAAGCCTTTAACAAAACTATTATTAAACTCCTCAAGAAGTTTGTATCTACTAACAAACGGAACTGGAGTGAAAAGCTTGGCGAATGTTTATGGGCCTACCGAACTACGGTCCGCACTCGACGAAAAGCGATTAATGGCTCAGCAACATATTGAACTATATCAAGCCCGTATCTCGAAGACTTTCAATCGTAAAGTGAAGGTCAGAGCCTTTCAGCAAGGAGAACTTGTTTTAACGGTCAGACGTCCTATGACTATGACGCATATGAGCAAAGGCAAGTTCGACGCAAAGTGGGAAGGTCCATACGTTGTGAGTAAAGTCTTCTCAAATGGAGCATATCAACTCTCAGAACTGGATGGACGAATTGTAATGATGCCTATCAATGGCAAATTCCTTAAAAAGTACTATATATAAATGTAAATGCTTGTAAATCATTAGATAGTTCATGTTCATAAATAAAATTTTATTTTATCATGAATGATAGTACATGATATTAAGGAAGATCACTATCATCCTTTTCTATATCTGGACGCGGACCACTACCGTCCTTTTCAAAGATACAGTCAGCAAAAGAACTGAGAACCTCTTTGCTGGAACCCACGAGGAACTTGCAGGCAGCCATCCTCATGGCTTCTTCTTCTTCAGTCCTTCCTGGTTCAAGCAGAAAGTCCAGAATGTCTCTCGGTGGCTTGGGTGCAGACGAACCTTCGCCTACTTTTGCTTCCTTTGGCTGAATTGGATCGACAGGACGTTCTTTAACGTCTTCTTCGACCTTTGGAGCGAGCTCAGTTTTCTTGGGTGCGTCTTCAGACGACATTTTTATGTTGAAAAATGAAAGTGCTCGTTCCTGTCAGATTTATGTTCTCAAACAACGAAACAACACATTCACTTGACGGTTCATCCGTTCATTTAATTCATTTGACGGTTCTTCCGTTCATTTAATTCACTCGACGGTTCATCCGTTCATTTAATTCACTTGACGGTTCGTCCGTTCATTTAATTCACTTGACGGTTCGTCCGTTCATTACATTTATCCGACGGTTCATCCGTTCATTTAATTCCCTTGACGGTTCGTTCGTTCATCATATTCATCCGATGGTTCGCCCATTCATTTGTTCACCACCACTTGACGGTTTACCCGTTCATTCTATCATTTGACGGTTTTCCCGTTCATTTCACATCTATATCAGCAACTTGTCGTTTTGATTAAGTTGTCAATTGAAATAATAATGTTCAGTATATTCTGCCATGTCCATATTACCTCTAAGCAGATATAATGAATATAATTATTTTCTATAAAATTATCAAGAAATATATCATGTCTTGTACCTCTGAATATATTTTCTACCTCTATTATTTATATCTGAACAAGATATACAATAAATAATGGAGCCCCAACAAAAATGTCTTTTATTGATTGAAATATAAAACATACATACTTCAAAAGATAAAAGATACAAAAAGTTCTATTGAGAAGGAGGAATGATCAAGTTATCAATTTGCTGCTTCAAAGTCTGCAACTCTTCTTCATGAGTGGATATCACCTTTCTTCTAGCCTCTTCCATCCCGGTTTCTTCATTAAACATGGGCATCTCTACAGTCCGACGAGTGATCTCTGCACCATGAGCTGCATCGTATTCAGCCTTCTCTTGAATCAAGGCATTGAACTGTTCAACCACAAGTTGATGATTGGCAGTTTCTTCTTCCAATTCTTGTTGGAGACGAGCAATTTCTGCTCTCAGTTCAGTAATTCTTTGTCCTTTCCTTTCAGCCATCAAAGTTACTGATTCTAGTTTAGAATTGTATTCAGCAGACTTTGCGAAATAAGCCTCCAAAAGATTTTGAAGATTCATCCTTTCCATATCAGCAGCTTGGGCCATTCTCTCGAACTCAGCTTGAACTAGGGATTCTATTTCCTTCTGTTTGAGTTCCTTATATTTCTTTATGGAGATTTCTAACTCATCCAGTATATGTTCAAGGAGAGTAGCTTGAGCTTCATCACCTTGTTCCCTTACAGCTCTCACCAAAAGAGAAGTTGGGTTTCTGACCATGAAGAAATCAGCTCCCTCTTTGTCTATCATTTTGTTAACAAGGGGTCTCAACGACTCAAAGAAACATCTGGTGAATGATTGCACAACTTGTTGGTTAATTGCCAGAGTTCCAGGAGTCGCAGCTACTCCCGTTGAAGATGAAGCAGCAGGATGCTCGATCCGTTGTGTCTGGATGACAGGCTCTTTAAACAAGGGAGCCAGAGTGGAACTATTCGCCCCTCCTGTTTGTTCCTCTGCAAAAGTTAAATTGTCAGTCGTTTGTCAAATAATCAGAAAGATTAAATAAAAACAGTCCTACCTTGGTTTACTCCAGCAATAGGGTTATCCCCTACAGGAATAGACTCCCGCTGAGCAGAAGTCGCTTCAGCCGCAATAGCTTGGCTACTGCCCGCCTCTGAACCACAAGATAGATGATGACTACTACTAACGACCACCGTTGTTACGGGCACTATAGCCAAGTCAGTCGGAGGTGTTGGAAGAGTCTCATGATCTACAGGAAATACAAATATATTAGCTATCGATCTATTCTAAAGAAGATTGCTAATTTCATTTTATACCTTGAGGATCGATGACTGGAGTTTCTTCTAGAGCTTTGTCGTCTGCTGCATCTTCTGGAGATATTTCTATCTCAGCATCCTTTTTAGGATCTAAAGTATCAGCAACTTTTTCTAAAGACGCCTCCACTTCAATATCCTTTTTAGGATCTAAAGCATCATCGGCGACAGCAGGAGATGCATGCACTTCATCATCTTCTAAATCTTGCATGTAGTCATCAACATTTTCAGATGAAGAACTTTCCTCATCCTCGTCTTCTTCTTCTGCTACCTTCTCGCTGGTAGTTGCAGCTTGGTCACCATAGTCTTCTAAAGGACTGTAAATACAATCTTCTAAAGCTTCGATTACTTCGCGTTCTTCTTCTTCGCGAAGAGTTCTTGGAGTAGGTGGAAGAGTAATAATCTGAAGCTGCTCTTCTCGCACTTCTTCCGCAGTATTTCTTTTAGGCTCGACGGCCTCAGTTTCAAGAACAGGATTTGTCCTTTGCTCAACATCCTCTTTATGTTCAGGACTAGGAGTTCTATTCCTAGGCTCTGAAACAACAGGAGTAGGAGATGGCAAAGTTAATCCAGCGGCAGCATCCCTCACCATTGCGGACAAAGCTCGATTCTTTCTCTGAGCCAACTTCTTTCTTTTCAATGGTCTATCAGGGCTCTCTATATTGACAGTTTCAATCTGTTTTTGAATGGAGGTTGGTGTTGTAGCCTCTTCTGGTTGAGTTGACTCGGCCAGTTGCCGAGACTGAGATCGCGTTGTGATTCTTTCAGAAGAATGTTCTAAAATCAACTTCTTCTTTGCAGCTGGAGCAGGAGGCTCCTCTCTTCTCTTCCTCTTTGCAGGAGATTTACCTACTTTCAAAGAAATACGCATTGCTGCATTTACTTCTTGAGGGAACATCATATCCCTCGAAACTTCCAAAGGAGCATCGGCCGGCTCGTGCACCTCCTCATTTATGGGAATTGACATAGCTATTCTTCCTTTCTTCAATCTCGATGAAGAAGCAAAACTATCTGCGAGATTAAAGTTCTCAGCAAAAGTGTTCGCAGATGTATAAAATACTGTATAAGTAAATAGCATCCTAGGACCGTGGGTGCTATTCGCTGGCATTGAGAATGTAGCCTTCGTATCACGGGCATTATAATAAGCCCAGGCTCTGGCCCCGTCTATCAAATAACCTTTGCCTTGGAGACAAGTAATTGCATTTCCTACATGGAACTGATCATATCCAAACTGCCGAGCAAATCGGCTGGAAGATATGGTTCTAAATAACATTCCTCTTCGAACCGGTAAACCAGATGAGACGGTCGAATCATCTTCAACCATTCAAAGGCTACACGGGTTAGAGGCTGCATCTTTGAATCTACCATATTTGCTGGCATCTGATCATATCCAGCAGGGAGAGGAGCGCAACAAAAGTTCCATCCTCTATTCAGATTTAAAACATATCTACACTCGTTCAAAGAAGTGTATTTCCATTTTCCCTGAGAATACCTTCGGAGAAAACTGCCATCAACCGGTCCCATGCCGGGGTACATTAAGGTAGGATAGTGGAGAAGCAACCATCCAAATAAATATGTGTATGGCAGTTCTAGGTGAGGGAACTCTTTTTCTCCTTTTGCCTTCAGCATCAGGTCGACATATAAACGAAGACTGGCATTTAGTCTGCAAGTCATTGCTGATAACAAGTCCACCTTATAGCCGAAGACTAACTTGACAGCAGCAAAAAGAACGCCGCGGTGAAAGCGATCCACAGCACTGGATCCGGGAACCACAAACCGCCGAAGCCAGTATGTTAGAAACCCTGCCAGTTGGGCTTCTTCTGACATGGGTCTATAGTCCATTCTCAAATAACTCTCCAGAGTGTCCCATGTCTTCAAAGGAGGATACTCATGATCATCTTTCACTTGTTTATCAAAGTTACCACTCTGTTCCATCAGCTTTATAACTTCTACATTGCTCAAAGGTTTGAAGAAGTTAGGATAGCATTTGTCATTCTCCTTGGTCTTCTTCTCTTCTATATGGTTAAGGAACATATATGGTAACCACTTCGAAGAATAACAAGTATTGGCGGTAGCACTCTTATAAAACAAAGAGCAGATCTTGTAGTGGCATAGCAGTTCCTCAAACACTTCCACCATCGCTGCATTCTCTCTTCTAAGTTTGTCCAGCTCATCATTAGTCGGTACAAACTCTTCATATGGTGCATCTGCCATCGGCAAGTACGAGATATATTTCATCTCGTGGAGTGCAAAGCCAATTTCTCCACCCGGGGTCATAAAAGTTCCCGTTCTATAGTTGTACCTTTCGGCCAAGGCCAAGAACATGTGTGGATTCGATGCAAAACCATAAACAGTGGCGTGCACTGCTTGGTACAGATTGATCTGTCGAAGTTTATCTTCAAATGTTGACAGAATCCAGTTGGCAATACAGCTCCATCTTCTATAATCTGGATTTACCAATCCAGTTAATCTGATATCTTGTTCAGGGTATTTCCCTTCAGCCTTTGCAAATTCATTTACAAATATCGACGTTCTGACAGGCATCAACATAGAGGAGTTCTCTGGAGGAATGCAACCTGGTCTCAAGCCCCTCAATAAGATGCTGTATCGATCAGAAGAGCTGTAGAACATATCTTTCTTATTCGGCCCCTTCTTTACGAAAATTTTCCCTGCACGGGCGTCTTGGAAGAGAGTGATATTCCACTCCATTTTCCTCGGATAGCTCGTATGAGCATACCGGGATAAAGGGAGGCAGCGGGCAGTATCTGGTATGAAGAAAGACCTATTTTCCTGATGAACTATCCTTTCTTCCATTTTAGGCCTTGGTTGGGAGCTTTTCTCAAAGGCCTCACCGAACAAGAACAGAGGTTTCTTATGAATGACAGCATCTGCTGTTTCCAAGGGCTGTCCATTCATTAAACACAGAAGCGTCTCATTATCTTGAGATACCAGGATTGCCTGACGGGAGGCCGGTAGATCATATTGGGGATAATGAACGTGGGAGAGATCCTCTTTATACTCAGACTCTGAGAGGGTTCCCACAAAATGTTCATAATCTGGATCTTCTCTGATCTCAACTGAATAAAAAAAACAGATAAAGATCAGTACAAGTCAAAGACTCTATTTTCAGAATTACACAAAACATTAGAGTGCACAATCCTCAGATTGCGCTGACATAGCTTGCGCAAATGTTATATTGTGCTGGCTCAGGTCATGCAAACATCAAATTGCGTATCACATCAAGATGCGCAAAGCAACAGTTTGCGCTGACTTTCTGCGCAAATCAATCGATTGCGCTGACTTCCTGTCAGCACAATTCAACAGATTGCGCAGAAATATAGCCTTCATAAAAATGAAGACTGACAGATGATGCAACCAAAACCCTAAAAAGGGTGGAACAATATGAACTTATCTCTAAAAAGAGATGAGTTTCGAAGATAAAAAAGAAGTCGAATCACCCTAAAAAGGGTTTTCGATCGGTTGAACAACCTCTCAGTGCGGGGTGTGCGGATTCATGACGAGATGCTCGTCGTGCAACTCTATCTGATGGCTCGGCCGGAGCCTTGCCCTTGTCGGCGGTGGTGGAGGAGCGTCGAGGAGCCATTGGTCGTCGGAGAAGAGGGTTGAGAACGAAGAGCTCGAAGTCTTTCTCTCTCAAAAAAATACGAGTGCAAGTAAAAACATTTCTATGTTTGAAGAGACTATTTATAGTCTTCGAAATATGAAACAACTACCTCTGATTGTGCCTGAAATTGAGGCTATTCGATTGCGCAGACAGCTCACCATCATGCGCAACTTGATTTAAATTTTATAAATTCAAAGTATTTCGAAACTTTGAATAAATTCAACTTTCGAAAACTTTGAAGGGGGTCTTGTAGGTCCTAAAAAATCAAGTTGCATCAATCAATAAAGTCAAAGGATCAAGGTATACATCATTTAAGTAAACTGCGCAGACAATGGATTGCGCAGCTCTCAGATTGCGCATGCCAGACTGCGCATACATCCGATTGCGCAAAGGCTGACGTGGCAAGAGTCATCAGTACCTGACAACCAAATCAGATCTCTGACAAGTTACAGCACGAGGATCAAGGAGGCTGTTCGTTTATCGCGCCACACAACGCTCGAGGACGGCTGACAGCTGGCAGCGCGATCCATTTCTGCGCAGTCTAATCCTGCGCAAACCAAAGCCTGCGCAAACGAAGTTGGCACAATCTAAAGTCTGCGCAGTTCAGTGTGCGCTTTCTATCAACACAACTGATAAAGTACACGTGGCATTCATGCCATCAATTGCTCATTTCGTGGCAACTGTCTATGCACGATCATGTGCATTTCAATCAAATGATGCCATGTATCCTATACAGTTAACCCATGATCCAGCAACTGCCTGCGCAGTCCAATGCTGCGCAAACCAATTGCTGCGCAAACTATCATGCGCAGTCCAGAATAACTAAAAGTTAGTTATTTCTCAGAACTCTATAAATAGAGTTTCAAGTCTTCATTTAAGGAGATCACGGATCAAATATCAGAAATCAGAGAGTTCAGGAGTTCTTGCCCAAGTGCTGCTGCATTCTTCCGAGGCTTTTGCCTTCAACTTCCGAGGCTTTCTGCCTTCAATTTCAGAGTTGTCTTCAACTTCAGAGGCTTCGTCTTCAAAGTTCACATCGTTCAAGGGATAAAGCAATCGTCATCTAGATTAGATTCCTAAAGTTGTACTATTCCCAGAATTCAAATTGTAATCTTTTATAAAGTTTGTATCAATAAAGTTCTTCATACTTTTGTTTTTGCAAACAGGGATCAGAAGGACCCCTGACGATCCATCTCCAAGCTCGCAAATCGGGCAAGTCCGCACCCCTTACCGCCACTCTGCGGAAGGACGCGATCAGCCTCTCGGCGCAAGAGGAGCAGATGATAATCCGGCTGCCAAGGTCCGGCCAAGTGCCGAAACCCACGACGGGGCCACTGACTGTCATGCCCCAGAACCAGAATACTGGAGAGCGGGGGCAGACATAGCCAGCTACGTATATTAAAATAGAACCCACCTCGTTATACGGTCACGGCTGTCTAGATATGTGAGGGTTTTCTACAAGCCAACAGTCTCTTATGGTCATGAACAAGCCTAGTGTCTCAATCACCACAAGTAAGTAAAGTCGTACGATGTATGATCATTAAATATACAATAATAAGGCGTCCCAAATATTACATATTCAGCTGATCATGAAGCTAGTCGTTACAAAATGTTAGGACTAGCAAGAGTTTAGTCATACATGATCAACTGAATATGTAATATTTGGGACGCCTTATTATTGTATATTTAATGGTCATACATCTTGCGACTTTACTTACTTGTGATGATTGAGACACTAGACTTGTTCATGACCATAAGAGACTGTTGGCTTGTAGAAAACCCTCACATATCTAGACAGCCGTGACCGTACAACGAGGTGGGTTCCATTTCAATATACGTAGCTGGCTATGTCTGCCCCCGCTCTCCAGTATTCTTGTTGAGGCGTGACATGGTTTAAGTGGTGGCCCATGCAGGTCCTACGGCTTACTACTTTAACTAACTAGGGTTATCACAGGCCTAATTACTAACAAGATGCAGTGAGATTGTTCCACAGCCACAAGCCCTGCAGACCATCCAGGTTACCCAGGACGAAAGATTAGGGTTGAATTCAGGTGGGTACATCGTCCAGGAGACGCATGTACCCTTAGATGACTTAGAGGGTGCAACACGCGACGGTGTGCTGGAAATGTGCCCTACTCGACGGCAGGCTACAGATCCCAAGAGCGCCCAGGTAACGGGATTGCCCTGTAGAAGCATGGAAAATACTAAAAAAATTGACTTATGCGGCCAAGAAAGACCCATGCGGCTCAGAAAACGCATGCGGCTCAGGGAGTCATACGGCATAAGGAGCTATGCGGCCGGAGGCATTCCATGCGGTTCAGAAGACATGTGGCGTGACAGTGCTCCCCTCCGATCCATGCTGCATTAATTGCTTTGACGGCTGACCCCTCTGAAAAGTTGACAGACCTGACACCAAAGCAGGTAATTATGACTCTGTCATGATGATGAATCTCTAGGGAAGAGAAAGAAATCTCTGACACGATCCTCCGAGAGCAACAAAATGCCACGTGGCCCTGCCACGTGGGTGTGCTTATGCGGCTCGAAGTGAAGATTTCCCATGCGATTCAGAGTGAAGCTGTCCCATGCGGCTCGAGTGGAATCATCCCTATGCGACTCAAGAAGATTATGCCCATGCGGCTCAAGCAGACACACCATTATGCGGTTCATGCGGCTCATCATATGGTTCAGAAGTCTGAAGGAGGGGGCCACTGCCCAGACAGCCCTGACACGTGTCCCAAGTCTTATGCGGCCTAAAATTCATGCAGCCCAAATCTCATGCGGCCCAATCTGCATGCGCGATCAGTGACCATTGGCTCTCAGGACACGTGTCCTCAGCCGATCAATCTTCCAGATTTATGGCAATCCAAGATCGGGTCGAATCCCAGTGATCTGGGACACGTGGCAGGAGAATAAATTTGATTTATTCGCAGATATTAGAGAATCATTATATGGAAGATTTATGCCAATCAACATTAATTGCTAATGGGGATTTGGTGTAATCTACCCTTAATGGTTCTGATTCGTCACAATCAGAAACGAACGGCCTGGATTGATCAATTCCCAGGCCGCCGCCATCTCCAAGAGCTAATCATTGGCAACACTAGTGATCACATCCCACTATTATAAATAGCAAGGTGCCATTCCCTTGTAATATATAGAGAGAGATACAAAAAAACCAGAGAAGAATACGTATACACAGAGAGACTTCCCCCATAGTCAGAGAGAGAATATACACAGAGAGAGAAGCCAGGAGAGCAATCAGAGAGAGAGCAAGAAGGCATTTCTTCGTCAACGACCAAGCAGATCTTCCCCGAGTCAAGGCTGCGTACCGATCGTCCAAGGAGTAAGGCAGAGCGGCCGTCACTTTTCCGAGCCTCTATCGTCACCCCCCAGAATCTAAAATAAACAATTGTACTTAGACTGCTGTACCTAGGTTTTCGTCCCTAGGCTTTCTTTGTACGAGCGAGTTTGTATTGTGAGTCTAAGTTCAGTCCTCCGATAATTGTTCTGTACTTTTACAATCAATGGCAAACACGATGGCGACTCTGCTGGGGACTAAATTCTCCACGGCTGAGGAGTTGGTGACCCAATCGGACGCAGCCAAACTTGGCTCTACACAACAGAAGATGGTCGTACGCTTCGACCAACAGGCGTTCGAAGAGATGCTCTCTGAAGGTAGCACTGGCCCGGTCCAGAAGCGCACCCGCACCATAAAGGCTCGTAAAGAGTGGAGGCCAAAATCATTTGCTCCTCCGTAAGCCCTTGATGGGGTGCTCTCTATTGCTCAAGATGGCGAGAAAGACTCCCCTGCGGCCCCACTTCAGACCGTAGACAACTCTGCTGTCCCCAAGTCCGGCAGAAGAAAACACTATGATGCTGGACTTGCAGGGGCAAAGAGGAACTCTACGCGATCCGAGCCGCAGAAGAGTATTAGCCGCAGGAAGAAAGCCCATGCGGCAACAACCGCCGACCGTATAAAGAAAACTCATGCGGGCACATCTGTCAGCCGTATAACTTATGCGGCTACAGTTGCCAACCGCACGGATGAGACTCATGCGGCTATTAAAGTCAATCGCTTGCAGAAAACCCATGCGGCCACAGATGCCAACCGCATGCGGTCAGCCTGCACGGTCGTGACTCCTAACCGCATAAAGACTCATCCTACAACAAAAGACAGCCGCATGCAGACAGCCTGCACGGTACCCAATGCTAGCCGCATAGCATCCGTCCCCCGCTTCTCTCGATCATTCTTCGACCGGCTTTCATGCGGTCCTGACTCTGATCATTCTCTGGATGATAATCCAGACTCTGTGGTATTCGACTTAGACTCCTCCTATTACGCACCCACAAGTGCTAAAAGAAGGAAGTCTAGGGCAGCGCGGGCTCATCAAGTCCAGACGACTGCCCCAACCTCTGACTATCGGGGCGTCCCGCTGATTATCACGCGGGCCTCTGATGGGAAGTTGTATAAAACCACTCAAGTCCAGCCCCCGACGGCAAACAGACGAAGTGGTTCCTCTGACCTGCGTGAGGTTATCCTCCACAAACGCAAGGAAAGAGAAGGAGCTTCGGGGTGTAAAGAGTCCTCACACGGACATCAATACACCCAGATCATCGTCAACTGCTGTTGCAGCAACGCGGCGATGACGGAAGACCGGCTATCCGTCTTCCAAAGACTACATCACCCGAGCTCAGAAGACGAGGCACCTCCTGTTGTCTCCTGCAAGTTCGCGCAGAAAGTTCTCGCCAAGGGAAGAGGGAAGAAAACGAGCATCTCCAGCCCAAAGGTGTCAACTACTGCAGCTAAGAAACCGTCGTCTAAAGGGTTATCCTCCACTGGAGTATTTCAACACACCCGTTCAAAGATGAAAACTGCTGCGGTAGGAAGTTCGTCGTCTGCAACATTGGGGGTCGTCGGAACTGGGGGTAGCACTCCTCCAAACATCCACGACAATCCGACATTCCAGGAATACGGACTGGAGGAAGCAAATCCTCCGACGGATACAACAGATACCGACGTCCCCAAGGACATCCTAGACGAAGCAAGCTCCGAAGCCGGGGGTAGTGTTCCTTCCGAGTCTGAACCTGAAGAGAACATCCCCACATATCCTGATGATTTCTCGATGCACGGGTACGACTCGGAGGGTACATCCTCCACCGCTCCTTCCGTCACTCCTCATGTGAAGACGGTATTCATGACAGACAGCAATCAAGGCGGTTTCGGTGATCGCCAGCACATTGACACTTTGGAGGCCATATTGCACGCCTTGGTCAAGTCTGTAGACGAGATCAAAGCGGCGCTTCCTAATCTGCAGGGGGTGACACCTGGCCAGACAAGCACGGGTCCCCCAATCAACGTAGATTCAAATTCGGCGGCACCGAACTCGGGCAATAATCCTCCCGAAGTAACGGCTCCGACTACGACAGATGAGACCCGAGAAGTAAGGAGAGAAGTTCAAGAGCTCCGAGCCATGTTCCACGCCAGAGAAAACTCTCAAGACTTCAGAATACGGCAACCATATCCTGCTGAATGGAGGGATGTTCCATTCCCACCAAGATATAAGCTGTTCAATATCAACCCCTATGATGGCCAGACCTCAGCAAGTCGGTACATCACTTACTTCGAGGTCACTACCGACCATCTGTCCCATGATGACGCTATCCTGACACGGTTATTCATTGGGGCATTGGAAGGAGTCGCCTTCGATTGGTACTGCAACCTGTCGGATAATTGCATCCATTTCTTCGCTAGCTTCAAACGCCTGTTCTTGGAGAGGTTCTATGAGGTAGGGCAGGACGTCACGATGTCTACCCTCATGGACGTCATTCAAGGAGAGAAAGAGCTGACGAGGAATTACATTGAGCGGTTTCGTCAAACCGTAATGAAGTTACCATCTGGCAACCCGGACTCCTCCTTGATCGAAATTTGCCAAAAGAGACTACTCTCAACAATCAGTCTCTGGATGGGCGAGAGTCAATTCAAGGACTGGAAGGCTTTTATCATTACTGCTACAAGTGTCGAAGAACGATTAAAGAAGGCTCGCCAACTGGAATTACATATCTCAGAGGGAGAGAACAAGAGCAAGCGTCCCAGCACCACCAACGACAATGGGGGTAGCCCCTCCAATAACCGGGACAACAGAGGCAAGCAGGCTATGGTGGCCGATACAGCCCAGAAGCCTGAGTCGCAACCTGCGGACAAACAATGGCCTCAAATCACTTACTCTTTTGAAGACAGTCACGTCAAGCCTATCTTGGACATGCTCATACAAGGAGATAGGATTCAGCTTCCTCTACCAAGACGGGAGCCTCGGCCGGCTGATCTGGAGAACCCAAAGTTCTGCCATTACCACCGCTACGTCCACCATGCTACGCACGACTGCTACCAACTGAAACGATATACCCAAAACCTCATCGATTCGAACGCTCTGGCCATCGATTTCGAGGAGATAACAGTGGCAGCCAACATTGTGTCCGTACAATTCGGCAGCTTCCCTCCAACAGAGACCCAGGACGGGGTTATACCCATCCCTCTGACAACGATGGAGATTGCTAATCTCCCGCCTGCTCAAGCTGCTGGTCTAGTACCCCTCACCACCCCACGAGGGGAAATCATGTGGGTCCATCCGGACCTAGTCCACGAGGTAACTCAGTCCACTCCATCTTCTAAAAAGAAAAATGGAAAAGTCAGATCCTGCCGTACCACCTCAGCAGATGAAGAGGAAGTCACGGCCGTTGTAAATCGATCCGGAGCACAACCTCAACCTGTGGCTGAAAACTCGACTGATGATCATCCGCCCATTACCACGGATGCTCCGGGACCGGCTCAGCCTTCGACGACCGACAAGCCTAGGCCGAAGGAGACTCGCTTCGACAAATCCCTCCGAAAGGAAACATCTTAGGGGCTGGAGAGGCCCTACAACTTCGACATCTTGGCACAATTGGCCAATACACCGGCCAAATTGTCCTTATATGAACTCCTGAGGCTCTCAAAGGATGTCCGCACAGCTTTGAGCGATGTACTTCAAAATGCCGATGTGTACCTGGCTCAGGTCAACCTCACGGGAGAAAATCAGCCCGCAGACCTCCAAGACAGTGCCTGTACGGGAGCAATGCCCAACATCGTCTTCACTCCACAAGACATGCTCATCAAGACTAATCTATACGATCGCCCATTGTACTACACAGGCTACATCGGCGACATAAAGGTGGACCGGATGCACATTGACCCTGGGTCTTCCATAAGCATCGTTCCAAAAGGACTACTGCATCATCTTCGCATCCCGATGCATCGCCTGACCCCTACAAACACCGCCATCAGTGGGTTCAATTCGGGCAGGAGCTATCCAATCGGGAAGATCCGTCTGAAATGTCAGATTGGCGATCTCCAATCAGAAGTCACTTGCTACGTCATAGATGCCGACACTTCATACAACATCCTTTTGGGGAGCCCTTGGATATACGATTACATGATCGTGCCTTCCACGCTACACCAATGCTTCAAATATGTCGACAAGCACGGCTTCGTGAGGACAGAATTTGCTGACATCGATCCCTTCAAAGGGGTCGAATCTTATTACTCGGACTCCTGCCTGTACGAAAAGTCGAAGAGGCACCTTGAAGGAGGAAATGAACAAACTGATGTTGAAGCAACCACGGGATCAGAAGAACCTCTGACAATCCACCTCCAGGCTCGCAAGCCAGGCAATTCCGCACCCCTTACGGCCACGCAGCGTAAGGACGCGATCAGCCTCTCGGCACAGGAAGAGCAGTTGAGAATCCGGCTGCCAAGGTCCGGCCAGGTACCGAGACCCACGACAGGGCCACTTACCATCAGATTGCCGAGAGTCGGTCAATCCCAAACAGAGAAGCTCAATCCCTCCGATAGACCTCTGACGATACGCCTGCCTAAGAAAGGTCGTCACCCCGATGAGAGGTCTGACACTTCAAGCGAACCAGCCACCCCTCGCTCCACATCAAGTACCAGACTGGGGGTTGCTCGTCTACCGACAACCCCACGCTCCGCTCCGTCAGTTGAACCTCTGAAGATCAAGCTGACTAGGACGCCCTCTCAATCTTCATTCACACAGGGGGTAGCCGAAGAGGAACCAGAGCTAGCCAAGTATGTGGCTGCCCACACTGACGCTCCCTCCGCAGATGATGTAATCCCTCTAGAAAAGATACCTTACTTCATCAATAAAGGGTTATCTTTGAACTACACCGAGCTCAATAAGCTATGTATAATGTATGCTATGGAATACGGTATAGGCACTCACCTACATACACAGGTGACAAATGTGTACACCGCTATCCAACTTACTCCAGTAGAAGACGCTTACCAAATAATCGAGGGAGGGGACCACCCAATCATCTTCGGCCGGACGAACAACCCGCATCCCCTCGCCATGGAAGAAGTCGACTTCGGGTCAGATGCTGGAAGACTGCCTCTGTATCTTTATAGCCCTCAATCCAAATATCTCATGCAGAAACAGGGGTATGATCTAGAGACAACGCCAGGACTGAACTACGGCACTGGACGACGATTACCTTTGAAGACACCAGCCCCGGCGGGCAAACCACGGAACTACTATAACAAAACTCGATGCGGTTTAGGGTATGTAACGCCTACTACGACCCCTGAAAGCTCAGATGAAGAATGCGACTGGCAGTCACATTCAACCGGATCATCGACTTCCGACTCAGATACCAGCATCGGAGATGTGTTCAGACAAGTCATGTCAGTCAACATGGCATTCACCGACGCTTACGAGGAAGACGAAGATATCCCCGAAATCCTTGAGCTAGAGCCATGGGCCCTGCAATTAGACGCACAATGGGAAAAGCGGTTCGAACTGAGAGAACCTCCTACTGAAGATGAGGTCATACAAGTGGATCTCGGCAGCAAATCTTCTCCAAAACCGATCTTTATCAGTAAAAGCCTAACTGACGAAGAACGAGAGTCGCTGTTAGAACTTGTCAGAGAATACATTGATGTGTTCGCCTGGAGCTATGAAGACATGCCGGGGTTAAATCCTGACATCGCTCTCCACAAACTTAATATACGGCCAGATGCAAAGCCAGTCAAGCAGCAACAACGACGCTTCCGTCCAGGCGTCATGGACGCGATCGAACCCGAAGTCAACAAGCTAATAGCCAGCGGCTTCATTCGTGAAGAGCAACATCCTGATTGGGTCGCCAATATAGTACCCATCCTCAAGAAGAATGGGAAGATTCGAATCTGCATCGACTTCCGCAACCTGAACGAGGCATGCCCCAAAGATGAATTTTCCCTTCCTATCACAGACATCATGATCGACAATACATGCGGCTTTGAACGTATGTCATTCATGGATGGATTCTCGGGGTACAATTAAATCAAGATGTCTCCCGACGACGAAAAGCACACCTCATTCCGAACCCCGATTGGCACATACTGCTACACAGTCATGCCATTCGGTCTAAAGAATGCTGGCGCTATATATCAGCGAGCCATGAGTATCATTTTTAGAGAACATTTGCGCAAGACAGTGGAATGCTATGTCGACGACATCGCCGTCAAGAGTCGCCGTAAGGAAGATCATCTGCAAGACCTGAGAACGGTGTTCAACTTAATACGAGCCCACAATCTGAAGATGAACCCTACGAAATTGTTCTTGGGTGTATCCAGCGGGAAGTTCTTGGGCTTCATCATCACTGCACGGGGTATCCATGTAGACCCCGAGAAAACGAGGGCAATCATGGAGATGGGTCCCCCGAGAAATCTCCGTGAACTTAGAGGCCTCCAAGGAAGGCTAGCTTATATCAGGAGGTTCATTTCCAACTTCTCCGGGCGATGTCGACCTTTCACCTACCTCATGAAGAAGGGAGTCTCATTCGTATGGGACGAGGAATGCCAGCGCGCTTTCGATGACATCAAAGAATATTTATCAAATCCTCCAGTCCTGGTGGCCCCGGCCCCTGGAAAACCATTCCTGCTCTATGTACGAGCAATGGAACACTCCCTCGGTGCCCTGCTGGCACAAAACAACGACGCAGGCCACGAGCAGGCCATTTACTATCAGCCGAATGATGGTCGGGTCCGAACACCGATACACCGCTGTGGAGAAAGAATGCCTTGCCCTGGTATTCGCCATTCAAAAGACGCGGCACTATGTCACGGGGCAAACCATACATGTGATCTCACGAATCAACCCTCTCAGGGTCCACATGACCAAACCTGGGGCACTCAGCTCCCGCCTCGCTACATGGGCGATATTGCTGTCCCCCTATCATATGATCTTCGTCCCGCAGAAGGCTGTCAAAGGTCAAGCCCTGGCAGACTTTTTGGCGGCCCATCCAGGATCGGAATCATCCAGAATACACGAAGAAATCCCAGATGAGGTCGCCGATTCAAATACAACCACCCACGATAACATATGGCGGATGTTCTTCGATGGCGCTTCAAGAACCGGACCCAAGGGAAACATCGTCGTCGGAGTCGGAGTAGTATTGGTCTCTCCTACCGGGCTAGTGATCAATCGTGCCTACTCTCTCACGGAACCCTACTCTAACAACGTGGCCGAGTACAACGCTTTGGTCATTGGCCTCCAACTCGCAAGAGAACTGGGGGTAGAATACCTTGAAGCATACGACGATTCGCAATTAATCGTCAACTAGATTCGGGGGACGTACGAAGTTCGCCATGAAGACATGATCTCCTACCACCAAATAGCGATCAACATTATCTCATTATTCGAGGGATTCTTCATCGAACACGTCCCCAGACTCTAAAATATCGAAGCTGATGCCCTAGCAGGCCTGGCTGCTTCCCTAGCAGTGCCAAACCACTCTCATCATTCGGTCAATGTAATCGGCCATGAGCTGATCTGCCCCAAGAACAACGTTCAAGCCATGGCGAGTTATTCTGCTCAGATGATCGACGGAGCGCCAGACTGGAGACAACCATTCATAGACTTCGTGGTCTACGACATCCTGCCCGAGAACCCGAGGGAGGCTACTTCTATCAGACGGCGTTCTCTCAGATTCTTCTACGATACAGAGACGAAAATGCTATATCGCCGCTCCTACGACGGATTACTACTTTGGTGCTTGTCGAACGCAGAAGCCAAAGAAGCCGTACGAGAGGCTCATAACGGTGTCTGCGGGGCCCATCAGCCTGGCCCTAAGCTGCAAGACCGCCTTCGCCGGATGGGCTACTACTGGCCCACGATGGTGGCTGATGCAATAGATTATGCCCGAAAATACAAGGCCTGTCAAGTCCACGCAGACTTCATTCACCAACCATCCAAATTTCTACATCCGACAGTGGCGTCCTGGCCATTCGAAGCATGGGGAATGGATATCATTGGTCCAATCACCCCACCTTCCTCCCGAGGACATCGCTTCATACTTGCGATCACTGATTACTTGTCAAAGTGGGCAGAGGCTGTCCCACTCGCCGAAGTCAAGACTTCGAACGTAATCAGCTTCCTGAAGCACCACGCCATCTACCGCTTTGGACTGCCCCGAAGGATCATCCATGATAATGGTCCGCAGTTTATAAGCCACGCATTCTACCGATTCTGCGACAAACACCGCATTCAGAATGTCGCTTCGACACCATACAACCCGGCAGCAAATGGGTTAGCAGAGGCATTCAACAAAATAATCATCAAACTTCTCAAGAAATTTGTCTCCTCCAACAAACGCGACTGGAACGAGAAGCTCGACGAGTGCTTATGGGCTTATCGCACCACGGTTCGAACAGCCACCGGGAATACACCATTCTCTCTGGTGTACGGGAGTGATGCAGTTCTTCCATTAGAGACTCAGATTCCCTCACTCTGAGTCGTCCTCACTTATCAATTGACAACGGATGATAACTACCGACGTCGACTACAAGAGTTAGAGGCCTTAGATGAAAAATGCCTCCTAGCCCAGCAAAGGATCGAATTATACCAAGCACGCATCTCAGGAGCCTTCAACAAAAAGGTCAAAGTCAGAACATTCCAAGTGGGCAATCTTGTTTTGGCAGTCAGGAGGCCAATGGTCATGACTCACAAGACCACCGGCAAGTTCCAGCCAAAATGGGAAGGCCCATTTATCATTGAGGCCGTGTTCTCCAATGGTGCTTACCGCCTCGCCAAGCAGAACGGAGACTTGCACATGTTGCCCGTCAATGGCAAGTTCCTGAAGAAATACTATGTTTAAACAACATTTTCCAGAGTTTCGAGTTATGTGCCCGCTGGTACCTCTGAACTCAACCCCCTAATTTTCTAACTTATCGAGTCACGTACCCTCTTGTACCGCTGAACTCATACCCCAAATTCCCAAGTCATGTACCTGCTAGTACCTCTGAACTTACACTTTGATTCCAACATTCACAGATTTTCGAGTCACGTACCCGCGTGTACCGCTGAACTCATGCCCTTCTTCCATAAAGATATCCCAAATTTCCGAGTCATGTACCTGCTGGTACCTCTGAACTTACACTTTGATTCCAACATTCATGGATTGTCGAGTCATGTGCCCGCTGGTACCAATGAACTTACCCCATAATTTTCCAGATCTTCGAGTCATGTATCCGCTGATACCACTGAACTCACCCTCATAGTTTTTCAGATTTTCGAGTCATGTACCCGCTGGTACCGCTGAACTCACACTCACCATTCTCCAGATTCTCGAGTCATGTACCCGATGGTGCCTCTGAACTCACATCCTGGTCACTCTTTCAGGTAGAAAACGTATGATCATACCGCTGAACTTTCTTCCTACAAGAGATCCTCCCTCATGATCTAATACCTGCACTCCCAGTGCACAACAAAGGTAACGGATCCACAAATTTCCAAGACGACCATGTCCTCATCACCTCTGAGTCGTCCCATTTCCACCAAAAACAAATCACCCTATATAGAATTTCCATGTCCTCATTACCTCTGAGTTGTTCTATGTACCCCCCTGTCAAAGAGACCCTCATGCTCACCATGTCCTCAGCACCTCTGAGTCAGTATGATTGGTTCCTTTCTTTTAAACTTATTGTCCGTATCCAAAACCAGGGTATGTTAGGGACAATGGGTCCACGCAAAATGACCCGATAAAAGGATTATTACAAAGCAAAAGAGTGAAGCAAATATATATTCCATTCAGTCAGAAATCAGTTACATCCACACGGTTACAGGAAAGTTCTTCATTACAGACAAGACACCTCAAACCCCTAGTTACAAAAATATGTATACAATTCCTTCAACCACATTACGTATGAAGGGTGCAACTGAGGAAGATCCTCGTCCAGAATGGGAGAATCAGGATTCCCAGTGGTGTCACCCTCAGCTATCTCGACGGTGGGGAGGACGTCGTCCCTCTCAGGCTCCGATTCTTCTTTCATTGTCTCCTTCTTAACAGAGGAAGGCCCCTGATTGACGCCAGGGAGCGACGGATCCTCTACCACTGCAATATCAGCACTCGGTGGAGACACTATAAGAACCAAAAGACGGAAAAAAGTGATGAGAAATGATGAAAACAGTCAGAAGATATTCAGAAGTGTTCATGCGGCTCGTTTAAAGACAACTCTTATGCGGCTTGGGTATGGAATATATTCCATGCGGCTCATAGGATGTGTATGCGGACCACGTAATCTAAAAAGCTCGCATCAAAATGATTATGCACGAAGCAATGCAGCAGAGCAGCATCTTTTAGGGTTTCAGAGCACCCAATCTTCCGCACAGTCCTTACCTTCGACGACAACATGAACATCAAGACGAACGGGGGGTGCGGCAATTGAAGACGAAGCCGACTTCCTGCTCCTAGCCACAACCCTCTTCACTGCCTTGGAAGCCCTAGGTGCCATTGTAGTTTGTCAGTTGGAAGAAGAAAGCAAGACAGAAATCTTAATCAGAAAGAGTCTAAGAGAGAAATCCTTCTAAATACCCTTTCATTTATAGAGAAAGGAGGACCAAGACCGGCGCTTCGTACAAAGTAGTCGACTCTTCGGCTATCGATACTGACTAGTTAATTAGAGGTCAGAAACTCCTAGGATCCTGTCCCAAAAAGGTTTGCATGCATGACATAATGGCGTGGCGAGAAGCTATGCGGCTGAACAATCTATGCGGACAAGATCTCTATGCGGTCAGGGTTTCATATGCGGTTAGAAGAGCACGGCCATGCTTCTTATTCAAAGTATTTCAATTTTACAAATTGAAAACTTTGAAGGGGGTCCTGTAGAAGCATGGAAAATACTAAAAAAATTGACTCATGCGGCCAAGAAAGACCCATTCGGCTCAGAAAACGCATGCGGCTCAGGGAGTCATGCGGCATAAGGAGCTATGCGGCCGGAGGCATTCCATGCGGTTCAGAAGACATGTGACGTGACAGTGCTCCCCTCCGATCCATGCTGCATTAATTGCTTTGACGGCTGACCCCTCTGAAAAGTTGACATACCTGACACCAAAGCAGGTAATTATGACTCTGTCATGATGATGAATCTCTAGGAAAGAGAAAGAAATCTCTGACACGATCCCCCGAGAGCAACAAAATGCCACGTGGCCCTGCCACGTGGGTGTGCTTATGCGGCTCGAAGTAAAGATTTCCCATACGATTCAGAGTGAAGCTGTCCCATGCGGCTCGAGTGGAATCATCCCTATGCGGCTCAAGAAGATTATGCCCATGCGGCTCAAGCAGACACACCATTATGCGGTTCATGCGGCTCATCATATGGTTCAGAAGTCTGAAGGAGGGGGCCACTGCCCAGACAGCCCTGACACGTGTCCCAAGTCTTATGCGGTCCAAAATTCATGCGGCCCAAATCTCATGCGGCCCAATCTGCATGCGCGATCAGTGACCATTGGCTCTCAGGACACGTGTCCTCAGCCGATCAATCTCCCAAATTTATGGAAATCCAAGATCGAGTCGAATCCCAGTGATCTGGGGCACGTGGCAGGAGAATAAATTTGATTTATTCGCAGATATTAGAGAATCATTATAAGGAAGATTTATGCCAATCAACATTAATTGCTAATGGGGATTTGGTGTAATCTACCCTTAATGGTTCTGATTCGTCACAATCAGAAACGAACAGCCTGGATTGATCAATCCCTAGGCCGCCGCCATCTCCAAGAGCTAATCATTGGCAACCCTAGTGATCACATCCCACTATTATAAATAGCAAGGTGCCATTCCCTTGTAATATATAGAGAGATATACAAAAGAAAAAAACCAGAGAAGAATACGTATACACAGAGAGACTTCCCCCATAGTCAGAGAGAGAATATACACAGAGAGAGAGAAGCCAGGAGAGCAATCAGAGAGAGAGCAAGAAGGCATTTCTTCGTCAACGACCAAGCAGATCTTCCCCGAGTCAAGGCTGCGTATCGATCGTCCAAGGAGTAAGGCAGAGCGGCCGTCGCTTTCCCGAGCCTCTATCGTCACCCCCCAGAATCTAAAATAAACAATTGTACTTAGACTGCTGTACCTAGGTTTTTGTCCCTAGGCTTTCTTTGTACGAGCGAGTTTGTATTGTGAGTCTAAGTTCAGTCCTCCGATAATTGTTCTGTACTTTTACAATCAATGGCAAACATGCCCGTAGCTGTGTCATCTCTTCATGACTACTGTGTTATTCTAGTTATTAGCCTTAATCCATTTTAGTAGGTACTCCTGACCGTGGTACTCAGGAGTCCCATCATAGACATGATGCGAGACTGGACAAGAGGATTTAACAAGCAAGCAAGAAAGAACCACCCACGGTGTCCAGACAGGTCAAGCTAAGTTATCAGGTCATGTCAAGTCAGGAGTGCGCCGTCACGGGCCACTATCAAGTCAGGTTGGTCATGTCAGGAGTGCACCACTACGGGTCACTGTCGGGTTATGCAAGTTCCTTGCCATACCAAGCCATGTACAATAGTCATTCCAAACATATTAAGTAAAATCAAGTTCATGACAAAAGGCGTAAGGATATAAAATAGGCATAAAATATCTAATAAAATATCAAAGTATAGGGTTATAGAAGAGCCAAGCTCAAGGAAATAAAACCAGAACTCCAAGAGCTAATGGATTAAGCAGGGGGGTCAAGGGACAGTGCAGCGTACGCACAAAAGTCACGCACGCAGGAGAGCTGCGTGTGCAAAAAGTCACGCACGCGGGGGGGGGGGGCTGCGTGGACGAAAAGTCATGCACAAAAGGCTCGCTCAAGTCTGCGTACCAAGGCACACTCAAGGGAGTAGCGTACTTGAAAAGTCACGCAGGCTCACTCAAACAGCGTACGTGAGAAAGTCATGCAGGCTCACTCAAGCAGCGTACGTGAGAAAGTCACGCAGGCTCACTCAAGCAGCGTACGTGAGAAAGTCACGCAGGCTCACTCAAGCAGCGTGCGTGAGAAAGTCACGCAGGCTCACTCAAGCAGCGTGCGTGAGAAAGTCACGCAGGCTCACTCAAGCAGCGTGCGTGAGAAAGTCACGCAGGCTCACTCAAGCGGCGTACGTGAGAAAGTCACGCAGGCTCACTCAAGCAGCGTACGTGAGAAAGTCACGCAGGCTCACTCAATCAGCGTACGTGAGAAAGTCACGCAGGCTCAAGGAGACACGCTTCCAACAGAAAGCGTACTCAAGTCTGCGTACGCAGCGCTAAAGAGCGCGCGTAGCTCATTGTGCGTGAGCTAAGAAGCTCTGCACACTGCTCACTGTCTTCTCCAAACAGCAAGAGCACCATGGCAGAACCCAAAGCTTCAAAACAACATAACTTGGTCATCCGAACTCCAAACCCGGATTTCCAAAGTTCCAACTTGGGTGCAATTGAATGCTCTTCCACACGGAAACATCAAAACTCATAGAAAACCAACTAAAATAGATCAAAACATACAAAATCTAAAAATATGAAGACTTAGATCTAGAACAATGGAGGCTCCAAATCACAAAATATCAAGAACTAATGTTGATCACCATGTCCTAGTCTAGCAAATGGACAAAGAAAAAAATGGTTCTCATGTGGTGGCAAGATGCACTTGCCTAAGGGTTGGGGAGTTGTGTGGAGGAAGAAGAAGAAGAAATTAATGGTGGTTATGAAGAGAGAGAAGAGGTTGGTGGAGTTATAAAGAGGGTGTTGTGGTGGGTTGAGGGTGTAGCATAGGGCTAGGGTGTTCCAACACACAAAACCGAACCAAACCGAACCAAACCAATTAAAACCGAGCCAAGCCCAAAACCCAAAATACGAGAAATACCGAAATTCCACAAGTTGAGAGAAATAAAAATACATGCCAAAATCCAGATACGAGTATAAATACGAAATACGGGAAATACGGAAAATGAGGGTGACAACTCTACCCACCTTAAAAGAATTTCGTCCTCGAAATTTAATCAGGGAGCTAGAGATTGCCACGACAAGCTATACTAAGCACAGGCAAGTTACACTAAGCAGTTCAATCATACAATCATACAATGCAAGCAAGGAAGGGAAAACGTAAGGCATAAGAAAGACATTATACCTCACGAGTCAAACAGGTAGGGATATCGCGATCGGATCTCATCCTCACGCTCCCACGTTGACTCACCCAGAGAGTGATGACCCCAAGCAACACGGACTAATTTAATAGTCTTGTTCTTGAGTATCTTCTCCCTCCGGTCCAATATAGACACGGGCCTCTCCTCATACGAAAGGTTAGTACCAACAACCAATTCCGAATGGTCTAGAATGTGGCTCGGGTCCGGAATATACCGTCGTAATTGGGACACATGGAATACATCATGCACCTCACTTAGCGACGGCGGAAGAGCGAGACGATAGGATACATCTTCTACTCGCTCTAGAATATCGAACGGCCCTATATACCTAGGACTAAGATTTTCCCGCATGCCGAAGCGAATAACGCCGCAGTTAGGCGAGATCCTAAGGAATACATGGTCGCTGACAGCAAATTCTAAGGGACGTCGATGAGCATCGGCCCAATGGCGCTGGCGGTCCTGGACAATTCGGAGGTGATCTCTGACCTTCCTGACCACTTCAACCGTCTGGGAAATCAACTCGGGTCCGAGCATCTGCCTCTCTCCGACATCGTCCCATGCTAGCGGGGATCTGCACTTCCTGCCATAGAGAGCCTCGAAGGGTGCCATCTGGATACTGGCCTGATAACTGTTGTTGTACGAGAATTCCACCAGGTGCAGATGATTCTCCCATGAACCACCGAAGTCAAGGGTGCAAGATCTCAATATATCTTCAAAAGTCTGGATTGTGCGCTCTGATTGACCATCCGTCTGTGGGTGATAAGCTGAGCTGAACTGAAGACGAGTCCCCAAACTCTTCTGCAAGCTGCGCCAAAAGTGTGATGTGAATCTTGAATCCCTATCTGAGGTGATGCTGACTGGCACACCGTAAAGCCTGACGATCTGCCTGAGGTACATCTCTGCTAGCTGCGTCGTCGACTGTCCAACTCTGAATGGGAGAAAGTGTGCCACCTTGGTAAGCCTGTCCACAATTACCCAAATAACATCTCTGTCGGCCGGAGATCTGGGCAATCCGGTCACGAAATCCATGGTTATATGTTCCCATTTCCATTCTGGGATCGGTAAGGGTTGAAGAAGTCCAGCGGGCCTCTGATGTTCAGCTTTAATCTGTTGGCAAACCAAACACCGAGAGACAAACCGGGCTATCTCCCTCTTCATGCCATTCCACCAAAAGTGCTGACGAATATCACGGTACATCTTCGTACCACCTGGATGAATAGAATACTGTGAACTGTGGGCTTCTGCCGTAACTTCCTGTCTGATATCTCCACTAGGTACACAAAGACGAGTACCGTGCCGAAGGGTACCGTCTTCATGGATACATAACTCTGGCCTTCTTCCTGCTTCACACTCTGCTCTGAGTCGCTGGATCTTGGAATCTGTTGACTGCGCCACCCGGATTCTCTCAACTATGCTGGACTGAACCTGTAGGCTGGCCATCAATGCCACGCTGGTAGGAAGAACCACTTCAATTCCCATCTTCTGAAGATCTGCTAATAATTCTGGTTGCGCCGTCAGGAAATAAACTCCGGCTCTCCTACTCAATGCATCTGCTACAACGTTAGCCTTCCCGGGATGATACTGCAAATCCACATCATAGTCCACTAATAGCTCGAGCCATCTTCTCTGCCGCATATTAAGGTCCTTCTGGGTGAAAACATACTTCAGGCTCTTATGATCAGTAAAGATCTCCACTCTATCTCCGTACAGGTAATGTCTCCACAACTTCAAAGCAAACACTACCGCCGCCAATTCCAAGTCGTGGGTCGGATAATTCTTCTCATAATCACGAAGTTGGCGTGACGCATAAGATATTACCTTCCCATGCTGCATCAAGACACACCCCAATCCTCTGCCTGAAGCGTCGCAATAAACTGTGAATCCTCCGGTCCCATCTGGAAGGGTGAGAATGGGAGCCGTTATCAAACCTCGCTTCAACTTCTCAAATGATTCCTGACACTCTGCTGTCCAAACAAACGGCACATCCTTGCGGGTTAACTGGATCATCGGCGCTAAAATCCTTGCGAAATCTGAAACGAACTGCCGGTAGTAGCCGGCCAATCCAAGGAAGCTGCAAATCTCTGCCACTGAGCTGGATACCGGCCATGACTCGATAGCCACAATCTTCTGGGGATCCACTTCCACTCCTCCTCGGGTAATGATGTGACCCAAGTACGAAATACGATCGAGCCAGAACTCGCATTTACTGAACTTGGCGTACAACTGATGCTCCCTAAGCGTCTGGAGGACGACTCTGAGATGATGCTCATGCTCTGCTTCACTCTTGCTGTAGACCAGGATGTCATCTAGGAACACGATCACAAATTGGTCCAAGTAAGGCATAAAAATACGATTCATGAGGTCCATGAATACGGCCGACGCATTGGTCGCTCAAAGGGCATAACAAGGAACTTCCAATGTCCATACCTCGATCTGAATGCTGTCTTCAGGATGTTCTGCTCTCTGACTCTGATCTGGTGGTATCCTGACTGCAAGTCGATCTTCGAGAATACTGAAGCCCCTCTGAGCTGATCAAACAAGTCATCTATCCTCGGAAGAGGGTATCTGTTCTTGATTGTCACCGAATTCAAGGTACGATAATCAACACATAGCCTGGACGTACCATCCTGCTTTTTCACAAGAAGCATCGGGGCTCCCCAAGGCGATCCACTTGCACGGATGAATCCCTTGGTCCTCAGTTCTTCAATCATCTTGTATAAAATTTCCAATTCTGAAGGCGCTATCCTGTAGACTCGCTCTGACACTGGTGTTGTCCCAGGAATCAAGTCTATAGTGAACTCAATCTCCCGCTCCAGCGGCATCCCTGGAAGCTCCTCTAGAAAGACATCTGGAAACTCTTCAACTATCTGGGGTAACTGCACTGCTGCTACTGCCATCCGCAATGCTGGGGAAGATGGCTCTACTGCGCCTCTGGAAAACGAAAACTCTGGCTCGCCGGGGATACTAAAGACAACTCTGCCAATATGGCAGTCTATCCTAGCATACTGGTTCCTCAACCAATCCATGCCTAGGACTATATCATAGTCTGCCATAGGAAACTCTATGAATCTAGCGGGGAACTCTCTACCGCTAACTACGATCCGACACGAGGAAAACACACGATCTACTCCCACAAGGCCATTACCAGTAAGTATATTGAGCCTCACTGATAATGACTCAGGCTCCAATCCTATCCGTGTCGCGAATCGTGCAGACATGAATGAATGCGATGCACCAGAATCAAATAATACCGAAGCTGGAAAGGAGTTGACGAGAATAGTACCTGCCACTACCTCACCTGGTGTAACTTCTTCTTCCATAGCCATCATCATGGCCTGACCTTGTCCTCTGGCTGCTGATCCCCTCTGCTGGAAACCTCTCTGTCTATTCTGGGTCTGAGCTTGGGCTTGTGCATACTGCTGGGAGTGTTGTTGCTGGAATGCCTGAGACTGAGGCGGCAAGGGCCTCGAAGACTGATACTGCTGCTGCTGAACTGGTGCTGGGATCGGTCCTCTTACCGAAGAGCTAGAAGGGTTGGATGCTGATGAACTACCCTTATTCGGGCAAGCCCCTACCCTATGGTCTGTTGCTCCACAAGCCAGGCATAATCCCTGCGCCCTGCGACAATCCGCCACTACATGGCCTGGCTTCCCGCAATGAAAATATCCCATTGCGGAAGTCTGCTTCTGCTTCTGCTGCTACGGGTACGTCGGGGTCGAATGTTGAACCGACGTTACTGAGGCCACCCGCCTCGGAGTTCCAATGGTCAATCACCTAGCTGTCGTGGCTGGAGCTGATGATTGGTGCATCTGACTGTGGGACCGCTTCCTACTTCCGGTCCTATCCACGATCCTCTGGGAGGTGTACTCATGCCTCCTAGCTGCTCTCAAGACCGCATCGAACGTCTGGTGCTCGAACTGCTCAACCGCCAACAAGATCTCCAAATGCAGTCCCTGCTGGAACCGCTGGGCTCTATCGAGCTCGGTTGCCACCAAGGTGGGGGCAAACCTACTCAGCCTAGAAAACTCGGTCGCATAACCATCGACCGTCCTGCCTCCTTGCTTCAAGTTGGTAAATCTGGTCTGCAAGTCGTACCGAGCCACAACATCGAAATACTTCGTCTGGAATCTCTCTCTAAATACTGCCTAAGCAATGGGTGCCACTAATCCCATGGCTTGCGCCGCCCACCAACTGCGAGCCAAGTCCAACAACTGCAGGCGTACCACCGCCACCTTCTCATTCTCGGGTGTCCTAGCTGCTTCCAGAATCACCTCGGTATCCTGAAGCCATGCATCCGCGGCAATCGCATCCTCGCTGCCGTCGAAGAAAGGAGGGTTCAATCGCTTGAAACTGTTGGCCGCCTCGTTCCCTGGATGTCCGCCTCGGTTCAAAGCATCTTGAACTGTCTGGTACAGGGCGTCGCTTCGACGATCCTGGGAAGCTATCAAGGTTCTGATGAGGCCTACTAAGGTACCATCATCTGGCTCTGCGGGCTGGACGGGCCGAACTGGTGACTCTCCTCCAGTAGGCACAACTCTGAAGGCTACACCGGAATGCTGGGCTTGATCTCCGGGTTGCTATTGATCCACGGGAAGTGCTCCACCTCGTCGATCAGGATGACCAGGTACAGTGCCGCTGAAGAAGACGACACAGGGAACAATAAGGAAAGGACCAGGACAGATCAACGATATAAGCACAGGATCAGGGCAAGAATCCAAGGATTCAGAGGATACGAACAGAGATCAAGGACGAGTACTGATTGAGACATCTATCTGGTAAACCCCCACACATCTTGATACAAGACCTGCATGGGCCACCACTTAAACCATGTCATGCCCCAGAACCAGAATACTGGAAAGCGGGGGCAGACATAGCCAGCTACGTATATTGAAATGGAACCCACCTCGTTATACGGTCACGGCTGTCTAGATATGTGAGGGTTTTCTACAAGCCAACAGTCTCTTTTGGTCATGAACAAGCCTAGTGTCTCAATCACCACAAGTAAGTAAAGTCGCAAGATGTATGATCATTAAATATACAATAATAAGGCATTCCAAATATTACATATTCAGCTGATCATGAAGCTAGTCGTTACAAAATGTTAGGACTAGCAAGAGTTTAGTCATACATGATCAACTGAATATATAATATTTGGGACGCCTTATTATTGTATATTTAATGATCATACATCTTGCGACTTTACTTACTTGTGGTGATTGAGACACTAGGCTTGTTCATGACCATAAGAGACTGTTGGCTTGTAGAAAACCCTCATATATCTAGACAGCCGTGACCGTATAACGAGGTGGGTTCCATTTTAATATACGTAGCTGGCTATGTCTGCCCCCGCTCTCCAGTATTCCGGTTCTGGGGCATGACATGGTTTAAGTGGTGGCCCATGCAGGTCCTACGGCTTACTACTTTAACTAACTAGGGTTATCACAGGCCTAATTACTAACAAGATGCAGTGAGATTGTTCCACAGCCACAAGCCCTGCAGACCATCCAGGTTACTCAGGACGAAAGATTAGGGTTGAATTCAGGTGGGTACATCGTCCAGGAGACGTATGTACCCTTAGGTGACTTAGAGGGTGCAACACGCGACGGTGTGCTGGAAATGTGCCCTACTCGACGGCAGGCTACAGATCCCAAGAGCGCCCAGGTAACGGGATTGCCCGTAGCTGTGTCATCTCTTCATGACTACTGTGTTATTCTAGTTATTAGCCTTAATCCATTTTAGTAGGTACTCCTGACCGTGGTACTCAGGAGTCCCATCATAGACATGATACGAGACTGGACAAGAGGATTTAACAAGCAAGCAAGAAAGAACCACCTACGGTGTCCAGACAGGTCAAGCTAAGTTATCAGGTCATGTCAAGTCAGGAGTGCGCCGTCACGGGCCACTATCAAGTCGGGTTGGTCATGTCAGGAGTGCACCACTATGGGTCACTGTCGGGTTATGCAAGTTCCTTGCCATACCAAGCCATGTACAATAGTCATTCCAAACATATTAAGTAAAATCAAGTTCATGACAAAAGGCGTAAGGATATAAAATAGGCATAAAATATCTAATAAAATATCAAAGTACAGGGTTATAGAAGAGCCAAGCTTAAGGAAATAAAACCAGAACTCCAAGAGCTAATGGATTAAGCAGGGGGGTCAAGGGGCAGTGCAGCGTACGCACAAAAATCATGCACGCAGGAGAGCTGCGTGTGCGAAAAGTCACGCACGCGGGGGGGGGGCTGCGTGGACGAAAAGTCACGCACGCAAGGCTCGCTCAAGTCTGCGTACCAAGGCACACTCAAGGGAGTAGCGTACTTGAAAAGTCACGCAGGCTCACTCAAGCAGCGTACGTGAGAAAGTCACGCAGGCTCACTCAAGTAGCGTACGTAAGAAAGTCACGCAGGCTCACTCAAGCAGCGTGCGTGAGAAAGTCACGCCGGCTCACTCAAGCAGCGTACGTGAGAAAGTCACGCAGGCTCACTCAAGCAGCGTACGTGAGAAAGTCACGCAGGCTCACTCAAGCAGCGTGCGTGAGAAAGTCACGCAGGCTCACTCAAGCAGTGTGCGTGAGAAAGTCATGCAGGCTCACTCAAGCAGCGTACGTGAGAAAGTCACGCAGGCTCACTCAAGCAGCGTACGTGAGAAAGTCATGCAGGCTCACTCAAGCAGCGTACGTGAGAAAGTCACGCAGGCTCAAGGAGACACGCTTCCAACAGGAAGCGTACTCAAGTCTGCGTACGCAGCGCTAAAGAGCACGCGTAGCTCAGTGTGCGTGAGCTAAGAAGCTCTGCACACTGCTCACTGTCTTCTCCAAACAGCAAGAGCACCATGGCAGAACCCAAAGCTTCAAAACAACATAACTTGGTCATCCGAACTCCAAATCCGGATTTCCAAAGTTCCAACTTGGGTGAAATTGAATGCTCTTCCACACGGAAACATCAAAACTCATAGAAAACCAACTAAAATAGATCAAAACATACAAAATCTGAAAATATAAAGACTTAGATCTAGAACAATGGAGGCTCCAAATCATAAAATGCCAAGAACTAATATTGATCACCATGTCCTAGTCTAGCAAATGGACAAAGAAAAAAAATGGTTCTCATGTGGTGGCAAGATGCACTTACCTAAGGGTTGGGGAGTTGTATGGAGGAAGAAGAAGAAGAAATTAATGGTGGTTATGAAGAGAGAGAAGAGGTTGGTGGAGTTATAAAGAGGGTGTTGTGGTGGGTTGAGGGTATAGCATAGGGCTAGGGTGTTCCAACACATAAAATCGAACCAAATCGAACCAAACCAATTAAAACCGAGCCAAGCCCAAAACCCAAAATACGAGAAATACCGAAATTCCACAAGTTGAGAAAAATAAAAATACATGCCAAAATCCAGATACGAGTATAAATACGAAATACGGGAAATACGGGAAATGAGGGTAACACTGACAATCAGACTGCCGAGAGTCAGTCAACCCCAAGCAGGGAAGCTCAATCCCTCTGACAAGCCGCTGACGATACGCCTTCCCAAGAAGGGTCGTCACTCCGACGCAAGGTCTGACACTTCTAGAGAACCGGCCACTCCTCGCTCCACCTCGAGTGCCAAAATGGGGGTCGCTAGTCTGCCAACAACTCCATGCTTTGCCCGGTCAACTAAACCACTGACAATCAAGCTTCCCAGGTCGCCCTCTCAGTCTTCATTTACACAGGGGGTAGCCGAAGAGGAACCGGAGCTAGCCAAATATATGGCTACCCACACCAATGTCCCCTCCGCTGATGATGTAATCTCCCTAGAAAAGATACCTTACTTCATCAATAAAGGGTTATCTTTGAACTACACCGAGCTCAATAAGCTATGTACAATGTATGCTATGGAACACGGTATAGGCACTCATCTACACACACAGGTGACAAATGTGCACACCGCAATCCAGCTTATTCCAGCAGAAGACGCTTACCGCATAATCGAGGGAGGGGACCATACAATCATCTTCGGCCGGAAGGACGATCCGCACCCATTCACCATAAAAGAAGTTGATCTTGGGTCAGATGCCGGGAAATTGCCTTTGTATCTTTATAGCCCCCAGTCCAAATATCTCATGCAAAAACAGGGATATGATCTGGAGACGACGCCAGGTTTGAACTACGGCACTGGCGATGATTACCTTTGAAGCCACTAGTCCCGGCGGGCAAACCACGAGACTACTATAGCAAAACTCGATACGGGCTAGGGTATGTAACTCCCACAACGACCCCTGAGAGTTCAGATGAAGAGTGTGACTGGCAGTCATATTCAACCGGGTCACCAACTTCCGATTCGGATACCAGTATCGGAGATATATTCAGACAAGTCCTGTCAGTCAACATGGCATTCGCCGATGCTTACGAAGAAGACGAAGACATCTCCGAAATCCTTGAGCTAGAGCCATGGGCCCAACAATTAGACGCACAATGGGAAAAGCGGTTCGAACTGAGAGAACCTCCTACTGAAGATGAGGTCATACAAGTGGATCTCGGCAGTGAATCCTCTCCGAAACCAATTTTCGTCAGTAAAAGCCTAACAGACAAAGACCGGGAGTCGCTGCTAGAACTTGTCAGAGAATACATTGATGTGTTCGCCTGGAGCTATGAAGACATGCCAGGGTTAAATCCCGACATTTCTCTTCACAAACTCAACATTCGGCCAGATGCGAAGCCAGTCAAGCAACAACAGCGACGCTTCCACCCAGGCATCATGGACGCAATCGAAGCCGAAGTCAACAAACTGATAGCCAGCGGCTTCATTCATGAAGAGCAACATCCAGATTGGGTCGCCAACATAGTACCCGTCCTCAAGAAGATTGGGAAGATTCGAATCTGCATCGACTTCCGCAACCTGAACGAGGCGTGCCCCAAAGACGAATTTCCCCTTCCTATCACAGACATCATGATCGACAATACTTGCGGCTTCGAACGCATGTCATTCATGGATGGCTTCTCGGGGTACAACCAAATCAAAATGTCTCCTGACGACGAAAAGCATACATCATTTCGAACACCGATTGGCACGTACTGCTACACAGTCATGCCTTTCGGTTTAAAGAACGTTGGCGCCAAATATCAAAGAGCCATGAGCATCATCTTCAGAGACCACTTACGCAAGACGGTGGAGTGCTACATTGACGATATAGCCGTTAAGAGCCGTAGCAAGGGAGACTATCTGCAGGATCTAAGGACGTTACTCGACCTAATGCGAGAGCACAATTTGAAAATGAACCCTACGAAGTCTTTTCTGGCGTATCCAGCGGAAAGTTCTTGGGCTTCATCATCACCGCACAAGGTATCCATGTAGATCCTGAGAAGACGAAAGCAATCATGGAGATGGGTCCCCCAAAAAAAATCTCCGCGAACTTAGAGGCCTTCAAGGGAGGCTAGCTTGCATCAGAAGGTTCATTTCCAACCTCTCCGGACGATGCCGACCATCCACGCACCTCATGAAGAAAGGAGTCTCATTCGTATGGGACGAGGAATGCCAGCGTGCTTTCGACAGCATCAAAGAATATTTGTCAAATCCTCCGGTCTTGGTGGCCCCAGTCCCCAGAAAATCATTCTTGCTCTATGTACGAGCAATAGAACACTCCCTCGGTGTCCTGTTGGCACAAAACAACGATACAGGCCACGAACAAGCCATATATTATCTCAGCCGAATGATGATTGGGCCAGAGCACCGATACACCGCTGTGGAGAAGGAATGCCTTGCCCTGGTGTTCGCCATTCAGAAAATGCGACACTATGTCACCGGACAAACGATACATGTGATCTCACGAGTCAATCCTCTCAGAGTCCTCATGACTAAACCAGGGGCACTCAGCTCTCGCCTTGCTACATGGGCAATATTGCTGTCCCCTTATCATATGATTTTCGTCCCACAAAAGGCAGTCAAAGGTCAAGCCCTTGCGGACTTCTTAGCAGCCCACCCAGGCTCGGAGTCCTCCAGAATATATGAAGAGATCCCAGATGAGGTCGCCGACTCGCATGCAACCTCTCACGATAATATATAGCGAATGTTCTTCGACGGTGCTTCAAGGACCGGACCTAAAGGCAATATAGTCGTCGGAGTCGGGGTAGTGCTGGTCTCCACTTCCGGATTGGTGATTAACTGCGCTTATTCCCTCACCGAGCCCTGCTCTAACAATGTGGCCGAGTACAACGCTCTGTTCATCTGCCTCCAACTTGCAAAAGAGCTGGGGGTAGAATACCTTGAAGCATATGGCGATTCTCAGCTAATCGTCAATCAGATCCGGGGCTCATACGAAGTCCGCCACGAAGACATGATCCCTTATCACCAAATAGCGATTGACATCATCTCGTTGTTCAAGGGGTTCTTCATCGAACATGTCCCCAGACTCCAAAATATCGAAGTAGATGCCTTAGCCGGTCTTGCCGCTTCCCTAGCAGTTCCGAGTTATGATCGCCAATCAGTGGATGTGATAGGCCACGAACTGGTCTGTCCCAAAAATAATGTGCAATTCGTGGCGAGTTATTCCGCACAGACGATCGACGATGCCCCAGATTGGAGATAACTATTCATCGACTTCGTCGTCTACGACATCCTGCCCGAGAATCCAAAGGAAGCCACTTCCATCAGAAGGCGTTTCTCTCAGATTCTTCTACGATACAGAGACAAAAATGCTGTATCGCCGCTCCTACGACGGATTACTGCTTCGGTGTCTGTCAAACGCAGAAGCCAAAGAAGCAGTACGAGAAGCTCATGACGGTGTCTGCGGGGCCCACCAGCCCGGCCCAAAACTACAAGATCGTCTTCGCCGAATGGGCTACTATTGGCCCACGATGGTGGCAGATGCGATAGATTATGCTAGAAAATGCAAAGCCTGCCAAGTCCACGTGGACTTCATCCACCAACCATCAGAATTTCTACATCCGACAGTGGCGTCCTGGCCATTTGAAGCATGGGGAATGGATATCATTGGTCCAATCACCCCACCTTCCTCCCGAGGACATCGCTTCATACTTGCGATCACTGATTACTTCTCCAAATGGGCGGAAGCTGTTCCGCTTGCAGAAGTAAAAACTTCGAACGTGATCAGCTTCCTTAAGCATCACGTCATCTACCGCTTTGGACTACCCCGAAGGATCATCCATGATAATGGTCCGCAGTTTGCAAGCCACGCATTCTATCGGTTTTGCGATAAACATCGTATTCAGAATATCGCTTCGACGTCGTACAACCCGGCAGCAAACGGGTTGGCAGAAGCATTCAACAAAACAATCATCAAACTCCTCAAGAAGTTCGTCTCCTCCAACAAGCACGACTGGAATGAGAAGCTCGGCGAGTGCTTATGGGCTTATCGTACCACAATTCAGACCGCCACCGGGAATACACCATTCTCTCTAGTATACGGGAGTGAGGCAGTTCTCCCATTAGAGACTCAAATACCTCGCTCCGCGTCGCCCTCACTTATCAATTGACAACGGATGATAACTACCGACGTCGACTGCAAGAGTTGGAGGCATTAGATGAAGAGCGCCTCTTAGCTCAGCAGCGAATTGAGCTATACCAAGCACGCATCTCTGAAGCCTTCAACAAAAAGGTCAAAATCAGAACATTCCAGGTAGGCGATCTCATCTTGGCAGTCCGGAGGCCGATGGTCGTGACTCACAAGACCGCCGGCAAGTTCCAGCCAAAATGGGAAGGCCTATTTATTATCGAGGCCGTATTCTCCAACGGTGCTTACCGCCTCGTAAAACAAAACGGAGACTTGCTCATGTTGCCCGTCAACGGCAAGTTCCTGAAGAAATACTATGTTTAAACATAGTTCTCCAGATTTTCGAGTTACGTACCCGCTGGTACCACTGAACTCGCTCCATAAAATTCCAGATTATTGAGTCATGTATCCGCTGATACCACTGAACTCACCCTCATAGTTTTCCAGATTCTCGAGTCACGTACCCACTGGTACCACTGAACTCATTCCATAAATTCTCTAGCTTTTCGAGTCATGTACCCGCTGGTACCACTAAACTCGCTCCATAAAATTCCAGATTATTGAGTCATGTATCCGCTGATACCACTGAACTCACCCTCATAGTTCTCCAGATTCTCGAGTCACGTACCCGCTGGTACCACTGAACTCGCTCCATAAAATTCTAGATTATTGAGTCATGTATCTGCTGATACCACTGAACTCACCCTCATAGTTTTCCAGATTCTCGAGTCACGTACCCGCTGGTACCACTGAACTCATTCCATAAATTCTCCAGCTTTTCGAGTCACGTGCCCGCTAGTACCACTGAACTCACTCCATAAATTGTCAGATTCTCGAGTTACGTACCCGCTGGTACCGCTGAACTCACACTCACCATTCCCGAATTTTCAAGTCATGTATCTGCTGGTACCTCTGAACTTACACTTTGATTCCAACATTCATGGATTGTCGAGTTATGTACCCATCGGTACCCCTGAACTTACATCCTGGTCACTCTTTTGAAAGAAAGTCATGTACAACCATACCGATGAACTTTCTTCCTACAAGAGATCCTCCCTCATGATCTAACACCTGCACTCCCAGTGCACAACAAAGGTAACGGGTCCACAAACTTCCGAGACGGCCATGTCCTCATTACCTCTGAGCCGTTCCACTTCCGCCAAAAACAAATCACCCCCTACATAGAACTTCTATGTTCTCCTACCTCTGAGTTGTTCTATGTACCTCCCCTGTCAAAGAAACCCTCATGATCACCATATCCTCAGTGCCCCTGAGTCAGTATGATTGGTTCCTTTCTTTTAAAACTTATTGTCTGTATCCAAAACCAGGGTACGTTAGGGACAATGGGTCCACGCAAAATGTCACAATAGGAGGATTATTACGAAGCAAAAGAGTGAAGCAAATATATATTCCATTCATTCAGAAATCAGTTACATCCACACGATTGCAAGCAAGTCAAAAGAGTCCTTCATGAAGACAAAAAAAAAACTAAGACTACAGACAGACAACCACGAGAAGCCCCTACATCCTAGTTACAGGAGCGCATATACCATTCCCTCAACCATCTCACATATGAAGGATGCAAGTGAAGAGCATCCTCGTCCAGAATAGGAGAAACAGAGTTCCCAGTGCTGCCACCCTCAGCAGTCTCGATATTTGGAGGGCTACCGTCCCCCTCAGACGCAGGTTCTTCTTTCTTCACTTCCTCCTTAACAGAGGGAAACCGCTGGTTGACGACAGGAGGCTGCGGCTCCTCTGACGCCGCAGTCTCAGCCTTCGGTGGAGATACTGCGAGAACCAAAGATGAAAAAAATGAAAACAGTCAGAAATGATCATGCGGCTCGTTTTAGACAAGTCTCATGCGGCTCAGACATGGGGTATATCCTCATGCGGCTCAATCATGGGACGTGTATGCGGGCCATGTAGTTTGAGAAGTCCACGTCAAAGTCTTGTACACGAAGCAGGCTCTGTTAGGGTTTCAAATCGACTACCTAATCCTTACCTTCGATGGTAATATGAACGTCAAGATGAACGGGGGGCGCGAAAGTCGAGGGCGAATCCGATTTCTTACTCCTCGCCACAGCCTTCTTCACAGCCTTAGAAGCCCTGGACGCCATTATTGTCTGATGAACAGAGGAAGAAAAGACGACAAGAATCTGAGTCAAAAAAGAGTCTAAGAGAGAAGACTGTCCAAGTGCCCTTCTATTTATAGACAGAGAACTATGGACCGACGCCTCGTACAAATGCGATCGACTCTTCGGCTATCGAGCCAAACCAGCCATTTAAAGACTGAGCTCTTGGGATCCTGTTCCAAAAAGATCTACACGCATGGCATAATGATGTGGCAAAGAGCATATGCGGTTCAAATGGCCATGCGGCTGAAAGCAACTGTGCAGCTTGAGAGTCCCCTGCGGCCAAGATATCCATGCGGTCAGGATTCCATATGCGGCTAGAAAAACACAGCCATGCTTCTTATTCAAAGTATTTCAATTTTACAAATTGAAAACTTTGAAGGGGGTCCTGTAGAAGCATGGAAAATACTAAAGAAAATGAATTATGCGGCCAAAGAACCCTATGCGGCTCAGAAAACTCATGCGGCTCAGGAAATCATGCGGCATAAGAAGCTATACGGCCCAAAGCATTCCATGCGGCTCAGAAGACGCGTGGCCTGATAGTGCTCCCCTCCACCCATGCTACATTAATTGCTTTGACGGCTGACCCCTCTGAAAAGTTGACAGCCCTGACACCAAAGCAGGTAATTATGGCTCTGTCATAATGATGAATCTCTAGGGAAGAGAAAAGAAATCTCTGACACAAATCTCCCGAGAGCCATAAAAATGCCACGTGGTCTTGCCACGAGAGTGTGCGTATGCGGCTCACTTCTCATGCGGTTCAGAATAAATCCCATGCGGCTCAGAGTGAATCTGTTCTATGCGGCTCAGGCCATGAAAGCCTCATGCGGCTCGAGCAAAGAACTTCCTATGCGGCTCAGAGTAAATCTATCCTATGCGGCTCAGGCCATGAAAGCCTCATGCGGCTCGAGCGAAGACTTCTTATACGGTTCGGGAGGGTCATGTCCATGCGGCTCAGGCGGATATGTACCTATACGGCCCACAAGAATTACTTCTCTGTGGTTAAAGGGCTCAAGTGAGGGCCACTACCCACGCAGCCCTGACACGTGGGCCTAACCATATGCGGCTCACATTCATATGCGGCTCACTAGTCATGCGGTCCAAATCCCCCCAGCAGCTCCTAGGACGCGTGTCCTAAACCAATTAATTCCTCAGATTTGCTGTCATTAAAGATTGGGTCAAATCCCAATAATTTGGGACACGTGGCAGAAGAATAGATCTAATTTATCCGCAGATATCAGAAATCATTATAAGGAAGATTTATTCCAATCAGCATTAATTGCTAATGGGATTTGGTGTAATCTACACCCAATGGCCCAGATTCATCATAATCAAAACGAATGGCCTGGATTGACCAATCCCCAAGCCGCCGTCATCTCCAAGAGTTTATCATTGGCAACCCTAATGATCATATCCCACTATTATAAATAGCAGGGTGCCATTCCCTTGCAGGAGAGAGATACAATTTCAGAGAAGAAAATACATATATACAGAGAGACTTTCTCCCATAGTCAGAGAGAGAATACACAGAGAGAGAGAGAGAAGCCAGAGAAGCAACAGAGGAGCAAGAAGAGCATTTCTTCATCAACGCCAACCATCTTTTCACAAGGAGCCAAGGCTGCATACCGATCGTCCAAGGAGTAAGGCAGGGCTGCCGTCGCCTTCCCGAGCCTCTATCGTCACCCTCCAGAATCTAAAATAAACAATTGTACTTAGACTGCTTTACCTAGGTTTTCGTCCCTAGGCTTTCTTTGTACAAGCGAGTTTGTAACGTGAAGTAAAAGTCCGGTCCTCCGATAATTGTTCTGTTCTTTTATATTTCATGGCAAACACCCTTCACAAGGTAAATACCAATACCTTGCACATACCAAGGTAAACCACTCTAACCTTGGAATACTAACCTAGGCTTCCTAGGATAGCTAGACACTAACCTACCTAACCATTACCAACCATAAAATCCTAGTACCTAGCTCATCTAACCCATCTTATGACACATGTTGGTTACCCTCACATTACCTCATCCTTTAATATTCTAACATGCTAATTTTCTATTACCCCTCATAGACTCTCTCTCTCACACACACAACACAAAGGGTTTTTGGGACTGAATTTGGTATAGGAATTTGTGGAATGAATGAAGTGTGAATAGGTGAATGGATATATGTATTTGTGTATGGAAAATGGAAGGGTGAATGGAATATATGAATAATAATGAGTGTATGTATGAATGTTGATTTGAATATGAATATTGGATGAATGAATGGGTGAATGGAAGATTGAATGCATGAATGGATGGGTGGTTGGTGGCTGAAGTGAAAGGAAATGAATTTATAAACGAATGAATGAAGATTAATGAATGAATGCATTGAATGAATGGAGGAATGGATGAATTAACATGGCTGAATTGATACGTTTGGAATGGTGAATGAATGGGCTGATTTTGAGTGAATGAATGGGGAAAAGAGGAAGCTGCAATGGGGCTGTCCCCTTCCCCTCTCACTGCTAATAAGTAGCAATACCATACTGCTACTGCTGGTATGGCTATTTCAGCTAAAGGGGCATGATCCCCCCTCCTCTCACTGCTACTATGTAGCAGTTCTCACTGCTACAGTGCCCGAAATCAGCAGTCCCCTGACTGTTGCTGTCCCTACTGCTGCTGTTAATCCAGCAGTCCAAATCCCCCTTTCAATCCTCATCTCCCCACTCTCTCTATCACTCTATATTTTCTAATCCTTCTCTCACTCTCCATATTCCATCCTCTATCTCTCTCTCACTCTCTCTCTATATAAATCTCTACACACTCATCAATATCTCATTCCATAATCCCCCCCCCTCACTCTCGATATCTCCACACACCAATAAATACATATATATATATATATATATATATATATATATATATATATATATATATATATATATATATATATATATATATATATATATATATATATATATATCATTTATATATATATATATAAATAAAATAATATATATATATATATATTATTTTATATATATATATATATATATATATATAAATGATATATATATATATATATATATATATATATATATATATATATATATATATATATATATATATATATATATATATATATATATATATATATATATATATATATATATATATATATATTATTTTATATATATATTATTTATATTATTTTATATATATATATATATTATTTTATATATATATATATAAAAAAATGATATATATATATATATATATATATATATATATATATATATATATATATATATATATATATATATATATATATATATATAAGTGGCAGGAGGGGGGGGCTCTCGGCGGGGAGACCCGGGATCGAGCCCCCCCTCCCGCACTAGCCGGCTGGGTGGCGTTGCCACGGGCTAGTGCGCGGATGCCCGGACACCTTAAAAAATATATATATATATATATATATATATATATATATATATATATATATATATATATATATTTTTTAGATTATGATACAATAAGATACCATGAAGAACACATCCTAACAATATAAAATCTGAGATTAAAATACAAATAAATCATTCCTACAATATTACAAACACTAGGTGTGTCCAAAATTGGGGGTTTTCCACTAGGACACAACACAACACAAAGGACACTCCTATGACCTCCAAATAGATACGAAACAGACACAAATGGAGATTCAACCATGGGGGTCATACCTATGGGCTCAAATTAATCCTAAATGCATGTAGGAATGAAATATAGAAGAAATTGTACCTCCCGGTTGATCGAATCTAGAAAAACTCTTTCCGATACGACACCGACACGTAGAGACCTCCAAATGGACACGAACGAGTTCCAAAATTCCCCAAATCTAGCTAGCTCCTCCTCTTGGTGAAGATCGAGAAAAAAAGAAAGGGATTGATAGGTGAATGGATTGATTTGATGGTGGAGGGAATGGAGACTTCTCTCTAATTTTTGGGGAAGAATAAGAGAGAGAAAATATAGTGGATAATATCAAAGAGGTTCATTCCTATCCCCCCTAGCTATGGCCGGCCACAAAGTGCATAGGTTCCCCTATTGCTAATGACTAGAAAGCCCCCACTTGTCTTATTAATTAATATTAGGAATAGGTTTAAGGTTAAGGCTAATTTAGTCATATTTTAAGTCTCTAATCAAACCAACCCTATCCATGAATAATTAGTCTAACCCACTAACTAAAAATAATGTCATGTGGGCTATGCCTAACTAATGAGTGGGTCCCACTAGAGTCAAAGCTACCCTGGGTCCCCGATACAAGTCGGATTGAGTTGAAATTCGAATCTGACTCACATAACCCCAAAATAATATCATAAATAATAAAATAAATTTGAAAAATATTCTAAAATAAAAATGACCAAAATATCCCTGTTCTTGAAAACTGGGGGTGATAAATCTATCCACCTTAAAAAAAATTTTGTCCTCGAAATTAAAACAAATCAATCACAAAAAAAAAACTCATGCAGAAAACAATCCCTCTCAAATACTTCCAAAAAAAATTTCAGCAAAAATAAAAATCTCTTAAGACACAACAACACTTGCAAATAAAAACTGTTACGTGTCCGACACGGACACAAAACCAACACAAAATCACACCTATCAAAAGTCAAATCAACAATCACCAATACAATAATATCAAAAATAAATCAACGAGGTCCAATGACCAAAATACCCCTGGCCAGAAATGACATTGAAAATATCCTAATCACATGGTTAGGCTCTAGGTCAAACAGTCCCTAGGGTTTCACTTATCAAAACATCAAAATCATAAGTCATGGCTTAAAATTTTAAAATGATTAAAATCTCCAAAATCAAACCATGAATTAAATGACAATAATTAAATGACTAAAATTATAAAATTTAAAATTACTCTTAAATAGAAACTGGATGCTACAAGTCTATCCACCTTAGAAGAATTCATCCTCAAAAATTAAGGTGGTAGTGCTCCTTATAGGTCAAACATCCCACAAACAAAATCTCAAAATTATGCAGTTCGATAATCGTATGCGTCTGTCCAGAATCATGATACTCAGAATCTTCGTCATGCTAGTGAGCAAGGCTACGATAATCACAGTCCTTGACTAAGGTACATACCTCTAGAATCATGGTATTTAAAATTTTTGTATTACCACATGCTTGGCAGCGAAAATCTTAAATTTCTACACCCGAGAAATACGTCCATAATCTGACTATATGTCCTCACTATGCCTGCTAACATGACCCTAGAGGATTCTAAAATCTCATAATCGATGCGACCTAGACCATACGACTTATCTCAAAAGAAAATCACATCACAAGAATAAAATTTCATCAAACGATCAAGGAACAGGTGGAATCGAATTTCAAGATAGTTTATAAGGAGGCAAATGCGGAAATGAGATCGAAAGATTGGAAACTGCAATCTGTCCAACTACTGCCTGAGTGTTCTCAACTGTCATTGTGAAAGCTCGCCCCTGCTAGCCTCCCCTAGCCTGCTGCACTCTGTCCTGGCCTTTTCGGATTCCACGGGCGTGGCAATCCTTCAGCTGGTGGTCGGGCGCCCCACAGTATAGACATACGCCCAACCTCTTTCTACAGGTCTCCCGACTGTGTTTCGGCTTTCCGCAGAAGTCGCACTGAGTAGTCTGCCTCTGGCCCTGCCCCTGCTGCTGGTGGACACGTGCTGGTGCCTGCTGAATCTATAACTGAGGCTGATGCTGAATCTGCCTCTGCTGGAAGTGAGGGCGCTTCGCCGGCCCCGCACTAAAACTCGCACCAAGAACATCGCTGCCCCTCTTCGGCTTGAGGTCGAAGTCCTCCTCTGTTATTTGTGCCTCCATCAGTATCTGCTCGAAGGTCGCATCGCATTGCCCGGAAGTACGAGTGCGAACCGCATAAATAAGATCCCTCCGAAACTTGTGGGCCTTATACCCCTCATTCTGGATCAGATCTAGTGCAAACCTATTCAGACGGAAGAACTCTGCTGCATACTCGTCCACCGACGAGTTCCCCTGCACCAATCCGACGAATTGTCCCTCCAGAGCTGTCAGAGCCACATCGGGGTAGAACTTCTCCTTAAAGAGCCACTTGAAGTTCTTCCATGTCAAACCCCTCACTGACGTACGAGGATCCGTGCAAAACCAAGTCAAGGCGATATCGAAAAACTGACTCACCGTGGACGTTACCCAAAGCCCTTTTGGGACCTCTGCTAACTCCAGGCTTCTCTGGACGTCCTCCAACCAGTCATCTGCATACAGGATACCCTTGGTACCCTTGAAATCCCTCAAGTTCATCTTTTTGAAATCTAGACACGTGCCAGGCCTCCCCCGACCCTGCTGCTGAACTGTAGCACCCTGAACTGTACTCGATACAACCCTCTCTACTGCTGCCATCGCCAACTGGTGGGGGTTCTCCATGCTCTGCCATAACATCTCTGTCTGGCGATACTGTGCCTCGGCCTGGGCCCTCTGGGTCTGCAATATCTGCTTTAGAAGGGCCATCATCTGCTGTGCATCAGTCGGTAGCGGAGGCAGCGGTGGAAGAGTATCAGGAATGATTATGGACGGTCCCGCTGCTGGAGGTGGAAGACCTCCTGGAACCGTCGCTGCTACTCCCTCCTGAAGGGCAGGAACTGAAGTGGCAACTCCCTCAACTGCAGCTCCAACAGCCGGAAGTGGAAGTCCTACTGGATCGGGCCTCTCCGAAATAGTACTAGATCCGGCTGCCTGAGAGCGAGTCACTGTCATCCTGAAGACGAATTGAACCAAAGAGATCAATATGGCACAAGATAAGACATTATCAAAGGAGGACAATTGAATTCAAATGCAAGAAGAGCTGTCATGGTAATCAAAAGATTAGAATTTTCCTAAAATGTGATTGAGTAACTCCTATCATATCCTAGATCCTACGTCCTAATCGTAGGCTCGTAATTAGTACTCTAAGTTGAGCACCATTATGATATCGCACTAATTGCGACACTGACCTGCATGGGCCACCACAAAAATGTGTTACGATCCGTACCCTGATTAGGGGCACGAGTACGTGGTTACGTCCAGCCTACACTGCAGAATCGACGGTAGAATGATGTATAGGTCATCTACGAAAACTACACTAAACAGTATAAGGGTACATGTACAGTATATATACTCCGAATGGAGGTGACATAGCAAATACAGTCTCAATCACAAGATAAAACTAAGGTAGATAGTACGGAAAGAAAATACGATAGATAAAAAATAGAAAATAAGTTCAAGATCCAACACAAGCCCAGAGATATACACAACATCACAGGGTCACAAAATATATAACTATAAGCTACTACAATCTAAAACAAAAGCTGGATCGCAGTCCAGGCAAGCCTAACTAAACTAACTACTCTGGGAGTACAAAGTCTAGTGGCTCAACTAACAGGCCACAATCCTGGCCTAAGTCTCCATCTGTCTCGACCACATAGAAGGTCGAGCAGTCTGCCTTAGAAACATCTGTAATATATCAACAGTATCCTGTCAGAAAAATGAGCAAGTACAAATACTAACAACAGTTCTATACGAATTGACAAATTCTATAAGAGACAATATAATGAAATACAAGACAAAGATATGGAAAAACTTTGGAGCCATTCGAAAGCCGAGTTATAACCCGTAAAGCAAACAAGGACCGGGGTTGTAACCCTTCTCCCGAACAGAACCTAGCCTCCAATCAAGGTATATCATAAGAGCATGTAGAATATGTGAATACAAGACAAAATCAACAGGAAATATGTAATAGGA
>JANAVB010043220.1:9492596-9567667 GCA_029216955.1 Iris pallida
GATGGCCATGTTCCAGCAGTTCATGGAGGCGCAGAACCACCAAGCCACGCAGTTCCGAACGACGATCATGGACGTGCTCCGAGTTAGGGAGCCAGCTCCACCAGCTCCGCCAGCACCGCCGGCACTACTAGTACTAGCAGCGCCGAGGCCAGGGACCGCCAGAGACTATCAGAACCTCTGCCCGATGGATTTGGGCCATGAGGGATAGTCTATGCAGATGAGTGGCTAGAAAATGCCGAGCGGACGTTGAAAATGGCGAGAATTCTGGATGATCTGAAGGTCGAAGTTGCGAGCATGTGACTTTTCGACATTGCTAGAGCTTAGTATAGGGAGGAGCCTCAGTTGGCCGAACCCCAAGTTCTCTAGAAGGATTTCAAACAATTATTCCAGGAGAAGTTCTTCCCGGATGTGGAGCGGGACGAGCTTCGGATGCAGTTTGAGGCATTGCAGCAGGGGAGTATGACCGTGGTCCAGTATACATCGGAGTTCACCCGACTCAGCAGGTTCGCGGAGAACCTAGTTAGCACACCACTGGAGAGGGCTTGGAAGTTCAAGAAGGGCCTCACCAGGGAGTTGCGGCATGCAGTAGCTATCAGCTAGGCCACTACCTATGCGAGCTTCCTTAAAGTTGCTCAGGGAGTGGAGAAGGAGATGGACCCGAAGCTTAAGCGGGACAGAAACATTGGTGCCAGCATTTTCTAGGGTCCACCGAAGTGGACCGACACTCAACAGAGGCTACCTCAGCATCAACATTATCATCATGTTCGAGCTCCGACATCGCCAAGGTAGCAGAGACAGATTCTGACTCCGATATACTTTTTTTGTGCAAACTGCAAGAGGCCGGGAACCATGTTGAGGAATGCTGTAAGAAGTTAGGGCAGTGCTTGGTTTGTGGATCTGCCACTCTCTAAGTGAGAGATTGCCCTGCGGCTTTCACTCGTCAGGGACCAGTGCCAGAGCTGCAGCAGGAGGATCCACCCTTTGGAGATCAGTAGCCATAGGGAGCACAGCCGGATGGACCGTTATCTTTCCTACTTGGTTGTAGTAGCTAGATTTCTTTGTATTACCTATTTTGAGGCTTGTCTCTGAGTTTTCTTGCATTTACAGTCTTTCTTATTGTCTAGTGACTACTTATTAGTCCTTGTTACTTTTGTTGTTCAAATAAAAATCTTTTACTCAATTGTTTCTTAAAAACTTTTTACTTGATTTTGTGCACCTCTACAAAAATTTTGAAATTTCGAGGACGAAAATTTTGTAAGGGGGGTAGATTTGTAACTTCCTGAATCATATTTGGTGAATTTTGATATTTTTCTAATTTTCTTTGGATTTAATATTGTTTTCTTACGAAAACTTAATTTCGATTGAATAAGTTGATTAAAATAAATTTTGAGCGTTAATAAATTTTTCTCAACTTGAAAAGTATTTTTGAATACTAATTTGAAGTTCTAATGATTTGATTTATTTTAGGAATTTTCTAATGGAGTGCATAAAGGAATTATTTTGCTAATTGAAACAAATTTTGGTAGCTAAATGAATATCAATATATAAGTATTCGATTTCATAATAATAATCTTATTGATTTCTTATTAATATTATTTGAGAGACAAATCATTTGATTAACCATTTTCAGAATTAATTATTAATGAGTAATTAAAGAATAATTGATTTTTATTAACAGTTGGTAATTATTAACTAATTTTGTAATTAGGAAAATCTGTTTTTAAATCTGTTTGAATATTTTGAATTTGAAAATCTGTTTGAATTTTTGAATTTGAAATCTGTTAGTTATTCTATAACTAATTCAGTACAGATTTACACTATTGTCCCCAGATCTACTACTATTTATAACACTGCCATCCAATATTTTATTATAAAATTCAGTACACTGACACACTCAACAGTGCACGAATTCCAATACAGTCCATATCAAACACTCTCTTTCTCTCATATGACTCTTTCTCTCTCCTCTCTGGCCTCTTGGCCGAGCATCGCCGTGCACCGCCGCGAGTTCGCCGTTTGCCGTCGCGAGTTCATCGTGCGCCGCCACTTCGAGCTAATGACTCCAGCTTACCGTCGAGCCCCGCCGCCAGTCCATCGTTGCTTCTTCGTGAGTCGAGACCACAGTGTTCCTCGACTGCAGAGTTCTCGACGCGCATGCCGCATCGCAGACCGCATCTCCTCGACTGCAGTGGATTCTCGATCCCCATGCGTGCTTCTTCGAGTTTCGTGTCGCCCCTTCGGAGATCGAGGAGTCACTGCCTCCTCGTGGGCGACGCTGGCCTGGAGGACCGAGCTGCTTTTTCGATCACCGCGACGAGTCTTCAATCCTCGAGCCAGGCCGCCATCGTATTACTGAGGGTTGCTCATCGTCGGATCCCGCCGTCCTCGGCCGTCTGGGGCCAGATCGACGTCGTCGAGCCACCGGGCGCCACCATCTGGAGAGATCCGTCGTCGAGCCAGGCCAGAGACCTCAGCCTCTTTGCCAAGAACGGAGTCGCCAGGACGCCGGATCTAAGTCGATCTTCGACGACGTCATCTCGAGTGCCAGGGATCGCCCGATCTTTACCGCAGCAACCGGATCTAGCAGTGGATCGACTCCCCACCGCTGCTAGTAAGATCTCGCCCGATCTTCTCGAATCTCTTTCTTGATCTTCATCTTCTGGTTCCTTATTTCTAGATCTAGGGTTTTTGAGATCTAGGGTTTATATTTGGAAAAGAACAGAGAGTTAGGGTTTTGTATTCGGGGCTGGGAAGAAAATAAAGTTGCTCTTAGGATTAGGGTTTTGATCCTTCGAGGAAGAAGAACCTAGGGTTCTGGTGAACTGAGGAAGAAGGGAGTGAAGAATATAAATTAGGGTTTCGGGTTAGGAAAAATCTGAGGAAGAAGAAGGCTCGGATCTAGGGTTTCACCTAGGATTTATGGTCGAGCTGGTGAAGAAGAAGGGACTGGAGAGGATGACCTAGAAACTAGGGTTCGGCTGGAAAAGATGGACTTAGGGTTAGGGTTCCGACTGAGAGCATTAGAGGAAGGAGAAGAGTTTTGGGGGCTGGGTTTTCTGTCGGTTGAGTGTGAAAAATCAGGTTAGAAGAGATAAGAAGAATGGGTTACATGGTTAGGAAGTTTGGCCGGGTATGGGATGTATTAGTGAGATTAGTCGGGCTTTAGTTCAACTGTTGAAATCTGTTGATTTAATCAATGTAAAAATAGGGTGGGTCGGGTGAAGATGTAGAGTTGGGATGGAATTAGTTCTCCCTTCGCAAATTATTTCAGCATAGTAACAGTCGGGCTGGGCTGTGAGTATAGACTGGGTTGAGCTTGTATGGTGTTTGGACTGTTAGAAATTAGAAAATATTATGTTGCAGCAGTTGTGTAGGCTCGATTTTGGACTTGTGACTGGGCTAGGCAGGGTTGTGGGCTCAGTTTATATTAGATATGGGCTGGGTGTTTAGTTAATTAATGATTAAATTGTTAGCTCTATTATTTCCTGTGAACTTGGGTCTTAAGTCCAGGGCACTTTTGCATGAATAGCATGTATAGATATGTTATACTATTATATTAGTAGTGAAGAGATTTTGGGAACTATATTATTTAGTATATATATATATATATATATATATATATATATATATATATATATATATATATATATATATATATATATATATATATATATATATATATATATATATATATATATTTCTTAAAGTTGTTTTGACAAAATATGCCAATGTATATTTTAAGATATGACTTCTAAATATTTTGATTAGTTAAACCCAAAGTAAATTGTATTAAATCAAAAATATGGTTTTAATTATTTTAAACTAAATATTATATTTTAAATAATATTTCCAAATATGATTTCCAAATAAGTTATCAAAGTTTATTATAAGTTTTCTAGTATTCTAGCTAGTAGTTATATAAAGTTAGTATAGTCAAATTAGGGTAGCAATTGTTAGTTAAAGACTTTATTTCTTAAACCCTAACAAAAATTGTACAAAATATAACAGGTGATCATTACGTCCATGCAGTACTACTCCCGTGCTTTCAAGACGAGGCAAGTACACTGACTCGACTTTTACTTTGTCTTTCTGTCTTACATTCATGTGCCATGTTCACATATCGGACACGAGATACACACGATTGTCTTGTACCTTGTTCATTGTATTGTGAGTCATTATTTATTGCAGAGATTGGAGAAAATATTAGCTTTTGTGTGACCACACCCAACATAGGTATTGTGGATAGCCTAGTCGTACATTTCACGTACGATTAAGCCGGATCTTGTAGAATTGATTGTGCATTGATTGATTGTGGATTGTGGTCCTTAGCCGGTCACACATTAGTTTAATATTTCAAAATTTCATACTGGCATTAATTGTCGTGTTCATCGTATTATTTATTGACAGCCGTGATCATTGTCTTGCATATTGATTGTCGCGTCCATTGCCTGCAGTTTACATTTCATTTCTGGTACCATAGTTTCATTTTCAGTTCTAGTATTCTGGTTTCACCTTGTATTCTGTACTATAGATTATATTGTATATTGTTCTTGTCGGGGTTATACTTTGCTCTTTTTCTGACAGGATACATTGCAGGTGAGCTTGAGGCCACATAGAGCATGTGATTGCATTGGATATTGCAGGATTTTTTTTGGAGATTGTATTTTTTATGATTTCATCATTGTATATTTGATTTGACCGAATTTGTCTCCGGATAATTTTGTACTAAAATAACTTGGTGGATATTGGTGATTTTTCTGGGAACGTTATATATAGCTGTGGATGTTTACATTACATTGTGACTTGGAGTTTTTCTTAGTATTGGACAGCTTACTTCGTCGTGTCCATCGATGAAGGCTGGGCGTGTCCGACTCGTGTCCAATTATTCGTGAGCGGGTCGTGACATATTTTTAGTGGTCTGGACGAAATATATTCCAGCTACCAGTTGGAGAAATGACTATTACTCTATATGATGTAGCAAATATTGTAGGATTACCTATTACGGGTGAACCTATAATATTTGATGAGTCATTTTCAGTTGATACTGTAATTATGGAGTATCTAGGTGTGGAGCCACCGAAAGTAAGAGGCAAATGCTTAGTCACGTTCTCTTGGCTTCGTCGCAATTTTATGCACCTAGATCGTATTGATGTTGACGAAGAGATATCTGTTGATGAAAATCGGGTATGTATAACCGATAATGTTAATATTTATGTCGTATCTTATATACTGTTAGTTTAACACTTATTAATTTTGTTGCAACTTTTCATCATCTGTTTAGGTTATTTCTTGCACGAGGGCCTACTAACTCAGCTTAATAAATGCAGTCGTCTTTCCCGACTCATCAGATATGGTAAATTTGCATTTTTTTACCATTCTTAGAAAATTTGACAGAACATACATGTCACGCATGGGGAGCATCAATGTTGGCATATCTATACAACTCCATGTCAGATTTTGTGTGCGAGCTGCCAGATAATAAAGTTATGAAAAATTTAAATGGATGCATGACTTTAATATAGGTATTAAAATTACTGTTCAATTTATATAAAGTTACAATTTGTAGACTTATATCAAGTTATTATTTTCTTTAATAGGTCTGGATCTACGAACATTTTTCTATCAGTAGACCAGTGACCGGTATTGATTGCAATGCCGGTAAATTTCCAGTAGCTTTACGATGGATTACATCTGTAGTAGATCCAGCACATTGTGTTCAATCGAGCGCCCCCTATATCGGGGACAATTTGATTCGGTCAAGTATACAGAGGTATAATATGTTAATTGGTCATTAACTTTTTAAAAATTTATTATGGTGATATTACTTATTATTTTTTCGACATCAAATAGATTTCATGGCTACCTTACGCGCATGAGCAGTATCAATATGGTCCTGATATACAAAGAACATCCCATAGCTTGAGTCTCCATAAATTTTATATAATATATCACGGAGATACCATGTTTCATCCCGCTGATCGTGTTTTACGACAATTCGGGAGGAAACAAATTATTCCAGATGATCCACCATGTTTGAATCGTGGTAGAGCCAGTGCAGCTGTAAGAGCTAGAAAAATGATTCCTGGATGGAATTTTAGATTTCAGACACATGGTGTGGCACATCTATCTCAGCCGATGGCAAATATAGACGATGGTTAGTTTTGATCTACTATTTTATTAAAGATAAATTAAAATATTATATGCTCATGTTTGTTGATTTGGTGCAACATTTGGAAGTAATGAATATAGAACTTGGTGGTGAGCTGTAACTCTACCTCCCTATTTTGAGAAATATTTTAAAAATCATTTCAAATAATAAGAGTTGTTGATTGAAAGTTTCAAATGAATAAGTTTGATTTTTAATAATAAAATATTATGATTTATATTTTTGGAGGGAATGAATTTGGGAGCAAAAATTTTTAAATTTAAAAGTTTGTTATAACTAATTTAGTGGTCCCCATTTATTTTTAAACAAATTTCTAACTGATTTATAATAGATTTTGTAATTAGTTAAAAGGAAGAGGGCCTTTTTGCATAAAATCTATTGCGGGGGGCTACTTTGCAAATAATCCTAGTGGAGGGGAGGGTTTGTGCAAAGTTACCAATCCTTTTTTATAATCGAAGTTGGAATAGAGAGAGAGTCATTCAACTCTATTTTTCCTAATCCCTTCTTCTGTTCTCCCTCGAGAGCGCGAGCCTTAGCCCTAATTCTCGATGGAAGCCTAAGAGGCGGCGGCGGCATCAGTAACCACACTCACCGGCACGATCGACTCCGACGATGGTGACAAGCCTTGATCTCAGCGGCAATGACTCGACGACGAGCCACCGCGACAGTCGGCCACGACATCGACTCTGAAACCCTAGCCAATCGGAACGCTGACCGCGGCCATGGCGGAGACGGCGGCGACTGAGTCAGCAAACTCAACGGCGAGCTCTTCCTCCACTAACGACTAATCGACGGCCAATTCCGAAGAGGCGCCATCTCGCGGCGCCAATCGACGGCCAGAGCTCGTCGATCTCTCAATGATTCCGGTGTACATCTCGACGAGCTTCCAGTGACGACAGTGAAGAACAGTTTGGCAACTCTAGAGGGGGGGTGAATAGAGTATATATGTATAATGACCAATAAAAATTAACTCTTTCACTAACAATGAATAGTCAGAGTAAAATGCGGAATGTAAATGAAAGACAAGAGAGCATACGCAAACACAGCAATTTTAACCTGGTTTCCCTCGTGGAGGACTAGTCCAGGCCTGAGAACTCTAGCTCAGGATTAAATCCACTATTTGTGAAATAGTAGCTTACAACCCGTGCCTTTTCTTCAGAAGAGCACGTCAACTTCTTACAGAGAATCGCAGTGGCGATTTGCTTGGAATTGTCCAAGCGATTTCTTCACTCTTGCACAAGAATCCTAAATGAGAGATGCTGAGCACTCGAGACTTAGGAGGCTTGTGGCTAGTAGATGGGAAGGGTATGGCTTATAGAGCTTGTAGGAGAGAAGAGAAGAGAAGATTGAGTGATTCAAAATGAGAGAATTCATGCCCTATTTATACTGATTTTAGGGACAGAATTCGGCCAGAATTCGGGTAAGGAAATTCAAAAATTTGGCCGTTGGACAGCTAGCAAACAGCTAACCCTAAAATTAGGGTTCCTGATTTCTAGGGGACAGAGTTCGGCCCGAACTCTGTGTGGAGGCAGAGTTCGGCCCGAACTCTGTCTCCAGAGCACAGAATGGTCCTAAGAGGGACTTGTGGGCAATTTGGTTTTGGTGGAGCTTGGGATTTTGGGTAGGCTTGTATACTAAGTTCCAAGAGCTCAGCATAACTCAGAGTACATAAATCTAGACTCAATGAAATCATAAAATACAGACTCCAGAACACACTGAAGACTGAGCTGTCATCTGTCTTGAACTGAATGCAGTCGTCGTGTGTCGTATTGAATTTATACAAGTATTATTTTGTCAATATAGTCAATATTTGGTTGACTGTGACTTTGTGTCAACAATCTCCCCCATATTGATAATTGACAAAATAATATATGTATATTTCAATATTCATACCTGGACACAGTTGATTGTAATATAGCTCCATAGCTCCCCCATAAACGATGCCTGAGCTAAGCGAAAATAGCTCCCCCGTAAACCATGAGCGGTGTTGAGCTAGAAGCTATAGCTCTCCCCCGTACAAATTGCATAGTTCCTGTGATCTGATAGATGATATTTTCCAGAGCAAGAAGCACAGATATACACAGATATACGAATGCATAGAGCCAGTAATAGTAAAACAAGCACAAAATATACATATGTTTCTCCCCCTTTTGGCAGTTAGCAATATAATAAACAATGAATAGTAATGCAACCACACTAAGAGAAGAAACAGTATAATATGGAACAAAATAAGCATTGACATAGAATGATAATAAAGATAGATAATGTCATCCACCAAACCAAGTGGCCAACTCATAAACATAGTATATAAAACCAGCTACATGAATCCATAAGAAACTAAATAACTGAAAGCAAAAATAACTAAGACCATCAGCAGTAGCAGCAGCAGCAGATAGTAGCCAGTCTCCATCATGGAGCACGAGAAGGTCCTGGAACATCTGATGGACCATGGAAGGCGCGACGAGGGTCCACAAAAGCATCATCCGGAATCATGTAACGCATAACCCACGGATCATCAATGCGATAACCCGCGCGTGCTGGATCCCGCTCAATAGGCACATGCAGATCAGGATGACGAGCAAGTGAATACCGCATATCATGCAGAGAGTTCCCAAGGGCACTGATCTGTAGAGTGGTACGGTAATCCTGCTGCGTCCAGCGATCATCCTCAATAGCAAAGCGATCGCGAAGCATAGTCTGTATAGACTCCAGGGTGGCAGGAGGAGGAGGGGCATCCTGACCGAGTGGAGGAGCGTCAGGCTCCTCATCAGCAGAGTGCTCAGATGACTCAGAAGCAGCTACAGGCTGAAGGCGTCTTGCCTTGGATAAAAAGGCAGGTGCAGGCAAGAATGGACACTCATGAATTGGAATAATGAAAGCACGAAAGACTAAAGGAAGATAGAGAGGATAAACCAATGCTCTTGGTTTCTTCTGACAGTTGATCATCCAATCCATCATAGTTCGAGGAAAGTTAAATGGAATACGATAGTGAAGATGGTATAAGGCAGAGATTTCAAGATAAGTGACTTCATCGGTTGAGCCAGCCTTGGGCAAGATGGTGTTGAACACAATGCGATGAAGTTCATAAAAGTAAGGAGTCAGATGTTTGGCCTTTAGCTTGCGAGGACTAACGTTAGGAGCACATAAGTCCTCCTTGAATCCTTCAAGGGAAGTACCGTCAACAAATTGGAGTTGACGTGCCTCCACAAGCTTGTCCCATACATCAAGATCAGGAAGAGCAAGATAGTCTCCCAACTCAGATTCATTGAAAGCAATGCTAATACCAGCAACCCGTGAGTAGATGTGGGTTGCATCGTGAGTCATATTACAATAGAACATTTGAATTGCACTATGGTAAATAACAGAATTTGAAGCAACAAGTTCATCCAAACAGAGGTCACGGAATAATGACTCATATTGAGCAAAAATAGTGAAGTTGATCGGATGACCCCCAAACACAGGACGAGTTCTAAAATCGCTAAACCATTCATTGGAGGCTTCTAGTGATACGAATAAGCGATCGTCGTAAGTGTTAGGGTCATCGGGACGTGGTGGATTGAACAACGGATGTATTGGGTGTTGTTCATCAACTTGTTCAACTGGAGGAGGAGGAACCGATGAGGAAGCACCCTCATTGCGAGTCCTTCTCACTCTTTTGAACAAACGAGATGCCATTGCCAAAGAAAATAGGAGAGCTTGAAAAAGAAAGAAGGAGAGATATATACCTGAAAATAACACCAAACAGTTGAAGAGAAAGTTGAAAAACCCCTTTTCCTAGATTTTGGGAAGAGATAGAGCTCTATAGACCAAGAACTAGGGTTAGGGTTTGGAAGAAAGAAGATGGAGAGGTGGAGAAGAAGGAACAATGAGAGGAGAGAGAAAAGAATCCCGAAAAAAAATAGGGCTGAGTCTTAGGTCGGGTGAAAAGTCAACCATTGGATTAGAAAAGATCCAACGGTGGAGCCAGATCCCGATTCTGGAACCTAGGTACCGAACTCGGCCCGAACTCTGATATGGGCAGAGTTCGGCCCGAGTTCTGGCTCAATAGTCCAGAACTTAAAAAGGCAAAAGTCAGGAAGAAAATGTTCAATAATTAAACAAAATGACAGTCGGGAATAACAAAGAGTGTTGAATGAAAGAAATAGATAGAGAGGTATACAGAAAATAGAATGAACTTTTAGAAAATGTCAATTAGGCAATATTAAATTGAAACAAGCCATATAATAAATAAGGACATATACTGTGGTTCAATAGTCCAAATTTGCCATGGGTTAGCTGCAGGGGCCGGATCCCAGCTAGCGGTAGTCCTGAGGACTAGTGCACCGTGTCGCTTAGGCTTTTACGCCTTGTTGTCAGAAGGACCCTTTCGGCTTGTACCCATACCAAATTCTTTGTAAGGAATCACAATATACACGATATTTACGCAGGTGAGTTTCAATTTATGACTGCTTCATCTAAGATTCCAAGTTCACGACAAAGAAAATTGAAGCGCTCTTCGGATAGTGGCTTAGTAAAGAAGTCTGCCAGCTGATGATCAGTGTCAATAAATTCTAAGTTAATCGTGCCATTTTGCTGATGATCACGCAAAAAGTGGTGTCTGATCTCAATGTGTTTAGTGCGTGAGTGACAGACAGGGTTCTTAGTCAAATTGATGGCACTAGTATTGTCACAGAATATAGGAATATGCATGAAAGATAACTTATAGTCTTCAAGGGTTTGCTTCATCCACAGAATCTGTGCACAACAACGCCCAGCTGCTATATATTCAGCTTCTGTTGTGGATAGTGCGACAGAGTTCTGCTTCTTGCTAAACCATGAGACTAGAGCCTTTCCTAACAAATGACACGTGCCGCTCGTACTTTTACGGTCGACCTTGCATCCAGCAAAGTCAGCATCAGAGTAACCGATGAGGTCAAATGATGTTGACTTGGGATACCATAGGCCCACTGTAACCGTACCCTTAAGGTATCGAAAGATACGCTTAACCGCGGTCATGTGAGATTCCTTAGGATTTGCTTGATATCTAGCACATAGGCAAACACTAAACATGATATCGGGGCGACTAGCAGTTAAATAAAGTAAGCTGCCTATCATACCTCGATACTTACGTTGATCAACAGGTTTGCCGCTCTCATCTGGTTCGAGTTTGGTTGAAGTAGCCATTGGCGTGCTAATTGGTTTGACGTTGTCAAGGTCGAACTTCTTCAGCATGTCCTTGGTATACTTCGATTGACAGATGAAAGTTCCATTTGCCAGTTGCTTTACTTGCAGGCCAAGAAAGTAGTTGAGCTCTCCCATCATGCTCATCTCAAATTCTGTCTGCATACACTTGGCAAATTCTTGACAAAGAGTTTCATCAGTAGATCCAAAAATAATATCATCAACATAAATTTGAATTAATAGAATGGTGTCTTTGAAAGATTTGATAAACAGTGTAGTGTCAATTTTCCCTTTAGAAAAACCTTTCTCAAGCAGGAAGCTGCTTAGCCTTTCATACCAAGCTCTGGGAGCTTGTTTAAGGCCATAAAGCGCTTTCTTTAGCTTGAACACGTGGTCGGGAAATTTGTGATTTTCAAAGCCAGGGGGTTGTTTGACATAAACTTCCTCCTTAATAAAGCCATTCAAGAAAGCACTTTTAACATCCATTTGAAATAATTTAAAGTTCTGATGATTGGCAAAAGCACAAAGCATCCGAATGGATTCAAGTCTAGCAACAGGAGCATATGTCTCATCGTAGTCGATACCTTCCTCTTGGTTGTATCCTTGAGCTACTAGACGAGCTTTGTTACGTGTGACTGAACCATCTTCATTTACTTTGTTTCTAAACACCCATTTGGTACCAATTATTGAATGATTGGCCGGTTTAGGAACTAGTTCCCATACTTGGCTTCTTTCAAATTGGTTGAGTTCTTCTTGCATAGCAGAGATCCAAAATTCATCAGTAAAAGCTTCAGAAATGTTTTTAGGCTCTACTTGTGAAATGAAGGCAGTGCTAGCAACAGAGTCTCTTAATGATGATCTAGTAGTAACTCCACGTGACACTTCACCTATGACTAAATTTTCTGGATGTGAAGGTTTGAATGAGAATTTCTTAGGCAAACCCTCCAGAGAATTAGTTTCAGTTGAAGTATTCATTGGAGTAGAGGAAGTTGATGGCACAACATCATCATCAAGAGTACTTACTGCACTGTTATCTTCATCAAAAGTCACATTTGTTGACTCCTCCACAATAAGTGAGCGTTTATTGAAAACTCTATATCCCTTACTTTTGGCAGCATAACCAAGAAAGATACCATCGTCAGCTTTGGCATCAAATTTGCCTAAGTTGTCTTTGGTGTTAAGGATAAAACATCTGCAGCCAAAAACTCTGAAATAAGAAACATTTGGGGTTCTCCCAAACCAAAGCTCATAGGGTGTTTTCTTCGAAATGGGACGAATAAGCACCCTATTTAAAATGTGGCATGCTGTACTTACAGCTTCTGCCCAAAAATATTTCGGAAGAGAAAATTTATTCAACATGACTCTAGCCATATCGCCAAGAGTCCTATTCTTCCGCTCCACAACACCATTTTGTTGAGGAGTTCTAGGACAGGAAAATTCATGATCAATACCATTTGCATTACAAAAACTTTCAAAAACTGAATTTACGAATTCGCCTCCATGATCACTTCGGATTCGAGTAATCATGTAGCCTTTTTCGTTTTGAACTTTATTTACAAAAACTTTGAAAACAGAGATAGCATCGCTTTTATTAGCGAGAAAGAAAACCCAAGTAAATCTCGAAAAAATCATCAATAATAACAAAAGCATATAGTTTGCCACCAAGGCTAGCTATTCTACTAGGACCAAATAAATCCATATGGAGTAATTGCAAGGGTCTAGTAGTACTTACAGAGTTGATGGAATGAAATGAGGATTTAGTTGCCTTGTTAAGTTCACATTCGGCACATACCGTGTCCTTTTTGAATGTGATGTCAGGCAATCCTCTCACTAGCTTCTTGGTAGAAAGCCTGGATATAGCATCCATGTTGGCATGACCGAGACGCTGGTGCCATAGTAGTCGTTCGTCTTTGTGTGCATATAAACATCTACCTGCATGGTTAGTATTTATAGAGAGATAGAAAATATAGATATTGTCCTCTCTTTTCCCTTCAAAAGCAATGTCTCCTGTTGACCTATCGTAGATGTAGCAACAGTTTTGTCCAAAGTTAATATCATATCCATGATCAGCAAGATGGCTAATGCTGAGCAGGTTATGCTTTAACTCGGTCACTAGGCAGACATCCTTTATAACAGGAGAAGGAGGATGACCAATGATACCGTTACCTATTATATGCCCTTTGAAATTGTTACCGAAGGATACGTATCCTTCTCTTTTCATCGATAGTGATGCAAAAAGATTTGCGTCTCCCGTCATATGTCGCGAGCATCCACTATCGAGAATCCACTTACTCTCAGTTGAGGAGGAAAGGTCCACCTACATCAAGAGTAGATGTGACCTTTGGTACCCATTTTCTTGAGGGTCCTGAAAAGTTAGTTTTTGGAAACCAAGCATATATTTTCTTGTCTACCAGTCTTCTAACTCTACACTGTGGTGAAATGTGTCCATGTTTTCCACAGTAAGTACAGATGGCATTTTTATTTATACTAGGAGCATGAGAATGATATCTATGAGCAACAGGATGAGGATGATATGGAGAATTAGCATGGTAATGATGACTATGCTTAGAGTGAGTGGCATGATGATGATGTCTGTGTGTCATAGCATGATGATATTGACTGTGAGGAGTGGCATGCTGAAATTGTCTATATGGCATAGTGTGATGTTGTGGCATGATATGATGATTTTGCTTATGTGGCATGGCATGTTGATGAGGTATGGTATGATGACTTTGTCTATGTGTAGAGTGATATTGGTTGTGTCTTTGTGCAATATGATGAGTATGAGGAGTATTTTTACGTGCATGTGGTTTGTGAAAGTTTGTGTAAATAAATGCATGGTTATGTGCTGTATGAGGGTGACGTGGTTGACTAGCATGAGTGGTGTTGTGCTCATGTGATTGGGTTTGAGGTTTAGCCACCTGTTTTCCCAATTTGATTTCTAATCTTTTAGAAACAGCTTGTAATTCATCAACTTTAATATTCAAGCCATAGATCTTAGTCAGAGAAATCTTGTGTCTACTCTTTTCTTCAGCAAGCAATGTATTGAGAGTAGTGATTTCTTGAGTTTGTTGCTCAATGCGTGCTTCAGCATCATGTAAGCTTAATTTAAGCTTCGATACTTCATCAGTGTCATTTGTGGGAGATGTGTTTCTAACATTATTAAGAAGCAAGGAAATTCTTTGTATCTCATCTTCTAGACTTTTGATTTTGTCCTTGGCATGCTTGTATTTACCGATAATCTTTTTGTGATCATCAAGTAAATCGGTGAAGGCATCGCCAAGTTCATCAAAAGAGAAGTCATCTAAAGTTTCGTTTGATACCTTGGTGGAATTTGCCATGAGGCAAACATTTGCTTTGTCTTGAGGAGAGTTCTTTTCTTCCTCGGAGTCACTTGCTTCGCTTTCATGCCAAATGCTTGTGTTGGCATATCTTTTTGATGAGTTCTTCTTGTAGGGCTTTTCATACCGGTTGCTCTTCTTTAAGAGCGGACAGTCTCTTCTGACGTGTCCAGTCTTTTTGCAACCATAGCAAGTTGGCTCTTCTTCATCGTCTTCTTGTGGTTCCTTCTTTCTTTGATTGAAGCGAAGGAATTTCTTGAAGTTACGTACCATGAGATCTTGGTCTTCATCATCTGAGATATCGTCTTCAGTCTCATCGTGATCAACCTTTCGTCGATGGACTTTGAGTGCTATCTCCCTGGTCTTCGGAGCAGGCTCTTCGAAGTCCTTGAGGTCAAGCTCGTGAGTCATGAGCTTGCCCATCAAAGTCTCCATAGACATACTTGTGAGATCATTTCCTTCTATGATGGCTGTCACCTTAGGGTTCCAAATCTTTGGTAACCCTCTGAGTAGCTTGCGGATCTTCTCATGGTTTGAGTACTGCTTACCGAGCGAGGATAACGGGTTGATGATGTCGAGGAATCTTGTAAACATTTGAGTGATCGTCTCATTTGGCTTCATCTTGAAGGCTTCGTACTCTTGAGTGAGACGGCTTATCTTTGATTCCTTGACTTGAGTGGTTCCTTCATGCGTCACTTCCAGAAGTCTCCATACTTCATGAGCAGTGGTGCATGTAGAGACCCTGTTAAACTCGTTCCTGTCTATAGCACAGAATAAAGCATTAATAGCCCTAGCATCTAGACTTGCCTGTTTCTTCTCCTCGACAGAATATTTGTCGTGTGGCTTCTCAGTGAGGTCACCATCGACAACTATTCTGGCGGGCTTTTTGTAACCGTCAGTTACGACAGTCCACAGGTCAAAGTCTAGAGACTTCAGATAAAAACTCATCCTTGTTTTCCAATATGTGTAGTTAGTCCCATCAAATAGGGGAGGCCTATGAGTGGACTGACCTTCACCATGATTGGAGATCAAGGATTGTGTGGTTGCCATGGATCAGCTCTTAGGATGTTAGTCCTTATAAAGAGAACAGAGCTCTGATACCAATTGAAGAACAGTTTGGCAACTCTAGAGGGGGGGTGAATAGAGTATATATGTATAATGACCAATAAAAATTAACTCTTTCACTAACAATGAATAGTCAGAGTAAAATACGGAATGTAAATGAAAGACAAGAGAGCATACGCAAACACAGCAATTTTAACCTGGTTTCCCTCGTGGAGGACTAGTCCAGGCCTGAGAACTCTAGCTCAGGATTAAATCCACTATTTGTGAAATAGTAGCTTACAACCCGTGCCTTTTCTTCAGAAGAGCACGTCAACTTCTTACAGAGAATCGCAGTGGCGATTTGCTTGGAATTGTCCAAGCGATTTCTTCACTCTTGCACAAGAATCCTAAATGAGAGATGCTGAGCACTCGAGACTTAGGAGGCTTGTGGCTAGTAGATGGGAAGGGTATGGCTTATAGAGCTTGTAGGAGAGAAGAGAAGAGAAGATTGAGTGATTCAAAATGAGAGAATTCATGCCCTATTTATACTGATTTTAGGGACAGAATTCGGCCAGAATTCGGGTAAGGAAATTCAAAAATTTGGCCGTTGGACAGCTAGCAAACAGCTAACCCTAAAATTAGGGTTCCTGATTTCTAGGGGACAGAGTTCGGCCCGAACTCTGTGTGGAGGCAGAGTTCGGCCCGAACTCTGTCTCCAGAGCACAGAATGGTCCTAAGAGGGACTTGTGGGCAATTTGGTTTTGGTGGAGCTTGGGATTTTGGGTAGGCTTGTATACTAAGTTCCAAGAGCTCAGCATAACTCAGAGTACATAAATCTAGACTCAATGAAATCATAAAATACAGACTCCAGAACACACTGAAGACTGAGCTGTCATCTGTCTTGAACTGAATGCAGTCGTCGTGTGTCGTATTGAATTTATACAAGTATTATTTTGTCAATATAGTCAATATTTGGTTGACTGTGACTTTGTGTCAACAGACAGCACCTTCATTCCTCAACGATTTTCTTTGCAGGCGCACGCCGATTAGCTCTTCGATCCCGTTTCAGAGATGCACGTTCTTTCTCGTCATGGTATCGATCTTCCCCAATAGTTGGTGAGTGACGAACTCTTTCGATTTCGATTTGATCTTGATGATTTTCTAGTTTCATTAAGTGAACACATTTTTCTCTGTTCTGGAATTAGAGATCGGGAATTATCAAGGAAGAATTTGTAGCCGACTAGGAATTTGGGGATCATTCAAATCAGGCGGCTTGGATTACAGTGAGTAGAGGAACAGTGTCGGACATTTGGATCAAAGCTCATTCTAATTGGACACTTGCTTCAGGTAATTCCAATAGTGTATTTTGAGAAGCATATTTCTTTCCTGCAGGGCTTTTGATTGTGTCTAGTGGTGTACAGGAAGTGCCGTGTTCGCGTGTGTGTGTGTGTGTGCCATCTGTGTTCGTGTCCGGGTTGCGTCCGTGTCCTGGGTGGTGCATAAGTTCGTGTCCGGTTTCCATGCGTAATCCGTTGCTGTTGTGTTTCACTTTGATTCATGTGGAGGGATTGACAGAAGTAGCAGTTATCGAGCTTTGGGAGAATTTGATTGGTTAATTTGATTTTATATTTTATATGTATAAATTCCTGTATAATTTTCCCTGTGGATTTTGGAGATTTTGATCGTATGGTGTTCTGATTCTTCTCCAAAAATTTTGAGTTTAGCAGTTTCCTCTAAACCCTGAGTAATGTAGCCATGAGTTTCGAATGGTGTTGGATTTGAATTTGTATTTGGTGTGATTGGTTTAATGATAAGTTCATATGTTCTTTTTACTATTTCCTAGTACTGGCAAGTAGGAAATCTGTAGGTTGATTGAATCTGAGTTAGGTGTCTCAGTGGGAAGCAATAGTTGAATGTAACTTCAGTTGTACATTTTACTAAATGTTGCTTCTAAGCTCTAGCTCCATTTTTCTTAGTCTGTGTACCTGGATGGAGCCTGTAGTTTATAAATTGTTGGCTTGTGTCCGATTAGTCCCTGTGTCCAAGCTCGTGTACTAGTCATACTTGGGTGTATGGATTCATACTAGAAGGAAGGTTGCAGAACAACTAGCTAGAGTGCAGTTGCTAATTCCATTTGATTCCTAAATTTTCCTGTTTCATTTTGTATATTGTGTTGGTGGGGGGAAGTTAATTCCAATTAGACTTGAGTGTAATCTCTGTATAATACCTCGGGGAATTTAATGGGATTCTGTGAGGTCCTAATTCATCTTATTTTTTAATGTGATGGTAGTGGCAATGGTTCATGTCACACTTGGGTTATGGTATAGCTAGTTCTTATGGGTGTAGTGATATTTGTGTGAAAATAATTATTTTAAGATTAGTTTTGAGTGCATTGGACTATGGTTGTGTGAGTTCCTTGGTGAAATATGGCCAGGCAATTTTAATCATTATGATTACTTGAGAACAAATAGTATTTTCAGATATTATTTTATTATTACAGTTATTGTTATAATTGGTTTACTAGTAGAGTATGGTATCTAAGCTATCTCATTATAAATGATTTTATCCATAGAATAAGTACAGAGTTGATAAGTTTTACTTAAATATCTAAGATAGTTAAGAAGAATGGTTAATATAGATACAAAATCTAAGTAATTGATCTTAACAGACTTGTATCCATAATTCAGATGGACCTACATCCAGCTCTATTGTCTACCCGTACTTTTCCGGAGCAAGGCAAGTACTTTTCTACGATTTTGTGCATTTACATATCTTGTATCTTTCTTGTGACACATCATGACACGATATCATGTACCCCTGTACTCATGTATTCATGCTCTTGTACTTACTTGTGTCGGGTGGAAAAATATACTAGCCATGTGACCAAACCCCGGTTACTATATTCATGTAGATAGCTTAGGTCTCGCATCATGCACGCGGGCCCTAAGCCGTACCATTCATGTGCTTTCATGTCCTTACCCCTAGCCGGTCACATGGACTAGTTGTGTTTCAAATATGGTGCACTTGTCATATCTTGTACTTCAGGTTCATATTTACATTCCTGTACTTTACATTCCTGTACTTTATTTCCTGTCATTACATTCATGTACTTTTATGTTCTTTTTCTGTACTTTATAGTTCATGTTCTCCTGTACTCATTTCCATATCATGATGTTCTTGTTCATTATCTAGAACTGTACTTTGCTCCGCTCCTGACTGGATATGTTGCAGGTATACTTGCAGGATATCATTCTACCTTATGGGCCAGAGCCCGAGATTTTAGCTGAGCGGATGGAGACATAATTTAGCTAGAGGCTTCAGGTTTAGACTATTTATCTTTACTTCTAGATACTGTTTTTAGAGTTCATAGTACATTTCATTCCTGATGACTAGTACATTTATGATATATATAGAATTTTGGATTATGGTGATCATTCTGGGATCGTGCATAGATGTTGTGATTGTGTACATTGTGTTTATCTGGTTAGTTTTCCCTAGTTTAGTACAGCTTACTTCGTCGTGTCTAACGACGAAGGCTGGGCGTGTCCGACTCGTGTCCGATTATTCGAGAGCGGGTCGTGATATATTTTTAGTAGTGGCCCATGCAGGTCTATCCTAATGGTACCTAGGTATTAGTGTACTGTTGGGAGAGTTGATTAAACTAGAAAAATTGATCACAACATAGGAAAACTCGAGAAATAAGGGTATATCAGGTATATTGATATCAATAAACACTTGTTGTTTTAGGATTAGGACATTTTAACAGTTTTCTGCTTGTTAGATAGTTCAAGCACACAACACCGGAACAGTCGATCCATCTACACTTGAAGGTTTCGAGCTCACACTACCTTCTATCACTCTACTATCCCCATGGGTAGTACGCAGTTGGCGGAGATGTTTCAGGAGTTCCTTGACAACCAGAGGGAGCATGTCATCCTTTACCAAGCCAGACTTGTGGATACGCTCTCCAAGCCAGGAAGGACTTCTGATTTCCAGACTCATGGATCATTGGGATTCCCCGACACCAAGTGTATATCTTGCACCGAGGAACAGATCGAGAACCTGGAACCGCATTGAAGATCATCCAAGTCAATGAGGACCCAACTCCTCTAAAGATTGATGTCACCAACCGGGAGATTCAGTTCGTAGCACATACAACAAGATGGAAAGCTAAAGCCCAGGAGCGACATGAAGACTTATGACGAAGACAACAACTATCCTGGACCCGTAAAGCGCCGCAACACTCAGTCTGCGCTTCTTCGGTCACACCACCAGTCGCATCATCTGGAGCAGATCTCAACAACCAGTACGCCAGCAGACGTATATTCTTATCAGAGGCTCTGCGCTTCAGTCCAGTGGGAGACCCAGACCCAGATTCAGATGACGATCACCTGTAATTTCTGCCGTCGCCCATGACATCACCACAAAGAGTGCCACCAGAGACAAAGGCTACGCCTGCACTGCGGATCGCCTGCCCACCAAGTCAAGGACTGCCCAGAGGCCACTGATCATACTGCCCAAGGACGAGCACGAAGAGCACTAGAACTACAGCAAAGGAACCCGCCTCTCCAGATTCAGCAATCACATGGAGCACTACTGCATGGACCATTCTACGTCAGGACAGTTGAAGAAGATTGAAGAGATTCCAGTTTCGGAGGAATACTGAAGACAGATTGAAGACCGAAGGCTTTTCTTGCATGGTTGGAGAAAACCATGTATCCTGATTCATAATCCAGTCTTCCTTTAAATTTCTCTTAGCACTTAGATCATTCTTGAAACTTCTTATTTTCTATTTTAGAAACCTTGGTTGATGTCGAAACTTATTTCGAGATATTGTTTCCTATTTCGGCAAAACTTGTTTCAGATCCACAATTCGATAATTTTTTGAAATCCATTATTCGATACCTTGTTTCCTAGTGATGGCTCCTATTTGCAAATTTTGTTCCTTCATCAAACTTCATGTTAATTGATATTTATCGTTTTTCGAGATTTTATTTCGGAATCCTGTTCCTCATTCGAAGTCTTGTTTGAGTTTCGTCCTATTCAGGACATTGTTGAAGATTCCTTTGAAGGTTCTTGAAGATTCATTTACTATTCAAGATTGTGATTCATTCTCTATATGAGACTTTTTTCATGACTTTGATTTTATTCGAGAGTTGTTTGTCCACTACTTCGTTTCGACCTTGTCTCCTATCTAAGATTTCGCTTGTTTTATGGACATTTTTCCTATTCGCTTATTGATATTTTGTTCGTTATTCGAGCTTGCTCCTAATCAAACATTGTTTGAACCTTCACTTCTAATTAATGCTCGTTGCGATTCAGTCTATAATCGAAATATTGTATGAAGATCTTGTTTTCTATTTTGAGACTTTTATCAGATCCTTGTTTGAAATTCTATTTCTATTCATGATTTTATTCGAGAGTATTCTCTGTTCACGGCTGTGTTGCAACCTTATTTGAGATTTTTTTTGTTTTCACGATTCATAACCTTGCTTCATATTCGAGATTCTATTCAAGATTTTACTTCCTATTCGCGGCTTTGTTGATGTTGATTTTTTGAGAATTGTTTCCTATTGAAATTCTTTCAATATATTGTTCGAGACTTTGTTGCCAATTGAGATTTTGTTATACTTTGATTCATGTGCAAGATTTCTGGTCCTCGATTTGAGATTTTGTCTTGTATCTGATATTTTACTTCTATGCCACCTTTGAGACTTCGTTACCTATCCAGGATTACGTTCCAAATACGAAATCTTGTTACCATTTCGGATTTCATTTGAGGTTTTGATTACTATTAGAACTTCGATTTTCTATTTCAAAATTTAAAATTTTCCTGGTTGCCCTTTTGTACTCACTACTCTTTGATTGGATTTCGTGTTGCTTCTTAGTACCTAATAAACCCTTGTATTCTAACAGACAGGTAACCTCACCATTTTTGTGACTTGAACTATTGAAACTCATTTTGATCCCTTGAAACTTCTTTTGAAATTCCTATGGGTAAAGTTCAAAGACTATTCGATGATCTACTGTGGCGTGGTAGTTGCGCACTGCAGTCATTATCCGGATTAAGGAGACCGAAAGTTTACTGCAGCCAGCAACGCACTGGCGAGGCAGGAACTCTAAGTTGAAGTGATTTCAGACATTCATAGGTTTTCGAGTATTATTGAGATTTTATCTTATTTTTCATACCTTTGATATCTTGGGTGGTTTCGACCATGATTGTTGGAAAATGGATAAGGTTGACAGAATATTCGGTGACATATTACTATTTGAGTCACGGAGCCGAAATTCCACTGCAGTCAGATATATACTGGCGGGGTAGGGATTATAAGCAAAGTGATTTCAAATACCTATATGTTCTCGGGTATCATGGAAATTATATTTCCTTTATCATATGATTATTGGTTTTCGAAAATCACAGATCCTTGCACGTTCATCCTGATTTGATACTGTATCTCCTGAGTATTTCGTACATTTTCTCAATCAACCCTTACCAATTACCCTTCTAGTATTTTATCGTTAGATCATTGAATTCCTCAAAATTATACAATATCAGATTTTGATTCCATACTTCGTTTGTGTCTTGTCTCAACTTCGATCTAAATCATGTCTATCTGACCATGATTTTCCTATCATGTCCTAGTCCACTTGTGTTAAACTATCGATTTTTTATCGTACTTAATAGTTGTGTCTTCATGATTTTGTTCCTCTAAGTTGTAATTAAAACTTCATTCTATCTCATGCCTATTTGGTTCTTGATCATTGTTAGATCGTGTTATTCCAACTTCTTGTGTGTAATTATCGTACAGGGTCTCAAGGCTCAGAGAGCGTCTCAGAGTTGCACAGGATCGGCAGAAGCACTGGGCGAACAGCAGCAGACGGCTACTGGATTCGCAGTTGGGGATAGAATGTTCCTGAAGATCTCGCCAACCCGAGGCGTCTTTCGTTTCGGCAGAGGCAAAAAGCTCAGTCCGAGATTCATCGGACCTTTCGACGTGACAGTGCGGATTGGCGAGGTGGCATATCGACTGGCACTACCAGCTAGCTTGGAGGGAGTGCAGATGTTTTCCACGTGTCCCAGCTTCGACGCTACATTCCAGATCCGAGCCATGTGGGGGACTATTCAGAGCTAGAGGTGGGTCTGAGCTTGACATACGAGGAGCAGCCAGTGGAGATCCTTGACCGGATGGAGAAGCGCCTGCGGAACCATACTATTCCACTTGTCCGTGTCATGTGGAGACACAACTCTCCGGAAGAGTCCACATGGGAGCACGAGGGCGAGATGCGAGAGCGATACCCTAGTTTGTTTGCTTGATTGTATTCTTGTTTTCAAAATTTTAAATTCAATAAATGACTTGTGTTTGAATCTCTTTTGTGATTTTTGGGACTTATTTTATAGTTTTCGAATTTCGAGGACGAAATTTTTTAAGGGGGGAGATTTGTAACTCCACCTCCCTATTTTGAGAAATATTTTAAAAATCATTTCAAATAATAAGAGTTGTTGATTGAAAGTTTCAAATAAATAAGTTTGATTTTTAATAATAAAATATTATGATTTTTATTTTTGGAGGGAAGGAATTTGGGAGTAGGAATTTTTAAATTTAAACTTTGTTATAACTAATTTAGTGGTCTCCATTTATTTTTAAACAAATTTCTAACTGATTTATAGCAGATTTTGTAATTAGTGAAAAGGAAGAGGGCCTTTTTGCATAAAATCTATTACGGGGGGATACTTTGCAAATAATCCTAGTGGGGGGGGGGTTTGTGCAAAGTTACCAATCCTTTCTTATAATCGAAGCTGGAAGAGAGAGAGAGAGTCATTCGACTCTATTTTTCCTAATCCCTTCTTCTGCTCTCCCCCGAGCGCGCGAGCCCTAGCCCTAATTCTCGGCAGGAGCCTAAGAGGCGGCGGCGGCATCAGTAACCACCCCCACCGGCGCGATTGACTCCGACGATGGTGACAAGCCTTGATCTCGGTGGCGATGACTCGACGACGAGCCACCACGACAGTCGGCCACGACATCGACTCCGAAACCCTAGCCGATCGGAACGCTGACCGCGGCCATGGCGGAGACGGCGGCGACTGAGTCAGCAACCTCAACGGCGAGCTCTTCCTCCACCAGCGACTAATCGACGGCCAGTTCCGAAGAGGCACCATCTCGCGGCGCCAATCGACGGCCAGAGCACGTTGATCTCTCGACGATTACGGCGTACATCTCGGCGAGCTTCCAGTGGCGACATCACCTTCATTCCTCAGCGATTTTTTTCATGGGTGCACGCCGATTAGCTCTTCGATCCCGTTTCAGAACTGCACGTTCTTCCTCGTCATGGTATCGATCTTCCCCAACAGTTGGTGAGTGACGAACTCTTTCGATTTCGATTTGATCTTGATGATTTTCTAGTTTCATTAAGTGAACACATTTTTCTCTGTTCTAGAATTAGAGATCGGGAATTATCAAGGGAGAATTTGTAGTCGACTAGGAATTCGGGGATCATTCAAATCAGGCGGCCTGGATTACAGTGAGTAGAGGAACGGTGTCGGACACTTGGATCGAATCTCATTCTAATTGGACACTTGCTTCAGGTAATTCCTATAGTGTATTTTGAGAGGCGTATTTCTTTCCTGCAGGGCTTTTGATTGTGTCTAGTGGTGTACAGGAAGTGCCGTGTTCGCGTTGTGTGTGTGCCATCTGTGTTCGTGTTCGGGTTGCGTCCGTGTCCTGGGTGGTGCGTAAGTTCCTGCCCGGTTTCCACGCGTGATCCGTTGCTGTTGTGTTTCGCTTTGATTCATGTGGAGGGATTGACAGAAGTAGCAGTTGCCGGGCTTTGGGAGAATTTGATTGGTTAATTTGATTTTATATTTTTTATGTATAAATTCATGTATAATTTTCCCTGTGGATTTTGGAGATTTTGATCGTATCGTGTTCTGATTCCTCTTCAAAAAATTTGAGTTTAGCAGTTTCCTCTAAACCCTGAGTAATGTAGCCCTGAGTTTCGAATGGTGTTGGATTTGAATTTGTATTTGGTGTGATTGGTTTAATGACAAGTTCATATGTTCTTTTTACTATTTTCTAGTACTGGCAAGTAGAAAATCTGTAGGTTGATTGAATATGAGTTAGGTGTCTCAGTGGGAAGCAGTAGTTGAATGTAACTTCAGTTGTACATTTTACTGAATGTTGCTTCTGAGCTCTAGCTCCATTTTTCTTAGTCTGTGTACCTGGATAGAGCCTGTAGTTTATAAATTGTTGGCTTGTGTCCGATCAGTCCCTGTGTCCAAGCTCCTGTACTAGTCATACTTGGGTGTATGGATTCATACTAGAAGGAAGGTTGCAGAACAACTAGCTAGAGTGCAGTTGCTAATTCCATTTGATTCCTAAATTTTTCCTATTTTATTTTGTATATTGTGTTGGTGGGGGGAAGTTAATTCCAATTAGACTTGAGTGTAATCTCTGTATAATACCTTGGGGAATTTAATGGGATTCTGTGAGGTCCTGCTCCATCTTTTTTTTTATGTGATGGTAGTGGCAATGGTTCATGTCACACTTGGGTTATGGTATAGCTAGTTCTTATGGGTGTAGTGATATTTGTGTGAAAAAATTATTTTAAGATTAGTTTTGAGTGCATTGGACTATGGTTGTGTGAGTTCCTTGGTGAAATATGGCCAGACAATTTTAATCAATATGATTACTTGAGAACAAATAGTATTTTCGGATATTATTTTATTATTACAGTTATTGTTATAATTGGTTTACTAGTAGAGTATGGTATCTAAGCTATCTCATTATAAATGATTTTATCCATAGAATAAGTATAGAGTTGATAAGTTTTACTTAAAATATCTAAGATAGTTAAGAAGAATGGTTAATATAGATACAAAATCTAAGTAATTGATCTTAACAGACTTGTACCCATAATTCAGGTGGACCTACATCCAGTTCTATTGTCTACCCATACTTTTTCGGAGCAAGGCAAGTACTTTTCTACGGTTTTGTGCATTTACATATCTTGTATCTTTCTTGTGACACGTCATGACACGATATCATGTACCCCTTTACTCCTGTATTCATGTTCTTGTACTTACTTGTGACGGGTGGAAAAATACACTAGCCATATGACCAAACCCCGGTTACTATATTCATGTAGATAGCTTAGGCCTCGCATCGTGCACGCGGACCCTAAGCCGTACCATTCATGTGCTTACCCCTAGCAGGTCACATGGACTAGTTGTTTCAAACATGGTGCACTTGTCATGTCTTGTACTTCAAGTTCATAGTTACATTCCTGTACTTTATATTCCTGTACTTTATTTTCTGTACTTACATTCATGTACTTTCATGTTCTTTTCCTGTACTTTATAGTTCATGTTCTCTTGTACTCATTTCCATATCATGATGTTCTTGTTCATTACCTAGAACTGTACTTTGCTCCGCTCCTGACTGCATATGTTGTAGGATATCATTCTACCTTATGGGCCAGAGCCCGGGATTTTAGCTGAGCAGGATGAAGACATGATTTAGCTAGAGGCTTCAGGTTTAGACTATTTAGCTTTACTTCTAGATATTATTTTTAGAGTTCATAGTACATTTCATTCCTGATGACTAGTACATTTATGATATATATAGAATTGTGGATTATGGTGATCATTCTGGGATCGTGTATAGATGCTGTGATTGTGTACATTGTGTTTATCTGGTTAGTTTTTCCTAGTTTGGTACAGCTTACTTCGTCGTGTCTAACGACGAGGGCTGGGTGTGTCCGACTCGTGTCCGATTATTCGGGAGCGGGTCGTGACAAGAGCTCCTCGTATAAGTAATAAATTCTACTTTTGCGAGGAGCTTCGATTCCAACCACGAGCTCTAGATGATTCGAGCCTGCGAGAATTTTATCACCATATGATTGGGATGGTACGAATTGCTTTAATAAAATCTTTGTGTTTATGGTACTTATTTATAATTTGCCACGTCTTATATTTCAGGCTCCAAGTATTACGCAAGCAATCGAAAATCCAAATCCTGAAATGTGGAGAACAAAACTAATTGAAAATTTGAATTATATCCAAGCAGATCCGGGTCCCCCGAACCCTTCAATACATATCCCAGATGATTATCCTATAGGCAATGTTGGACAGCGACATGCACGTCCCCGAAGAAATAGATACAATGTCACGCAATCTCAAGCGCTCCCTGATAGCCCACCTCAACATGCTTACGAGGTCCCGCCTCAACAGGCTAGCCAGGGGACTTCTCAATGGACCGGCGAGGGGACTTCTCAATGGGGTGCCCAAGGGACTTCTCAATGGGGTGGAGAGCCGACTTCTCAATGGGGTGGCCAAGAGACTTCTCTATGGGATAACATATTTGCCTCCGGTCATCTTACTTATACACAAATCCAGACAACTCCATCAGTGCCGATACCTACTCAACCTGGTGATAAACAAGAAGAAGGTCGTGATGTGCCCCCAGAGAATACGACGGATAGGAGAGGCCGGCTCAATCTTAGGGAAGTTGAGCGTAGAAATTATTTGCAGGATGGCAGGGGAGGTTGATAAAATTTATGTAACATTGTAATAGTTGTTAAACTAATAGTATTCGTTCTAAAAAACGAAAAAAACCAACCGACTACAGTTCTCTTGGTTGGTTAGTACATTTCCTTCTATTGTGTCCTAATCCATTACAATTACTACATTGAAGATTTCTTGTCTATAAATCCTTTGCAATGATACGGTTCTTCTTAGGTCTTCCAGCTTTGCGTCGTAATTCTGGTACTCCAATTTCTCCTCTAACCAGGACACTTTGAAGAGTGTAGGGAACTAGAATTGGCTCCAAGTGCGACTCATATACGCTTCTTAATGCTTCTTTAGAAAAAATAGCAGGATAATAACTTTCAATATTAATATTGGCAAAATTACACGCAAAACATGCATGTACACATGAAAGACAAGTATGATACCACCTTAAACATGAACAATATTTTTCTTCTAGACGAACAACATATGTTCTATGTGTTTCATGATATGCTATTTCAAATATATAACTATCAATACTCAGTACTTGCAAGTATTGTTGTTCTCTATTGATACGTGCCATAGTTTTTAACATCTTCGGACAATAAGCTGTTTCAAGAGCTTCAGCATGTTTTTGATTTTTGTCCTGAAGTGTTATAATTTTGGCACGAACACCATCAAGTAATGTTGTTATTGGTTTATCACGCAAATTTTTTATCCAGTTATTGAAGCATTCAGCAAGGTTGGAAGTGTTAATATCTAATCTAGGACAATGTGCATAAGCTGTTATCCAGTGTGCTAGAATACGTGTTTCATTCCCTTCTACTCCAATGATCCATTTATAAACATCCAAATTTTCAACTTTAATTCTTTCAAAACAATAGTTCGCATCTGTTTCATTATAACATCTTGTAAGAGAATCTAATCTACATCGAAAATGTTTCAATCTTTCTACTGATTTCAAATTTTGTTTAAAATGCTGAATACAAAAAAATGAGACGATTTTGGAAAAGTAGCATGCATAGCATTTATTAATCATTTTTTCTTATCAGAAATAAAAAAAATTCTATTCCATGCATCAAAATACTGATCAAAAGATGTTCTAAAACAACCTAAAAACCAGCTCCAAGAATCAATGCTTTCACTTTCGGCAACAACATAAGCAATTGGATATAACTGATAGTTAGGATCATGAGCACAAGCAATAAATAAGATATCCCGATATCTAGATGAAAGAAAAGTAGCATCAGTACTAATCACAAGTAGACATCCCTTTAAAAATTTATCAATGCATGCCTTGAAACAAATAAAAATTCTTTCAAAACTATTGTGTTCATTAGTCTTTATAAAACATCTGCTACCTGGATTTGCCTTGATAATTGTAGAAGCATATCGTTCAAGACTACCGTAAGCATCGATACAACTACCATTTATTTCAGATAAAACAATTTCTCTAGCTTTCCAAGCTTTTGAATATTTGATACGTATTCGATGTTCTCTCTATATATATATATATCCTTGACAACATGCGATGGACTATACGACTGATCATCTCTAATTTTATTAAATATTTTATTTTTAATCCATACAATAGTAGCTAATAGATGACTACCTGTTGTAAGTCTACATAAGCAAGAATATTTATTTTCTAATGTAGTAATAACAAATGTCTCGCTATTACCAATAGATTTAGCGTATACTCTCAAATTACAACTAGATTCGTTACATTTATATATAATCTTATGAGCATTATTAGAAGTAGCCGAACAAGTAAAATTATGCTTAATTGCTATGTCACTAATTAAACTTATAAATTTAATACGATTTTCAAATTGTCTTCCAACAAATAATTCAGGAGTATCAACATTACCATCATTATTATCAAATTCATCATCTACATTTTCAACTAAATCATCACTATTGTCATCGTCGTCATTACCTTCATCTACTATATTTTCTTCTTCAGTGGCAAAAATAACTTGGTGAGAAGAACTAGGACCAGGACAAACATTAGTAGTTTCATTATTAAGAGCACGTCTGCTACTTATATGAGGTGGTGGAAGAGTAACAAAAATACTAATATACGGTAATTGTACATTAATTTGAAGAATAAAGGTTCATGCTTGATCACTATTTAAATTTATAGAATTAGAAGCAAAAATATGTACTAATATAAATTCATTAAAATCGATAGAAAATTGTTCGGCCATTAAATTACATAAACTACTAAACGTAATATTTCGATCTACTATAAGAACTTCAGTTAAACCTCCTTCGTAAGCTAACCCATTAAGGATGCCTCCAAGCGAGCATAAAAGTGTTACACTTTGATCCATGCTGGTGGGTGAAAGAAACACAAAGAGAACTTTCTACTTGTTCGGAATAGCAATTTGAGAGGGAGAGAAAGATGTTGAGAATTCTGAGATGGGAAGAAAATATAGACTACCATTTATAACAATGAAATGAAAGAGCTGTTGTAAAAGAAAGTAGTCGTTGGAGTAAAAAAATATAGTCGTTGAAGTAGCCGTTGTAATTGAAATAGCATGTTAAAAAATCGACTAAAAAATTCAACTAAAAAAAATCGACTAAAAAAACAAACTAAAAAAAACCGACTAAAAAAACCAATCCAAACCACCAAAGCTCCACTCTCCTCTTCAAAATATACAAAAAAATATAAAATGAGTGATTTTCGACAGTCAGACTGGCGGGGAATTTGGTGTCCAAATTCTGCCAGTTCGTCTGTCGGAAAAGTCTTGTTTTGAAAATTATTGCAAACATGTTACTTCCAGTACAATTTTATAAAAAATTGCTACTCTACAACAAATTTTCTGATATAACAAATGTGTGAATAATTTTTAATATAATTTAAGCACGATAACAACTTTGAATTCGGTTCATTAAACAATATAATATTTCAACCGAAAACACCAAAACCATTACTCGGGTCCGATTCCATTTTGACTAATTTCTATTCGATTTTGTCCTACTTTGTTTCACTAAACCAAAAAGACCCCACGACTAGTGCGAGGACCCCAAAATGAGCCACGATGTTACTGCATCGCATATCAAATCGGTTTACCAAGACACCGAAACAGAAATACGGTGTTTCTGAACAAAAAAATTGGGATGGCTCTGGACCTCTGGTGCCGAGCGCCAATCCACGGAACAAAAATTAGTCAATGCGGAGAGGGAGAGGGGGAGCGCCATGGTAACAAAAAAACAAAAAAGGGGGCAGGACTGAGAGGGGGTAGTGTGTGTGTGCAGGCAAACAGTACCAGTCCACTGTCCATCCATGCCCTCAGGTTCCTTGTCATCATCATCATGTCTCTCTCTCTCACATTCACTTTCGCAGCTGCTACTTGCACTCATTCATTCAATTCATTCACATTCAGTCACAAACAAACACGCAGTACCTAGCCTAGCCTAGCCTGCCTAGGACTGGGAGTCTCTGCCCCCCCCCAGCCGTGTGGCTGTGTTTTATTTTTATTTCTGTTGTTGAGTTTTTGTTGGCATTTCTCTCAAAGAGGAGAAGAGATGCCGAGACCAGGGCCGAGGCCCTACGAGTGCGTTCGGAGGGCATGGCACAGCGACCGCCACCAGCCCGTCAGGGGATCCCTCATCCAAGAGATCTTCAGGTCTTTTTCCTAAACTTTTTCATCCTTGCTTTCTTTCTTTTTCCTTATTCCATTTCATTCAGTTCGATTCAAGTCAATTCTAGAGTGGCCAACCAAGTGCACAACCCGCGCACGCAGAAGAACAAGGAGTGGCAGGAGAAGATGCCCATGGTGGTCCTCAAGGCCGAGGAGGTCATGTACTCGAAAGCCAACTCTGAGGTTAGTAAGGGGGTCACAATTGCCTGCTTGCTAAATTCCCCAAAATTTTCTTTTCCCAAAGCCCGTTTCGAAAATTTCAGGCAGAGTACATGGACCTGAAGACGCTGTGGGAGCGGACTAACGACGCCATCGATACCATCATCCGCAGGGACGACACGACCGAGGCGGAAGGAGACCTCCTGCAACCCTGCATCGAAGGTACCTTACCTACCTAGTTACTTGTACCCTTCCTTTAACTTCATTATGCTGCTGCCTTCTTTCTTTATATCAATTGGGTATATTATGCATTGTTTGTTAAAATTGCTACATTTTGGAATTTTATTGGGATTGCTTTGGTTAGGGCTCAAAACCAAGTAAATATGTATGCGAGAGGACACATACAAGACTAACTAAGAAAACTAAAATAACTAGACAACATTAAGATGAACTATAATATGACACTATTCTTGACTCCTTCCTCCCCATCAAATTCATGACGTGTCTTCCTGCGAGAGTTTGCGAAGTAAGAAAAAAGTGGCATTGTGGACATAGATAGAAATTGTACAATGACACCGTTCTTAATATCCCTCCCTTCAAACTCGCAATGTGTTTGCCAACGGGAGTTTGCAAAAGTAAGAAAAATAAACAAGTGTCATCAGAGGTAGTTAACCTGAAGAGGCTCAGTTGGGGCAATGACATGGATAAACATGTCACCATCTCTAGAAGATTAAAGACATGCAGTGGGGCAACACCCCCTTGCTCGTAAGGCGGGGGTTCACGGGCAGTAGTCCCTTGGATTCTTTTTTTTGGGTATAAGTGTCCGTACAGGAGTAGGATGAGTTCGGTCTGTACATTAATTAGTAGAGGTAGTTAACCTGCAGATGTTTAATTGGGACAATGTCATGGATGAGCATATCACCGTGTTTGGAAGATCAAAGTCATGTGGTGGGGCAACACCCCCTTGCTCGTAAGGCAGGGGTTTAGGGGCGGTAGTCCCTTAGATTTTTATTTATTTATATGTGTCCGTACATGAGTAGGATGAGTTCGGTCCGTACATTAATTAGTAGGGGTAGTCCGGTAAATATATTGAAGTCGGTGGTCGTCGTAATCTCTTGTTATAAATATGCTGCAATTTAATTGTAACTCTCTCAAAATAATAAAATAACTTGAGTGCTGCCATGGACATAGGAGAAGACAAATCTCTGAACCACGTTAAATCTTATCTTTGTGATCGTTCTTTTTCATTGTTGGTACTACGTTCATAAAACGTCAGACGCCATAGGCCAACAATGGTGCTGATATGCTTCTTCAAAACATCACGTGCTTGAAAATGCTAAAGTGTGGCCAAATATGTGTTTGGAGGTTGTAGAATCATGTTCTCTCTCAAATTGATGGCTACTGTCGTGGGTCGTCCTGGACCCTGGGATTGAGTCGATCACATGGATGAGGGGAGCGTGGTGGGAGCTGTTACGTCGAGAGGATGGCCACCAAAATGGTGAAGGGAAGCTAGATCAATGTCGATTGGACTAGTAGGCAAAGGTCGTCGAAGAAGAGATCGGTCGGGGTGCTTGGCCATAGTTGCCATGAACACAACATGTCTTAGTTCGTCATGGGAATCTGGTATGGATACATTACTCATCTACTACGATGGTTCAATGGGAGTAGGTTCAGCTGGATCACCATTCGGATCGTGGTAGCTTTTAGTGCTTTACTTGGTCCGTTAATAATATTTCATAAATTTATTAGTAATTTTGATTGTTGACTCAACTGAGAAATTATGAGGCAAAAACTCATATGCTACCAATCCAAACAATTTAGAATCATGATAACCTATCTTGTTTACAGTCCTGATGACTCCTTGTGAATAATAGTTTGTTGTGTTATTAGTATTAGAATCACATTGACCCATCTTGTTTCTACTTACCTATCTTACCTAGTTTGCTCAGAAGCTGGCCGATAATTCCATTATGTAAGTTACATATTTTTTGGATCATTATATGTATCATTCCTGATGATCGCGAACCAAACAAACCCAGGTCAGAAAAGAAAATCGTTAACTGGGTCAGAAGACCGGAACTTAGTTAGAGGGGGTATGAGTGTTCCCAATAACTATGGCTCAGGCCATGAGTTGATCAGAGTCAAGCGACTGTAGAGATGGAAGAGCCGAATTTGGAGTTTATCCCAATAAGCAGGTATGAGTATGATAAAGGAGTGGGTTGAGTTAACATGTCAAGGAGGGAGTTCTATAACGAGGCACTAGGCGATGGAGGTTTGTCAAGATCGATATTGTGGGGAAGGATTCCACAATTGTTGCAAATTCATGGAGAGATGCGGAATGTGGGTGATGGGAAACAAATTTAAATTTTATGTTATCTTTTAGTTAATTTTGGTTATTTTAGATAGAGATTGATTTTATCTGTTCTGCAGTTATGATTTAAGTGATCTTCGCGATAAGTCTTTAGAGATTGACTTTATTTTTTATTTATTTCTTGAGAGCCTATAAATAGTTTGTAACTTCATAAATTATTCATCAAAGAATTGAAGAATGAGAAATCTATGAGTTTGTATGATGCGATGCCAAAACCCTAAAGTGAATCTCTCTATCTTATCTCCTTCTTCGTCTCCGAGGTTAACCAAAAACTATTCCAAATCGGGTATTCCTAATTATTATTTTTGCCTTTTTATTATAATTATTTGTGATAAATTTATAATAGCTGATCATTCACGTTTCATTTAAAGCTTCCGCTCCCAATTTTCTTAAATTCTATAATTTTATACCAATCATATTTCTTCTAGGCCTTTGTGCCGCGTTAAATTGGTATCAGCGTGCTAGTTTAAGAATATCTTTTTCATTCATATGTAAAGACCTAGGGAGCAATTAAAATTAAATATGGATCATGAAGAGTTTATTAAAAAGGTTAAGGATCTTTTAGATTCTAAACGTGATAAACTTGTAAAAGCTATATATGACAATCATGGTGTTAGGGAAAAGACTAGTATTGATACACTAATAGAGTCCATACCAGAGCCAGCAATATCCTTAGAGTATCAATTTATTGAATCTAACGAACCTAAAATAGTGAATTTATTTACACAAGTAGAGTTTAATTCGGAGTCAACCACATCGTTAGAGTATCCGTTGAACCTATCATAATTAAGACACAAAATAGGTTTGTTGTTAAAACTAAGTCTAAATCTAAAACAAAAATCAATTTTGACATTTATATATATCATCCCTAGAAGAATTAAATAGGTCTGATTATTCCAATAAATTTAATTAACTTATTGAGTCTTCTAAATATTTTGAACGTGTCCCAATAATCAAATCCTTGATCAATTTTTATTATTCTTTTATTACAAATAATCATAATAGTTTGCAGGAAATAATAATTGTTTGTAGGGTTGATTATTTTACTTCTTTGGATGCACGAAGACAACAACCATCTATAAAGGTGTTTGATGTTATTTGCTAAGCAGATATTCTGCTTCTTCCATCTCCACAACCACCGGTGCCGTCGTGGAGTTTCGTTGCCTTTTCAGAAGTCTTTATATTGACTAAACTACTAATTCAGAGGCCTCCATTATGGCCAATTTGGAGGACATCACCACGAGTATAATTCTCGAATTTCATGTTTACATGATTCACCAGTAGGTGAACTTTTCAAAGCAGTTGAGAATGATTGGAAACAAATTTAGATTTTCTGTTATTTTTTAGTTTTTTTGGTTTATTTTAGATAGATATTGCTTTTATCTATTTTATCAGTTATGATTTAAGTTATCTTCGGGATAAGACTTTAGAGATTGGCTTTATCTTCTTTTTATTTCTTGAGAGCCTATAAATAGTCTGTAAGTTCATAAATTATTCATCGAAGAATTGAAGAATGAGAAATCTATTTTGATACCAAAACCTTAAAGTGAATCTCTCTATGTTATCTCCTTCTCCGCCTCTGGCGTTACCAACATATCATTTCAAATCAGAAATAATTATTATTTATGTCCTATTAAATTATTTGTGATAAATTTATAATAATTGATCGTTCACGTTTCATTTAAAGTTTTTGTTCCCAATTTTCCTAAATTCTCAAATTTTATACTAATCATATTTTTCTAGGTTTTTAGCAGGGGTAATGGAAATGATGTCGGATACAATGTAGTCAAACTTAGCACGCTCAAATTTCAATGGATAGGAATAACTACGTCATCCGAAGTTGACTTCATTGGTTGTTCGAATTTACGAGCAAACCTGAATTCACAGAGGTGCTTGAATCTACAAGCCCTTGGAGTCCATGAAGATTAAGAGAGAAGTCTTCCAGAAAAAAAATTAATATTCAAGATTCATCCTAATGGATCTACAAGCAGCTATATATAACCTTACATTTATGGCAAGAAAAGAAAACATATTATAGACCAAATGACTAAACGACTTTAATGCCCAAACAATGCATGGTCAACCATGTAAGAGTTGTTACAAATGAAACTAGTCAACTAGGGCTTGAGTCCATACTTTAGAACTGGGCGGTCTACTCTCTGCGCACTTCTCGATTAATTTCCAAATAGAGGGTTGTTTCCCCACATCAATCCGTAAGGAGCTTCATTCATGTGTTGGAAGAGGAGTGGACAATGTTGTGCGAGGAAGTGTAGTTGGCCAGAGAGTGGTCGTAGGGCTTGAAGATGCTCGTAGCGGTCAGAGCGATAAAGTCAGCGTAGTCTTCAGAGTGAAAACTATGGAAGCTGTTAAAATGAGAATGCAACTGATGTTTTGCTCTGATACTACACGCGAAACTTGTCCAACACAGAAGACACAAGAGTGTTGTTGGAAGGAATGCTCTTCATGGCATTTCTTCGAACACATAGGGATAGTAGACGAGTAATGGAAGACAACGATGACAAAATCCAGAAATAAGAGGTCCAAGAGAGACATGTGAAGGCATCAGATAATCTGATGCAACTAGAATTGCTGGTGTTTGCGAGAAGATGCGAACACTAAAGAGAATAAATAGAGGATGAGAAAGGAGTCGACGACGGAAGGACTCAGAAGTTGTAGTTTCGTACGTGGCAAGACCGTCAGAGATTGATAGATCTAGAATGGAGTTTGAAGCTGGTCCAGGAGAGGTCAGACACGGCTTCCGCGAGGCTGAAGCTGCAAGCACTGAATGCAGTATGGAGCTTGAAGGTGAATTGTCTGTTGAGGGGGTCCTGGGCTATTTTCTTGGTGAGGACTATGATGACAGGGACCGCGTCACCTATACATATCATGTATTGGTCCTTGAAGTAGCGTTAAGCTTAGCAATATTGGGTGATACCGATGCGTATCTTCCTTATCGTGTCATTCTGATTCAATACTGACCGCTACCAATACCGGCCATTAAAATGAGAAAAGAGAAATATGGACAAAACTGTGTTGACAAATGATTTGACGTTTTGAAGATCTATGTGCTACAGTGTGAAAATTCCTTATCGACATTCTATGACCATTTCATTTGTCGAAGTTGTATATTTACAGATTCACATCATCCATCATTTTTAATTCTATTCCATTTAAAGATAACAAAAACTAACAAATAATACATTCAATTATACCTAAATATCTGAAATATTATCCACTTTTTAGTAATAGCTATTGTTAGTTTTGAAAAAAAAACAACTCCGAAACTTCAATGCAGAACCTCCGGGATTGTCGAAACCATTGATAACGACAATCATAAGAAGGGTCCAGAACTGATTTTAGATACCGATACCAGGAACCTTGCCAGAGATGAGTGGAGGCCATAGCTTGGGCCTGTCAATGGTAACCGATAACTTGTTAGCTAAAAGCCGGTTTGGGTGTAAACATAAAACCCTGAGTTGGTTTCCGATCAGGTTCAGGTACAACATTTGAAATCCAAAAATTTAGGGTATGGTTCTGATTTGGATTAAATACAAAAATGTTCTTTGTGAACATAGATTGTATTTGGCCAATTGGTAATGGCTTTCAGATAATCTATACAAGCCACAATGTTTTTTTTTTTATGTATAATACTCGATCTCTTTGGGTTCGACACAGATTTGGAAACCTGAAATGTTGAAGAAGCCAAGTTTAGCAGGCAGATGCAAGGAGCTTAGAAGTTCTTTTGAGTTGCTTTGGGCAGGTCAGTAGAAGTGGCACGGCGAGGTTGTGCTAGAGGCAACAGTTGTCAACGAGAATGGAGGTACTTGTCGAGGAACAAGAGGTTGGTAGTAACTAAATTTTAGGTTGGGAACAGGAGACCACATGTTGTCTAGCACCGCTTCTTGGTTGGTAGTGTTGCGGGTGGTTGCGAACTGGCCTGAGGCTGTAGAAGACCTAGGTGGCTGTGGCCGCTAGGCGGAAAGCAACGGGAGGTCTTGTCGCTCCTCTGGGTCGAGGGAAAGGTCCAGGGATCATTGGCGAGGCGAGGGGATGAGAGACCACGGAGGTCAGAGTTGAGTCAGGTTCAGTCCAGTTATGGGAGCAACATGTCACGGACTTAGTGTTTTTTCTTACACTTCGTCCTGTGTGACACACAAGCTTCTTCCTCAAAGACCTGTGCAAGCCTTTCTCGAACGAACTTTTAGTAGATTGCTAAGAAAAGAGAGTAGTGGAGCAAGATTGGAAACTTGATAAAACTTTACTATATTGAAAGAAGCTTACAAGATTCGGTGGTGAGGAGAAAATGAGTCTCCAACTTATTTATAGGGCCTCAAGGGCCGTACAAGAATGTTCCAGAATATTACAAGTAACTTGTAAGAAACTTCTAGATTATAGATATTTACAAAGAAGATTCTAGAATTTCTAGAAATCTAAAGAATGTGCATGAGAATTCAAGAATGACTCGACCACTTTCTGGAGAATTTGAAAGCTTCCAGCTAAACCTCTACCCAGTGAGGGTTATGCAGGCATTTCAGTGGGACGAAAAATTATGTGCATAATATTCTTCACCACCTATCCCCCACATATTGTTTGACATCCTCGTCATACTTCCGCTGAGAAATTTTTGGATCTTGTCCTCGAACTAATGCAACGTGTCAGCACGCTCCCATCTAGACTCGTCGTACGACATTTCCTTCCACTTGATAAGATACTCCATATACGTGGAAATGCCTCATCGGCAAATGGTCTTTGAATCAAGAAACTTCCGCTTCTTTGTCGAATGTCGTAGTCATTGTCATAGTGGGTCGCTTCGAAAATACACATTGAGGGTTCTCCAAGTCTGCATGATAAGGCTTGAGGCAACTTGCATGGAAGACAGGATGAATTTTCAGCTTGATGGGAAGTTTGAGATTGTAGGCAACTTTACCCACCTTCTTAAAAACTGAGAAGGTTCATACTTGCGAATCAGTCCCTTATGCACCTTACGGGACACCTTAAACTGCTGCGGTTGAAACTTGATCATCACCAAGTCCCTTTGTATTCGGCTGGCCTTCGCTTGGCATCGGCCTATTTCTTCATCTTGCGCGCAACTTTTGCTAGAAATGTCTTAGCAATATCTGCCTTCTCTTTGAAATTCGAGTCAAACTAGTTAGCATCAGGACTTTTGTCTAATGTCCCCGTACTCAGCGTGTGCGGGGAAGACGGCTGTCAACCCATTACCAACTCGAACATGTTGCTATGGGACGACTAAGGGTCTGCTTGGATGTTTTATGCAATTTCTTTCTGAAAACAGTTTTCAGAGATGTTATAAAATTGTGAACATACAGATTCTGAATTTGCTTTTGGTTATTTTCATCTGAAAAATAGTTTTCTGAAAAAAAGTAATACTTTTATTTGGTAAAATTTTTCCAGCAAATATTTTTTTAGTCTGAGTTTCTGTGTCCTGTGTCACAATTGAGTTTCCATCTCTGTGTCCTGTGTCCCACCCCCACCAACCACCACCACCACCACCACCACCACCACCAATCCTCCCTTAGGAGTTCGGTCCAGTCGACTACCTCGAGGCGGTCGAGGCTGAAACTTCGTCCGGCATGTGGCCTCCGGCGTCGGCACGTGGCCCCGCGGTCGTTGGCGGAGGGGGTGAACGTCGTAGGGGCCTCACCAGTCGAAGACCTCGCACTGGTCGGTGAGCGCGTGGTCGGGGCGGTGGTGCCCCTGGCTGAGTTGGCCTCACCGTGGGAGCGGCAGGAGAGGGCCTCCGAGTGGTGACGCGCAGGTCCAGTCCCTCTTCGTCGTCGAGGTTCAGTCCCTCTTCGTCGTCGAGGTCGAGTCCCCTCCATCATCGGCAACCCCTCTCCACCATGTTGGCAACCCCTCCAGAACTTCGTCGTCGAGGAGTCCGACCATCTAAGAGAGGGAGTGGGAGGAGTCTGTGGGGGAGTGGAAGAGTTTAATGAGAAGGAGATGGAGTGAACGGTCTCCAAAAAATATTTCTACTGAAAAATTATAATGACGAAGAGAGAGAGAGAGAGAGAGGAAAAGAGACGAGATGTGCTCTTAGAAAGTAGCTCTTTTTGCTTTTGGGAAGTGATGTTTAAACATTAGTTTTGGGACATTGATTTCTGAAATCAATTTTTTGAATGTGTCAATCCAAAGAGAGTTTTGGGCACATCTAACACTAAATCTGAGTTTAAACGTCTAACCAAACGCATCCTAACTCATTTGGAGATTATAGCAGAATTGAAAAATGTCTAGGTTATCCACCCAATTCTGCTGGTTGGCACTCACAAAGTCCGACATGTACCTATCGAGCGCTTCGTCTGTCCGTCCGTCGGTGGATGAAAACTAGTCGAGAAGTGTAGATCTGATCCTAGGATCTTGTACACCTTTGTCCATAATTTTTCCGTGAAGTCAGGGTTTCGCGCTGATAATGCTCTCATGTATGTCCCAGAACTTCACCAAGTGGGATATGACAAGCGCACGACCTCCTCTATAGTATAGTCCGTCAATGCACCTATGAAGGTCCCTTGGAAAATCGATCTACCACCACGAGGATAGATTCAAGTGTCCCCACCTTAGGTAATGTGGAGATGAAATTCATCGAAATACTCTCCTACGGTCGACTCGACATAGGGAAGAGGTTCAAGTTGGTTGTCGCGTCACTGATGATATTTGTCTTGCTGGCACACAAGACAAGTGTGTACTTAATATTCCATATCCCTGTGTATGTGAGGCCAATAGTATGCGGCCTCCAATAACACAAACGTCCTCTTTTAATCCGGATGTCTAGTCAACTTGGTGTCATTGCATTCTATAAGTAGCTATTTGTGCAAGCCACCTCACTTGGGTACGATCACTTTGTCGTCCTTTGTATAGAGACGCACATCCCTTAACCAATTGCCTTCGTGAGCAAGCTTTACCAAAGCCTATGTCAATGGGTCCTCGATTATATCTATCCCGACACACTAAGTATGTCTCCTTTAAGGAAGCACACCGTTGCTAGCTCGGCTTTCCTGCTGAGTGCATCAGCCACGTGGTTCTCCTTGTCCGGCTTTATCGTAGCTTTATGTCGAACTCGGCGAAGAAGTCTTCCCACCTTGCTTGCTTGGGAGATAACTTCCGAGTCTGGAAGTAGTTCATAGAGACACTGTCCATCATCACCATGAACTTAGTACCAAGGAGATAGTGACGCCACGTCCGCAATTAATGCAATATTGCGGTCATCCCCTTCTGTTGCACCGTATAGCTTTGTTCCGTGTCATTCAACTTGTGGCTCTCGAACGTAATGGGGGTGTCATTCTTGCACCAATACCATACCGATAGCGAAGTCGAATGCGTTAGTATTAGTATGCACCTTGAACGGCTTGGAGTAATTCGGCAAAGAGAGAATCGGTTCCTCGCTCTGTCGCTCACTACCCTCTTTAGTGCATCAAAGGCCTTCTCGCATTTGGACGTCCAACTTCACGTCCGATCCTTCTGCAACAAGTCTATGAGAGGTGCGGCAATGCGGAATATCCTCGAATGAACTGCTGATAGTAGTTCGTCAGACTTAGAAATGATCACAGCTTCGTTGACCTGGTGGGAGTTTTACACTCCCGTATGACCTGGACATTCGTCTCGTCCATCCACAGCTTGTCACGTTCGATCCAATGTCCCAAGAATGACACCTTCTCTTGAACAAAGGGACATTTCTCCTGCTTGACGAATAGTTAGTTTTCTCTTAGCACTGGAAAACTGCCTTTTAGTGTTCAACATGCTCCTCCATCAAGTTTGAGTACACGACTATATTGTGGACGTATGCCACAACGAATCGATCGAGAGAGGGGAGAGAGCTTGTTCATCAAAGTACAAAATATTGTGGGAGCATTTGTTAGTCCAAAAGGCATGACTAAAAATTCGTAAGCTCCATACCTTGTGACACATAATCTTGGCCTCGTCCCTTTCGGCTATTTGTATCTGATAATATCCTGTGTGCCGATCCAGTTTGGAGAAGTATCTCGCTTCTTCTAATTAATCGAACAAGTGTGCCACTAACGGGATAGGATATTTTTTTACGATAACCTTGTTAAGTGCACGGTAGTCTCGATGCACAATCTTCTTTTGAAACAATACTGGTACACCGAGCGAGATCTCGGACGGCCTAATGAATCCCGTATCGATTAGCTCATTTAGTTGCTTCTTTAACTCATCGAGCTCTGGCGGTGCCATGCGATATAGGACCATGGCGGACAACTTAGTGTTCGGCTCCAACTCATTAGCGTGATCTATCTCACTCTGCGGAGGTAGCCTCTTTGGAAGCTTTTGCAGCATGACATCCTCGAACTACGTGAGGACGTCGCTAATCGCCTATGGAAGATCTTCATGTACAAATGTTTCTTCCGTCTTAAGTATCGTCACGTAGGTCGTCTTTCCGTATTTGACACCCTTCTTGAGTTGGATGGCGGAGAGAGCTTTCCTCTTCGTAGACTCGTCTCGTACAACATTCACCATGTACGATGAGTCCTCTTCCATAATCCTGACGACTCCTAAATGTTGTTTTGGAATTGCTTTTGCAGAAGGAAATCCATACCTAGGATCATCTTGAAGTCGTTGAGCGGTGTGGTCATAAGACTGGTAACTCCTGTCCAGTCTCCTACCTCTATCTTTACTCCATTGGTCACCCCATACACGGGACAAGCCGATGAGTTGATTGTCTTTATGTTGCTCGAGTCCTTCTTTAGCACCAGACCCAAGTATTGGACATCCGCGTTCAAAATGAAGTTATGTGTTGGCCCCATGTCGACTATCTCCCTCGTACTCTGTTGATCTTCACATCCACGTACATGAGTTCTTAACTCGAGGCTTTGGCCATGATGGACTTGCTCTTCAAGGCATTGAGCAACCGTAGGGCTCCATTTGAACCCCCATCCTTGGTTCCTCGGCCTCGTCTTGGCGCGCGTTCACTCGCTTACCTTTGTTTTTGCAGTCGCGTGCAAAGTGATTACCTCCACACACGAAGCACTTAACTTTGTGCTCTGTCTGAGGCTTTGCATGCTGATTGTCCTTCGATAGGGCCTTCTTTCCATTGCCTTTATTCTCTATCCCATCATTGGCCTTGGTGGTGGGCTTTGGCTTGGGCTTGGACTTGGACTTGGACGTATTGCTCTGTTGATATTCCATACGCTTCTCGGCTTCTCGGTCGCTGAGACGATAGTGTTCAGATCTTGGATATGCTGCCTCTGCAACTCTTGCGCAGCCCACGGTTGCAGATCGTTAAGAAAGAAAAATAGGCGGTCCTCTTGGCCTATGTTAGTGATAGCAAGCATGAAACGAGTGATCTACACAACATACTTCTTGATTGACCCAGTGTGTTTGAGTTGCTGCATGCTCCTCCTCGCAATGAACTAGACGTTCTCCAGATAGAACTAGGTCTTCATCTCCTTCTTTAGATCCTCTCAAGTCTCGATCGAGCACAAACACTTCTCTTTTTCCATGCACCTATGATGCCACAATAACATAGCATTATTGGTAAAATAAAGAAACAATATTTACCTTATCGGCCTCATTCTCGATGCGAATCGCCTTAAGGTACTGTTTGATGTTCCATATGAAGCTATCCACCTCTTTCGCATCTCTGACACTGTTGAAGAATTTTGGCTCGGGGTATTTCACCTTTGGTATCGTGTCCCTACTCGAAGACCCACTATTGGCAATAGCTTTCTCGAGAATTGTGGTCTTTTGTCTTGAGTTCTTTGTGCAATTCCGCAATCTCCATGCGAGCCACTTTGCGTTCCTCGCAAGCCGCCTTGCTTTCCTTCTCGAACTCGGCCCGCAACTCATGAAGTTGCCTAGGAATAGTATCATGGCATTGGCAACACCACTTTCCAATCCATGAGAGAACTCCTTGCAAGCCGCTTGGTTTTGCTAACTTGCATCTCCACGTCTGTCACACCCTTTTCCAAGAGCTCCATGCAGGACACCAACTCTCCAAGGACATGCTCCAACGTTGGCTCCTTGTTTTTTTTCCTTCTTTGTGATCTTGGCTTTCTCCTTGGACGATGCAGAACTCTCTTCGGACGATCTCCAATGTTGACATGACAACGATCGACCTTTGCTCTCATACCACTTGTCACGAACTTTGTGTTTTTTTCACACTCGACCCGTGCAACGCACAAGTTTCCTCCTCGAAGACCCGTGCAAGTCTTTTCCGAACGAACTTTAGCTAAATGCTAAGAAAAGAGACTAGTGGAGCAAGAGTGGAAACTTAAAAAAACTTCACTATATTTGAAAGAAGCTTACATTACTCGGTGGTGATGAGAAAATAAGACTCCCATTTATTTATTGAGCCTCACGGGCCTAACAAGAAAGTTCCAGAATATTACAAGAAACTTCTAGGTCATAGATATTTACAGAAAAGATTCTAAAACTTCTAGAAAGCTAAAGGGACTTCGTGGGACTTCAATAAGACTCCACCACCTTCTGGAGAATTCCGGAAGCTTTTTGCTACACCCATGTTCAGTGAGAATTATGCAGGCAATCTCGGTGGGACGGAAAATTCTGTGCATAAGAAACAAGAGAAGTAGAGGACGTTCAGGTGGTGGAGGAGATGTTAGCCAACTGTGATGGTGAGGAATGTGCAAGCTGCAGAGTACAGTAGGTTTTTGTTATTTTGATGTAGAGAGGAAGGGGGAGGTGTTTGTGGAGGGACCAAAACATTAGGTTAGGTGATGAAAGTAGAGAGGTTTAAAAAGATAAAGAGGAAGAAGCCAAGGAATGTGAGAGGTGTTTGGATTCCCCATGATGATCACCTTGTGACCAAAAAAAGTGATGCCACTCATTCAAAAAGGATTTACTCTAAAATAAACTCAGTTCACAGGGAAAAAAATTCCAAAGATAATAGGAAAGAGTGGCCATGCCGGAAGAAGAACGAAGGGGTGGAGAGGGTCTGATCCAGTTATATTTTTTTAGTAATCAAGCAATTATCACTAGTATGGGATCATTTTATTGGTTGAGTAGAATTGGGTTTAAGCGAATGTAATTTATGGGTGTGAGGCAGGATGGAGCTGGGGTTTGATGAGGGATTTGGGGAAGTTTCTGGCATGAGATAAATGGAGGCTATGGGTTGGAGAAGATGACTGCTAGGGCTTGCCGAGGAATTAGGGTTTGATTAAATCAAGGGCTAGGATGGATTGGTTTTGGTGGGGAGTGGAGCTCTAATGTCTGGATCAATCCTCCTCTGGAAAGGATCAAGTCTGCTGTGTTACCAGGCTGAGACTACATTTTGGCTAATGTTGGGATATTGCTTTGCTCCTGACAAAAGTTATATATAAGAGGATACATCTGAGGCTATCTACTCTATCCAATGTGGACTAACGAGTGAATACAAATAACTAAAGAGCATTAAAAATAAACTATGACAATGACACTATTCTTAACAATCGACATACACTATCATTGTAATTGGCTTTTCAATTTCTTCTCTGATATTTCTTTTGCGTACATGGAACCACCCACTTTTGAAGCTTTAAGAGAGGCTTGAGTGAGCAATACGAGCAGGAATTACTGTGTAATGTGATTGCATTTATCATTTTTTTTTTAAAATTCTTCTTATTCTGTTGTGTGTTTCACTTTTACTTTTACTCTTCAGCGGCACTTAATCTGGGCTGCATTCCAAGAAGAGCTTCGAGGAGCCAGCACCACAACAATCCCGGCTGTTATTTGAGCTCCACAACCGGAGGAGAATCCACTACTGCTGCTGCTTCCTTCCTTAAGATTCCGGACATTAACATGTTGGTAGGCAAACACCTGGGATCCTCTACCTGTTCGTTGCCACGCCCACCTCCTATCCTTTACCCAGGCAGTGCAACGATTCCTTTTCCATCTCAGTTTGAAACATGGACCGTTGCTGGTGTAAATCACTCCGACTCCAATGTTCTCTCTCTTGTGCCTGATGCTGGTTTTGGACCAAATGATCCCATCTCTGTTTCTGCCCCCTCCCCGGACACTATAGTCCCTTGGCAAAGTACGATAGGTCTGTCTGTGCCTGTGGGAACATATACCTGGCCGAGATTTGGTTGTGTATACCCCTTATGTTACAACGATGAGCAACCTAATCCGAGTACCCATCTACCTTTTCTAAAACCTCCAGAACCAAGCACAAGTGCTATCCCAGTGCCTTGCCTTCCATCCATTTGTGAGGCTGGAATGGATTGCCTACACAACTTCCTTTGCTTAGATAACGCTGCGGGTGCTTCAAACACAAGTTCCAATTTTGAGGAGGGATCCGAGAACCGTCCCGGAGTCGTATGTGATTTGTCGTTGCGCTTGGGACTTTCTCCACCTCCATCCTTGGATGCCAAAAGTGTTTGGACTCAAGAGGTCGAAGATGTGGGTTCGAGCAGTTCTTATAACAACGGAAGCAAATTCTCTTGCCCTTCACGTAGTAGAACAAGAGTGATAAACTTTGGTAGTTCCTTCTCATCTTCAAAGGACGAAGGCTGTGATTTTTTCCTTGTAGGCGCTACTGATGGTCCTCTGGAATCGTGCTCAAGTCAAAGGAGCTCTGGACGATTTGGGTGCTTCTGAAAAGGCAGCACGAGGAATCTGTTTGTTGGTTCTTTGATGTCAATTAATGCTGTTCGAGGCAGAATACTACAATAATCTGTTACTCAAGCAGAAAGGAGCTTGCAGATTCAAGCGAAAGCCCCAGTACTGCTTGCTTGCAGATGTCAACCTAACCTGTTGTGAGAGGACTTATTGACACCGTTGTTTTTAAATATCTAGCTTGCGGCACTTTGACCTCGAAAAATCATTTGTAGAATTATGTAATATATGCCCTGGCCATGTGAGAGCTCCAGATATGTTATGATCAGAAACTATCTACAGAATCATTACTCATTATGTGATCAGGAGCAACATTGTCGAATTGTTAAGTTTATGTAGTGATATATCATTTTCTCATTGCATAAGAACATCTTAGTTGTCACAACATTTAAATTTAAGGGATGTGTGCAGTCTATCATGTGAAAAAAACAGCTTATGCCTGCAGTTTGGAACATTATCCATAAGTCAATAGGTGATAGCATGGTTTTTTTCCCAGCCATTATCTAGTTCGAATTTCTGGATTCCAGTAATGAGAGTACCCAGATTATGGTGGGATGACCATGACAAATCGATAAATCTTCCAAGTGTGTTCTTCTGCCAACTTTTGATATTGAAATATGGTTAGCAAGAATTAACTGTAGATCGATTGTATCTGAAGAAATTTTGATCTAATTTCAGCATTTCTTTACTGCACTCTGCACATTACTTCAGGGCTAATAATGCAATGTGTAGGGGTTTTTGAAATTGGTCTCTAGAAATGGTCTCACATCCATGTGACGACCCCAAGATTGTATTTCAATATAAGATTTTTCTTTTTATTGACTTCTACACGTGTGGAGTGGTAGTTCATTTGGTTGGTATGGTAGGATATTTTCCTATAGGAAAAGGTTCAATGCCTCCAAGAAATATTTGTGTTTCTGTTATCCATTTCTTGAAAATTTTCTTTTGGAGCTAGGCCCCTCAGACCTTCAGACTCGGCGTAGGCGAAGGGCGCAAAGTCGCGCTTTCATAGCGCACGTACGCAGGATGCGAGATGGCGCTTTTGCACGTCATTGCGCCATTCCCGTGCGAGTTGCAGCAGGACGCATGGGGCGAGCAGGTTTGCAGGGTCGCGCGGCACTACGATTCCGCGGGAAGGCTGCTCCCGCAGAACTTAGGTTCCCGTTGGGAGTCAGCTCACGCAGAACTGTTGCTCTCGCGAAATGGTTGTTCGTGTGCTTAGTGGGCATAACTGTCCACTTTGTGGGATTACTACTGTAACTGTCCACTTAATGAGAAGCTACTATCTGGATTTACTGTCCATTATTGGTAATGGGATGTTAGGGGCTTGACTCCCCTATATAATGTCAAGTCTTTCTCTTTTGGAAGATAGACTTAGAGATTATCTGCTACGAGAGGAGAGATATCAGCAGCCAGCAAAAGCTGCAAAGTGATGTTTGTCCGTCCAAGAGCGAGGTCCATTTCGAGGGTGACAAGGAGCGTTCCAGAAGTTCATCTCTTTGAGCTTGCTGGTTTCTGGAAACAGATCAACATAAATGGGCGAATCTTGCTTTAAGCAACGATGATCTTCATCACCCTAACAACAGTTTCTATCTCATGTTTCTGATTCTCCATTCTTATTGTAGCAACTCTGTTGCATAATTGTTGGAAAATTTGTAAAATATATGTTCTTTTCAAGTTGGTGTAATCTTCATATTGTTGTAATTATTCATTTTTACGTACTTTTGTACGATCTTTGTAACCGAGCACTAACAATCTCAAAACAAGATCTGAACAACAAAGATGGAAAATCGTGCAAGTCTCACAAACACAAGTTTTTACGAACTTGAGAAGTTCGATGAAGAGTATTACAGCAACTTGAAGAGGAAGATCTATCTCATTCTTCAACTCGTCAATGTTGATTATGTGTTGACAGAACCAGAACCTTTCTTCCAGAGACTGATGATGTTCAAGCTCTTGCCAATATGATTACCACGCAGCAGAAATGGATGAGAGATAACAATATATGCAAATTGTGGATACTCAACTTCGTGGATGACTCCATGGCACAATCATACAAAAAGAAAGTGATTGCAAGAGATGTCTGGGAGTCTCTTGAAAAATATTACAAAAATGACAAGAAAATTTCCAAAATATATCTCGTCGACAAATTCATGAAAATGTAATTTGAAGATGAGAATATCATGCTGCCACAAGTCAAATAATTACTAAAGTTGCAGCAAAAGCTTAAGTAGGAGTCTATGCCTCAAGCAGATAAGTTCATGATGGGGGCCATATTCTCCAAGCTCCCTCCCAGCTGGGATTGGTTTACTATCAACGTATAATGCAAGAAGTTTGAGATCTTGCAAGAAAACCTTATACCCTTCATTCGTATTGAAGATTAATCGAGAAGCCAAATCAAAGTAGACACCTTATCCAAGCAGTTTACCAAGGCAAACATGGTGCAATATAGAGATTCAAAGGGAAAATAGAAGGCTTCCAACATAAACAAAAAGACGGACTTCAACAATCTGAAGGTGAAATCTGTGTAGAAGCATGGAAAATACTGCTTTTAGTCCCACATCGGAAAGGAGAAAAAAGAAAGGGCTCACTCCATTCTATAAATAGAGCTCCCTTGCCTCCTTTGAAAAGGGCACCAAATCTCTCCCCCCCTTGGACTCTTCCTACTATGCACCTTTGGGTGCTAAGTCGAAGAAGTCTAGGGCAGTACGGGCTCAACAAGCCCAGTCAACTGTCCAAACTACTGACCATCAGAGAGTCCCGCTAACTGTTATGCGGGTCTCTGATGGAAAGTTGTACAGAACCGCCCGTGTCCAGCCCCCGGCGGAAAACGGACAGGATGGTTCTCAAATGTCTCCCTACTAGCCTCAGATCAGGGAGCAAATATGATAGTCCCAAAAGTCTCCCTGCAGCGATCCAGAGCATTGTTTTACTAGCCCCACATCAGGGAGCAAACATGGTGCCAACTGTCACAACCCGCACCCTGAAGAGGGGCACGAGCACGTGGTTAAGTCCAGCCTACGCCGCAGAATCGGCGGTAGAACGTTGTATATAGGGTCTGTAAATACTACGACTAAAACAGATAAATGTACCTGTACAGTATATACACTCCGAATGGAGGTGACATAGCAATACAGTCTCAATCACATATATCAAAACTAAGGTAAATAGCATGGAAAGGAAATATGATAGATAAAACAGGAAATAAGTCCAAGATCCACAAGTCAGAGCTATACACAAACATCCAGAGTTTCAGAAAATATATGTAATAGATACTACAAAACTGAAATGTACTAGCTGGCTCGCAGGCCAGGCAAACCTAACTAAACTATGCTACTCAGGGTGAGCAAAGTCTAGTGGCTCTACCAACAAGCCACGGTCTAAGTCTAGTCCATCAGACTCAACCCCATAGTAGGTCGGGCAATCAGCCTCTGAATCATCTGTAAAATTTGTCAACGGTATCCTGTCAGAAAAATGAGCAAGTACAAACACCAACAGCAGTTCCATATGAATTGAGAAATACTATAAGAGACAGCAATAATGAAATACAAGACAAAGATATAGGCGACTTGGGAACCATTTGAAAGCCGAGTTACAACCCTTGAACCAAACAAGGACCAGAGTTGTAACCTTTCTTTTAAACAGGACGTAGTCTCAAATCATGGCACAGTATAAAGACAGGTAGAGTATGTGAGTAATGGAATCATAGCATGGTGAGAAGTACAGAAAGTAAAGCTGAACTGGAAATATAAGATACACTAATAAATATAAAAGGTGATTTGAACTATTAGAGCGATATGTGATCGGCTAGGGAGTCAAGAGAGAGTTATCCACTTGGCCCGGCAATCCGCGGTGTCCTCAACGGAGAGTCATGCCATCCAACCTGGATAACTGGTAATGGGGTATCTGCTACACCCTACGTAAGGTGAGGGTGGCGCTAGCAAAATAGTTACAGGAAGGCTTTGATCACATAAACCCTAATAATTCCTCCATCCCCGAATAGTATCACGGATCCGGACATGGCACGTCATGACACAGGGTTCGAGAGCAGGGGGCCAGCCCACTCCCAAATCAATGTCTATATAAGTACAGAAACACAGAAATATCACTGTCACTTTCCATTCCCAGAATACGTATTTTTAGAATGCATGTACTGTTTAAATGTAAATATTTTATATTTATCATGTATTGCTCTGTATTTAAATTCCTTTAAATTTCATGTTAATTAATTTCCTGTAATTTTATTTCTGCACTTTATTTTCTGCTTTTATACTCTGCTTTAGATTTGCTATGGGTTCGGCTCAGATTGGTTTAATTATGTTGGTTCATTATGAACCGAAATAAACCCCCACCTACCACCACCTCATTTAAAGTCCCAAACCCTTTCTCTCTCTTCATTACTTCTTCTCATTACTCTTCTTCTTCCTCATAACTCTCCCACCAACCTAGGAGAGCAAGGCAAGTGCCAACTTGCTTCCTGATGGATCCCCATTATTATTGTTCCATCATCTTCCTTATTTGATTCTAAGTCTCTTTAGTACTTAGCATTTTCAATTTCCATGGCTTATTTGTTGTAGATTTAAGTTTGATGTATTTTCGGATTTCTTAGGTTTTGATCTAGTAAACTTTGTTATCTTCAAGTTTTGATGGATCCATGTTGTAGAGAATTTTGTTCTACCCAATTTTGACCTATGGAAGTCCATATTTGGACTTGGGATGAAGGATTTATGGAGCTTGGAAGCATTGGCTTCCATGGTTCTCTTCCATGGTTCTGTTCTCAGAAAATTCGGAGAAGAAGAACAGTCTCAGCCGCATGAAATCTTCATTTCCTACAGCCGCATTCCTCAGGCGCATGAGATTATTTATTTTCCAATCATTTCCCACAGCCGCATGAATCTTCATTCCTCAGGCGCATGAGATTATTTATTTCCCAATCATTTTTCACAGCCGCACGAATCTTCATTCCTCAGGCGCATGAGATTATTTATTTTTCAATCCTTTCCCACAGCGCATGAGATTATTTATTTTCCAATCATTTTCCACAGCGCATGAGATTATTTATTTTCCAATCATTTCCCACAGCGCATGAGATTATTTATTTCCCAATCATTTCCCACAGCGCATGAGATTATTTATTTCCAAATCATTTCCCACAGCGCATGAGGTTATTTATTTCCCAATCATTTCCCACAGCCGCATGAATCTCTATTCCTCAGGCACATGAGATTATTTATTTCCCAATCATTTCCCACAACGCATGAGATTATTTATTTTCCAATCATTTCCCACAGCGCATGAGATTATTTATTTCCCAATCATTTTCCACAGCCTCATGAATCTTCATTCCTCAGGCGCATGAGAATATTTATTTCCCAATCATTTCCCACAGCGCATGAGATTATTTATTTTTCAATCATTTCCCACAGCGCATGAGATTATTTATTTTCCAATCATTCTCCACAGCCGCATGAATCTCCATTCCTCAGGCGCATGAGATTATTTATTTTCCAATCATTTCCCACAGCGCATGAGATTATTTATTTCCCAATCATTTCCCACAGCGCATGAGATTATTTATTTCTCAATCATTTCCCACAGCGCATGAGATTATTTATTTCTCAATCATTTCCCACAGCCGCATGAATCTCCATTTCTCAGGCGCATGAGATTATTTATTTCCCAATCATTTCCCACAGCGCATGAGATTATTTATTTTCCAATCATTTCCCACAGCGCATGAGATTATTTATTTTCCAATCATTATTTATTTCCCAATTTTTATTTCCCGAATTTGGTATTAATTAACATTGATTGTTATCTTGATTTATTATTGATCATACGTTCCTAGATGGAACTAAGAGACTGGCTAGTCGTCTTATTGAATTAAATGGAATAAGACACGTTCATATTTGCAATCGATTGGCCAATCCCGAATATTGACATATAGATACATGCAGGCTACAATTTATTTATTTATTTTAAGAAAACAGCATGTGTACTTTACGGTCAAGGCATAAATATTTCGTGGTTAGTTTTAATTGTTGCATTACGCTATGTAAGACCTACAACCTAACCGCACGGGTATCGTTGTAGAGTTGAGCATATCGTACTTTGTACGGAAGTACTCATTCTGAAATGACCATGATCCATGGCATGGGATTTCACTTAACATAGAGGCTACTAAGTTAAATAAAATAATGATTGCATGGAGAGAATGGATTTCTGAGTTTTTACATGGCAACCCTCTTTGGGACTATTAGCGCCCAACAGGCCGGCTGGTTCCCACAGATACTGCAATTCTGCCACACGGGCAGGGAGCGATATCTGTTTATATTATTGTATATTGTATATTGATGACGGGCGTCCCGCTGGGACTCGTCTAATTCATGATTGGCGCAATTGATTGATTGGATAGACTAGCCTTGCTTGTGCATAGTAAGAACTGAGAAATCCTTATTGCATAATTCCAGGATAACTTGGAACTCACAGTAGTAAGCCGTAGGAGTTGAATGGCCGTTTAAGTTGATTTGTTTGTGTACTGTACCTACTCTGTTACCTAACTGAGATGATCAGAGCATCAGGACATGACGGGCCAACTTTTGTCCTTGTTTGGTTGGGAGGTTGGTTCGAAGTGTCGTGATGTTACGTGAATCCCAGTAGCAAGCAGAGATCTATTATTATATTCTCTTATTTACTGGTTTAATGCCTCATATCGTGCTTCCTTGCGGTACTTGCTATTAGAGGTCTAACCTCTCTGGTTTTGCATGGCCAGATTTAGAGCCGGTTCCCGAGGACTCAGCTTACTTCTACCTCCAAGATGGTCAATACTAGAGGAATGATCGCAGGAGGACTCGAGTGGGTTCCTTACTTTTCCGCTCGTTTTGTTAATTACTTTATATTTTGCCGCTTGGCACCGACATGTTAGTCGGATAGTCTTGCACTTACTTTTACATGATTGTAATTAAGTCAGACTGCAGCTGATAACAATTGTGTATATGTTGCTATATCATCTGGCTATGTTTTGTAAAGCTAGATCTCAAGAACATTTTGACTAAGCGTTTGGGACGCCTTATTGCTTTATCTTAAATGTTCTCTGTTATTGCTTCTTGTTTGAATGATTGAGACAAAAGATGTGAAGTGACCATAGCGAGACTTTCATGTAGTATGCACCCATTGTCTTTTAGACAGCATTGATCGTATTATACGGTATTCATCTACCCGTAATACGTAGCTGGCTGAGTCATTTCCCCGCTCTCTAGTATTCTGGTTCTGGGGCGTGACAAGGTTTTAGTGGTGGCCCATGCAGGTCTGATTTCAGACTTGTGGGGTGTTTTAATTTATAGGATGTCTCAATCACATATGTTTCCCCTTGATCTCCTGATTCGTTATTCTCGATTCTAGCTTGATATTTCGGTATCCTTTGACTTCATTGATCTTTCCTGTCCGACCGTTTGATTGTTCTCTTGTCCCTTTTCTTAGGGGCACTTCGTCCGCATCTGCCAGGACTGGACAACAACAACAAGAGCAACACGGACAACCTGACCATGTTGGTCAGCAACAAGGGCCGGTACTAACTCAAGAGACTATCCAAGAAGAAGTAATAGTGGAAGCAGCAGCTGGGTCGCAGTATCCGGATGTTCCACCACCACCAACAGTTCCACCTACCCCTACGGAAATGGACACACCGGCTCTTCTGGAGATCATGAGAGGGATGATGGCTACTCAGCAATATCAGATGTTAGCCCAACAGCGCATGCATGCTCAGTTGCAAGAGCAGAACGTACTACTCAACCAAGGGTTACAGACAGCTTTGGAAAGAGGGGCAGGGCCGGATTCAGGAGCATCAACCTGATTTTGCAAGTTCAACCCCCGCCGTTTCGAGGGCACGGAGGATGCCATCTCAGCAGATGCATGGCTTAAGGATATTGAGGCTATTCTGACAGCAGCTAAGGTGTCGGCAGAAGAACGTGTGGATCAAGTGAAGTTGTTACTTCAGGATCTCGTACGTGATTGGTGGGAATCAGAGGAATTGGGCATCAGACGTCCTGTTGCTTGGGACGATTTTACCACAAGATTCAAGACGAAGTACTATGGGGTTGTGGCACAGTTTGAGCTACAACAGAAGTTTATCAACCTTAAGCAGGCCGACAAGACGGTAGATGCTTATGCAGCGGAGTTCTGCAGATTGAGTAGGTTCGCCCCGGAGATGGTAGCCACAGAGAGCCAAAGGGCTATGAGGTTCCAGCAAGGGTTTCACCTTGAGCTCTTGCAATTGATAGAGGGGCACAATTACCAGACTTTTGATGAAGTATTGACGGCGACTCGAAGGCATGAGATAACCGTTCAGAGGATTACGGCCAGGACTGGGGGTCAGAAGAGATCCCACAGTCAGATTGAATGAGGAGGGGGAGCAGCGCCCCGAACAACAGCACCATCCCTTGGCATTCGTATTCACGATGTGGCAATACGAGGGCCAGCACCACCCAGGCAGCAGCAACAGCAACAGAGGAAGAACCAGCAACCCCCAGCAGGCGACACTTATTGTGGGAAGATAGGGCACACTAGAGATGTGTGTCGGGCATTGAACGGACTGTGTTTGATATGTGGAAATCCAGATCATCGGGTTACCACATGTCCCATGAATTCGAGGTCAGGAGGACCAGTACAGCAGTTTCCTGCTCTGCCAGCACCAGGGGCAGGGCAGTATCGAGGACCCGCAGTGGCAGTGAGACCATTGGCCCAGCGTCCGTTAATGCCATAGGCTCAGATGTTTCGGCAGCAGGGACCGCCGATACAGCAACACCAGCATAGACCACCCCAGCATCACCAAGGCAGGGGCCAGCGACAGCACCAGGCTAGGCCGCAGCATGGGAACCAGCAAGGAGGTCGAGGGCAGGCATTCACTCTGTCCTTGGAAGAGACATTGGCATCGGGAGATGTTGTGGCAGGTAACATTCTCGTCGCCTCTTATCCCGCAGTAGCATTGTTTGATTCGGGAGCATCACACTCATTTATATTTGCACAATTTGCGATACGGCTAGGAAAGGAATTCGAGGCATTGCCAGGGAGGTTAAATATACTCACTGGTAATGGGCTCGTAGGAGTTAGTAGAGTTATTCTAGCATGTAGCGTTGTAGTTTACGGGCATTCCTTACCCGCCCGGTTGATAGAATTTCCTGTTGGAAATTTCGACGTTATCTTAGGCATGGACTGGCTGAAAGACAGTCATGCGACAATAGATTGTCGTAGAGGGAGTGTATCTTTTGATATTCCAGGCATGAAGCGGTTTACCTTAGTCAGATCAGTAGCAACTCAACAAGAGCAGGGAGTAGTGACGGCAATGAAAGAAGTTCAAGTTCCGAAGGTAGTTGAAGAATTTCTGGACGTATTTCCCGAAGAACTCCCAGGTCTACCACCGGTTAGAGATATTGAGTTCAGTATAGAATTGGCACCTGGAACTAAACCGATATCAGATCGAGTTTATAGAATGGCGGATTCAGAGCAGGCCAAGGTATATCATCACATAGAGGAACTGAAGGAGAATAAGTTCATCCAAGCTAGCATATCACCATGGGCAGCACCAGTGGTACTTGTGGGAAAGAAGGATGGGTCATCCAGATTGTGCATCGATTACAGGAAGCTTAACGCGGCAACAGTGAAGAATAAGTACCCACTACCCAGGATCGACGACTTATTTGATCAGTTGAGCAAAGCTAGAGTTTTCTCCAAGATAGATCTTCGTTCAGGGTATCATCAAGTGAGGGTTCGGAAGGAGGACATTCCCAAGACAGCATTCAGGTCGAAGTATGGGCATTATGAATTCTTAGTAATGCCGTTTGGTTTGACCAATGCTCCAGCAATATTTATGGATTTGATGAACCGCATCTTTATGCCATACTTAGATCAGTTTATCGTTGTATTTCTTGACGACATTCTCGTATATTCTGCCAGTGAAGAGGAGCATGAAGACCACCTCAGGAAAGTGTTCCAGGTTCTGAGAGAGAACCAGTTGTATGCCAAGCTCAGCAAGTGTGAGTTTTGGTCGGATCACATTTCATTTTTGGGTCATATCATATCAGGAGCTGGAGTAGCAGTAGATCCCAAGAAGGTGAAAGCAGTAGAGAATTGGCCAGTACCCAAGACCGTAGCAGATGTGCGGAGTTTCTTGGGATTGGCAGGATATTACAGAAGGTTTGTATCAGACTTTGCGAGGCTTTCAGCACCCATGACCCGCTTGACACGGAAGGATGTACCATTCGTCTGGTCGGCAGAATGCCAGGCATCATTTGAGAATCTGAAGCAGAAATTGATATCAGCGCCTATTCTTACATTGCCAGTTGGACTCGGAGGTTTTACAGTATATTGTTATGCGTCAGGAAAAGGACTTGGGTGCGTCCTAATGCAACATGGGAAGGTGATAGCATACGCATCTAGGCAACTTCGAGACCACGAGAAGAATTACCCAACTCATGACTTGGAGTTGGCGGTAGTAGTATTTGCTTTGAAGCTATGGAGGCATTACTTATATGGTGACCGAGTAGACATGTACACAGACCATAAAAGTCTGAAGTACATCTTTACCCAGAAGGAACTGAACATGAGGCAGAGAAGATGGTTGGAGTTGATCAAGGATTATGACGTGGAGCTTCAGTATCATCCAGGTAAGACTAATGTGGTAGCAGATGCTCTCAGCAGGAGAGACGGCGCATTTATGTTGACAACACAGAGGCATATCTTAAAAGACCTTCAGGAGATAGGCATCAAGGTTATACTTCCTTGTGATGTAGGAGTTCTGGCGAGTCTACAAGTTCAATCCGACTTGGTAGACAGGATCAAGGCAGCTCAGGCACAAGACCTAAGGATTCAGAAGCTTAGAGCAGAATGTGAGTCAGGACTCAGAAAGGAGATGCAAATTCATGAAGATGGTACCCTTAGGTTTGGGTCACGTCTATGTGTGCCTAGTGGAGATATCAGACAGGAGGTTATGGCAGAAACTCACAGTTCAAAGTATTCTATACACCCTGGAGGGACCAAGATATCAAGCAGCACTTCTGGTGGAACGGGATGAAGAGGGAGATAGCTAGATTTGTTTCCCGTTGCTTGGTATGTCAGCAAGTGAAGGCAAAACAGCAGAGGCCAGCTGGGTTATTGCAACCGCTTCCTATCCCGGAATGGAAGTGGGAACATATTACAATGGACTTTGTGACCGATTTACCGAGATCACCAAGTGGTAGGGATGCTATTTGGGTAATCGTAGATCGGCTTACGAAGGTGGCACATTTTTTTCCTTTTAGAGTAGGTCAATCTACGGAGAAGTTGGCAGAATTGTATATGCAGCAGATAGTCAGGCAGCATGGGGTCCCAGTCAGTATTGTGTCAGACAGAGATACCCGTTTTACATCACATTTTTGAAAAAGCTTACATCATAGCTTGGGTACCAAGTTAAGATTTAGTACGGCTTACCATCCACAGACGGACGGGCAATCAGAAAGAACAATTCAGACTTTAGAGGATATGTTGCGAGCTTGTACCCTAGATTTTGGAGGATCTTGGGAGAGCCACCTACACTTGGTCGAGTTCTCATACAATAACAGTTATCAAGCCAGTATCCGGATGGCGCCATTTGAAGCACTATATGGTAAGAAGTGTAGGTCGCCACTAGCATGGGACGATATCGGGGAGAGGAAGATGCTAGGCCCAGAAATAATTGTCCAGACAGTGGAAGTGATTGAAGGAATTAGATAGCGACTTCGAGTTGCGCAGTATCAGCATCGTCATTGGGCGAACCAGCATCGTAGGCCGCTAGAGTTTTCTGTTGGGGACCACGTGTTCTTGCGGATCTCACCTACCCGTGGGGTCATTAGATTTGGCATTCGCGGGAAGTTGAGTCCCCGATACGTGGGCCCGTTTGTTATCCTTGAGAGGATAGGCGATGTTGCTTATCGTTTATCCCTTCCACCTTCATTACGAGAGGTGCATGACGTGTTTCATGTATCTCAGTTGCGAAGGTATGTATCGGACCCAAGCCATGTCCTTGATCATTCTGAGCTGGTTGTTGGTACCAACCTGTCTTACGAGGAACAGCCTGTGTCTATTTTGGACCGAAGAGAGAAGATACTCAAGAACCGAACAATTAGCCTTGTCCGGGTTGCTTGGGGTCATCACTCTTTAGGGGAGTCAACGTGGGAACGTGATGATGATATCCGATCACGGTATCCGCACCTGTTTGACTCACAAGGTATATCTCTTTCTGTATACCTTGATTGTCTTAACTCCTCATGCTTGTTACTTTATGAGTAGAATTGCTTGGTGTCGTAAAATGTTCAACATAGATATGTTACTTACTAGTGACATTGTAGAATGATTGCTTACTTAAATTGCTTATACCTGGAGTAGTCCAGCTCTGATGTTTCTATCCTGCTTGGATTTGAAATTCCGAGGACGAAATTTTTCTAAGGAGGGTAGAGATGTCACTTCCCATTCCCAGAATACGTATTTTTAGAATGCATGTACTGTTTAAATGTAAATATTTTATATTTATAATGTATTGCTCTGTATTTAAATCCTTTTAAATTTTATGTTAATTAATTTCCTGCAATTTTATTTCTGCACTTTATTTTCTGCTTTTATACTCTGCTTTAGATTTGCTATGGGTTCGGCTCAGATTGGTTTAATTATGTTGGTTCATTATGAACCGAAATAAACCCCCACCTACCACCACCTCATTTAAAGCCCCAAACCCTTTCTCTCTCTTCATTACTTCTTCTCATTACTCTTCTTCTTCCTCATAACTCTCCCACCAACCTAGGAGAGCAAGGTAAGTGCCAACTTGCTTCCTGATGGATCCCCATTATTATTGTTCCATCATCTTCCTTATTTGATTCTAAGTCTCTTTAGTACTTAGCATTTTCAATTTCCATGCCTTATTTGTTGTAGATCTAAGTTTGATACGTTTTTGGATTTCTTAGGTTTTGATCTAGTAAACTTTGTTATCTTCAAGTTTTGATGGATCCATGTTGTAGAGAATTTCGTTCTACCCAATTTTGACCTATGGAAGTTCATATTTGGGCTTGGGATGAAGGATTTATGGAGCTTGGAAGCAATGGCTTCCATGGTTCTCTTCCATGGTTCTGTTCTCAGAAAATTCGGAGAAGAAGAACAGTCTCAGCCGCATGAAATCTTCATTTCCCACAGCCGCATTCCTCAGGCGCATGAGATTATTTATTTCCCAATCATTTTCCACAGCCGCATGAATCTTCATTCCTCAGGCGCATGAGATTATTTATTTCCCAATCATTTTCCACAGCCGCATGAATCTTCATTCCTCAGGCGCATGAGATTATTTATTTCCCAATCCTTTCCCACAGCGCATGAGATTATTTATTTCTCAATCATTTCCCACAGCGCATGAGATTATTTATTTCCCAATCATTTCCCACAGCGCATGAGATTATTTATTTCCCAATCATTTCCCACAGCGCATGAGATTATTTATTTCCCAATCATTTCCCACAGCCGTATGAATCTCCATTCCTCAGGCGCATGAGATTATTTATTTCCCAATCATTTCCCACAGCGCATGAGATTATTTATTTTCCAATCATTTCCCACAGTCGCATGAATCTCCATTCCTCAGGCGCATGAGATTATTTATTTTCCAATCATTTCCCACAGCACATGAGATTATTTATTTTCCAATCATTTCCCACAGCGCATGAGATTATTTATTTTCCAATCATTCCCCACAGCGCATGAGATTATTTATTTTCCAATCATTTCCCACAGCCGCATGAATCTCCATTCCTCAGGCGCATGAGATTATTTATTTTCCAATCATTTCCCACAGCGCATGAGATTATTTATTTCCCAATCATTTCCCACAGCGCATGAGATTATTTATTTCCCAATCATTTCCCACGGCGCATGAGATTATTTATTTTCCAGTCATTTCCCACAGCCGCATGAATCTCCATTCCTCAGCGCATGAGATTATTTATTTTCCAATCATTTCCCACAGCGCATGAGATTATTTATTTCCCAATCATTTCCCACAGCGCATGAGATTATTTATTTTCCAATCATTATTTATTTCCCAATTTTTATTTTCCGAATTTGGCATTAATTAACATTGATTGTTATCTTGATTTATTATTGATCATGCGTTCCTAGATGGAACTAAGAGACTGGCTAGTCGTCTTATTGAATTAAATGGAATAAGACACGTTCATATTTGCAATCGATTGGCCAATCCCGAATATTGACATATAGATACATGCAGGCTACAATTTATTTATTTATTTTACGAAAGCAGCATGTGTACTTTACGGTCAAGGCATAAATATTCCGTGGTTAGTTTTAATTGTTGCATTACGCTATGTATGACCTACAACCTAACCGCACGGGTATCGTTGTAGAATTGAGCATATCGTACTTTGTACGGAAGTACTCATTCTGAAATGACCATGATCCACGGCATGGGATTTCACTTAACATAGAGGCTACTAAGTTAAATAAAATAATGATTGCATGGAGAGAATAGATTTCCGAGTTCTTACATGGCAGCCCTCTTTGGGACTATTAGCGCCCAACAGGCCGGCTGGTTCCCACAGATACTGCAATTCTGCCACACGGGCAGGGAGCGGTATCTGCTTATATTATTGTATATTGTATATTGATGACGGACGTCCCGCTGGGACTCGTCTAATTCATGATTGGCGCAATTGATTGATTGGATAGACTAGCCTTGCTTGTGCATAGTAAGAACTGAGAAATCCTTATTGCATAATTCCAGGATAACTTGGAACTCACAGTAGTAAGCCGTAGGAGTTGGATGGCCGTTTAAGTTGATTTGTTTGTGTACTGTACCTACTCTGTTACCTAACTGAGATGATCAGAGCATCAGGACATGACGGGCCAACTTTTGTCCTTGTTTGGTTGGGAGGTTGGTTCGAAGTGTCGTGATGTTACATGAATCCCAGTAGCAAGCAGAGATCTATTATTATATTCTCTTATTTACTGGTTTAATGCCTCATTTCGTGCTTCCTTGCGGTACTTGATATTAGAGTTCTAACCTCTCTGGTTTTGCATGGCCAGATTTAGAGCCGGTTCCTGAGGACTCAGCTTACTTCTACCTCCAAGATGGTTAATACTAGAGGAATGATCGCAGGAGGACTCGAGTGGGTTCCTTACTTCCCCGCTCGTTTTGTTAATTACTTTATATTTTGCCGCTTGGCACCGACATGTTAGTCGGATAGTCTTGCACTTACTTTTACATAATTGTAATTAAGTCAGACTGCAGCTGATAACAATTGTGTATATGTTGCTATATCATCTGGCTATGTTTTGTAAAACTAGATCTCAAGAACATTTTGACTAAGCGTTTGGGACGCCTTATTGCTTTATCTTAAATGTTCTCTGTTATTGCTTCTTGTTTGAATGATTGAGATAATAGATGTGAAGTGACCATAGCGAGACTTTCATGTAGTATGCACCCCCTTGTCTTTTAGACAATATTGATCGTATTATACGGTATTCATCTACCCGTAATACGTAGCTGGCTGAGTCATTCCCCCGCTCTCCAGTATTCTGGTTCTGGGGCGTGACAAGGTTTTAGTGGTGGCCCATGCAGGTCTGATTTCAGACTTGTGGACTGTCGTGTCAGGAATCATGTATACCAAGGGAGTCCAGGAATAACATCTCATGACAGGATCCGACGTATACTAGTCCGTGAACTGTCGTGTCAGGAATCATGTAAAACACTACAACTGAATCGGATATAGTAGATATCAAGACAATAAAAACTATCTGTGAATGTACTCGCCTGTGGTCCTGAGCTGATAAGGTGAACAGACGCTCAGAGAAATCACAGACCTAAAATAAGATACTATGAGTCAAACAGGGCTTAATACTAAAAAAAGAAACTAATTCAAGTCATGAATGCAAGTCTAAGTCAAAACTAGGTCAATCTAGGTCAAGCTGGATCATACTAGGTCATACTGGTTCATACTAGGTCATACTAGGTCACTGGGAGTCAATCCAAGTCAAACTAGGTCAAACGGGGTGAAAGGTTGACTTACAGTTGACTTTTGGTCAAAAAGTCAATTCTGGTCAACTCTGGTCAACTCTAGGTCAACCCTAGGTCAAACTAGCCTAATGTTGACCAACTGTTGACTTTCAGTCAACTGGTCAACTCTGGTTTGGTTTCGATCAAATCTGGTCGCTTAAAGGCTACGTTTGACTCTCGGTTGACTTTTGTTGACTTTTGGTCAAAAAGGTCAACCGACGTCAAAACTAGTCTTTGAGCACCATATTTGATCATTACCAACCAAGGGAATCAAGTTCTAGTCCTATCTTAGACTCTAGACCCCAATACCCTATTTCTAGGCAAAACCTATATTACCCTACCAATACCTTACCACGTATCATATACCACTCCTCACATCACTCTAGCACTCACATATATCACACTCACTCACACACAACACTCTCACATGATATCACACTCAAATAGGCTTTCCTATTAGTTGCACATAGGCTAAACTATGGTTTACTAGCTACACTCATTTAGGCTCTCACACACACACACAACCTCATAACACACACTCACACACATAGCTAATTGTGGACTGATATGGGCAAAACCATGGCTGATATGTGGTGGTGTTTAGGGACAACAATGATGGGAAAATCTGGACTGAAATGAAGGGTTTGAGGACTGAAATGTGGAGCAATAAAGGACAGCCCATAGGACTGAACTTGGGCAGTAGATGGGCTGGAATGGGGACTGAATTGACAGCCATGCAAGGGTGTATATATGGACTGAAATGGCAGTCCAAGGGACAACCATTTGTGGTTTTTGTAATGGACAGTATATGGGCTAAAACAGGGTCAAGGGACAGCCAATATAGGACTGTTTTGACAGCCATATAGGCCATCTGGGGACTGAACTGGGGGGGGGGAGGGGGGAACTGGACAGGTTTGGCAAATGTAGGGGGCTGTTCTTGACTGTCATGGACAGCAGGAATGCTGAAATGGACAGTGGTGTTATCCCCCTCCCCAACACTCACAAATCACTCTCTCTATACTCTCTATATCCACTCTCAAACAATTAATCAAACACAACTCATACACCTATACACATACTCTCCTACTAACACAAACACACAACAAACCACACCATCCTTGGCCGAACCTGTGTGCCCCCCATACCAACACAATGCCACCATTCCCACCATAGTATATATCCACATATATATAGACCAATATATATATACACATATATATAGACCAATATATATATACATATATATATACATAGAGATTAATATATATATATATATATATATATATATATATATATATATATATATATATATATATATATATATATATATATATATATATATATATATATATATATCACCACATATATACACATATAGATTTAGCTAATATGATTCATTAAGATACATAGGAAAACACATTCTAAACACATAGTAAAATCTGGAATAATATTAGAATAACATCAAATCAATACACAAATAAATCTACATGTGTCCAAATAGGGCTTTCCCCATTAGGACACGATCCTACTCATAGGACACCTCTACAAGTGTCCAAATGGACACGAAATGGACTCAAATGGACACAAAACCAAGGGGATCATTCCTATGGGTCAATACCATTCTAATGCGTGAGAGAAATAAGGAAAGGAAGGGATTTATACCTCCCGGTGACTCGAATCGATTCCGATACGCCACCGACACGTAGGAATCCCAAACGGACACGGACAAGCTCCGAATCCCCTCAAACTTGAGTAGCTCCCTCCTTGTCTTGAATGGAGAAGGAAGGAAGAAGATTTGGTGAAGAAATGGAAGGATTTGGTGGAGAAATTTCTAGGGTTTGCTCTCTAGAAAAATTGGGGAAGAACAAGAGAGAGAATGGAAGAGGAAATAATAAAGTGGCTAATCCCTATCCCCTACATGTGTGGCCGGCCAATAAAGGGCTTTTGTCCTATTAGGGAAAAGTCAAGAAACCCCCTTTCTAATCTATGGGTTAATACATGGAAAAGCTTCTAAGTCGGGGGTAGTTTAGTCATTCCTAAAACACTAAAACAAATTAATCCTAACCAAAATAATTAGCCTAGTCACTAACTAAAATACTAACATGTGGGCCATGGCTAACTAGTGTGTGGGCCCGCTAGAGTCAACACTACCCCGGGTCCCCGATACAAGTCGGAATGAGTTGAAATTCAAACCGACTCAAATAACCCCAAAATAATACAATAAATAAATAAATAATTCCAAAATAATTTTAAAGTAGAAAATTACCAAAATACCCATGTTCATGGAAACTGGGGGTGACAAATCTATCCACCTTAAAAAAATTTTGTCCTCAAAATTAAAACAAACATACACTGAATCACATGCAGAAACAAAATTATACCTCAGGGCTCGAAGAGATAAGGAAAACGCTCCCGCATGTCGTCCTCTCTCTCCCAGGTAGACTCACCTGGAGAGTGATGCCTCCATACAACACGAACCAAGGGTATAACCTGATTCCGGAGAACCTTCTCCCTACGATCCAAAATCTCCACTGGCTGCTCTGGATAGTGAAGAGTAGGCCCCATCTCGATCGCTGAATGGTCCAATACATGGCTGGGGTCTGCCACGTACCGTCTCAGCTGCGACATATGGAACACGTTGTGTACCCCCTCTAGCGTAGGCGGCAAGTCTAGCCGGTAAGCCACTGCACCGACCCTCTCAAGGATGGTGAAAGATCCGATATAGCGCGGACTAAGCTTCCCGCCTCCGCCAAAGCGAATCGTACCCCGTGTAGGAGAAATCTTCAGGAACACCAAAACACCAGCCTAGACATAAAACAAACTCAGCAAATAGGACAAACAAAATCACAATCATCACAAACAGGAACTGAAACTAACCTCGAACTCTAACGGTCTCCGGTGGCTATCGGCCCAATGCCGCTGCCTATCCTGAGCCACCCGAAGTCTGTCTCTAATCAACCTGACCTTCTCAGCTGCATCCACTACCATCTCCGGTCCAAGCAGCACCCTCTCGCCAACATCGTCCCATGACAAGGGAGTACGGCATCTCCGTCCGTATAGAGCCTCGAATGACAACATCTCTATACTGGCCTGATAGCTGTTGTTGTAAGCAAACTCTACCAGGTGAAGATGATCCTCCCAAGAACCCCCGAGATCTAGCACACACGTGCGAAGCATATCCTCCAAGGTCTGGATAGTCCTCTCCGGATGCCCGTCTGTCTAGGGGTGATAAGCGGTACTAAACTTGAGCGAGGTGCCCAAGCTAGCCTGCAAACTCCTCCAGAAGTGGGAAGTGAAATGGCTATCCCGATCTGAAACTATGCTCACAGGAACCCCATGCAATCGCACGATCTGACGAACATACAGCTCTGCCAACCTCTCCGTAGACAATCCCACCTTGAAAGACAAGAAGTGGGCCGATTTGGTCAATCTATCAACTATGACCCAAATCGCGTCTTTCCCTCCTGGAGACCGTGGAAGTCCGGACACAAAGTCCATGGTGATGTGCTCCCACTTCCACTCAGGAATGGGTAGTGGCTGTAGCAATCCACCAGGCCTCTGCCTCTCGGCCTTCACCTGCTGACAAACCAAGCAGCGAGATACAAACCGAGCTACCTCGCGCTTCATGCCGTACCACCAAATGTGCTCCCTCAGATCTCTGTACATCTTGTTGGCACCAGGATGCATAGAGTACTGAGAGCGATGAGCCTCCTGAAGAACCTCCTCCCGAAGCTCCCCACTCGGAACGCACAGTCTAGCACCGTGCCGCAGCGACCCATCTTCGGCAATAGAGAAATCATCAAGCAGCCCTGCCTGCACCTGCTCTCTGATGCACCTCAGGGCAACATCATCATAATATGCTGATCTGACTCTGTCCACCAACTCATACTGAATCTGTAAACCCCACATCTGCACCTCCATGCCCGGAATAATCACCTCGATTCCCAAACTGTCCAGGTCAGCCAAAAGATGACGGTCTGCTGTCAGATACATAGCCACTGGATACCTGCTCAAGGCATCTGCAACTACGATGGCCTTCCCTGGATGGTACTATAAGGCGATATCGAAATCCTTCATTAGCTCAAGCCAACGTCTCTGTCTCATGTTCAGCTCCTTCTGAGTGAACATGTACTTCAAGCTCTTGTGGTCAGTAAAGATCTCAAACCGCTCTCCGTACAGATAGTGCTTTCACAACTTCAGGGCAAAGATGACACCGGCTAACTCCAGATCATGAGTCGGGTAGTTCTTCTCATGAGGACGTAACTGTCTAGATGCATAGGCAATCACCTTCTCGTGCTGCTGAAGTACACAACCCAGACCCCGGCCAGAAGCGTCGCTGTAAATCGAGAAACCACCGGTCCCATACGGTAATGTCAAGATCGGAGCTGATGTCAACCTCTTCTTCAGCTCATCGAAGGCGGCCTGACACTCCTCAGTCGAGACGAACTCCAAGTCCTTCCTGGTGAGTCTAGTCATCGGCTCCGTGATCCGCGAGAAATCCTGGACGAACTTCCGATAGTAGCCCGCTAATCCCAGAAAGCTCCGAATCTCGGCAACTGTACTGGGCGTAGACCAAGACTCTACCGCAACAATCTTCTTCTGGTCTACTGAGATTCCGTGCTCGGTCACAACATGACCCAAGAACTCGACCTGGTCCAGGAAGAACTCACACTTCGACAACTTCCCATACAACTGCTCCTTTCTCAAAGTCTCGAGCACAATCCTCAGATGCTCCTCGTGCTCCTCCGGCGTCTTTGAGTAGACCAGGATGTCGTCTATGAAGACCACCACGAACTTGTTAAGGTAATGATGGAATACCTTGTTCATCAAGTTCATGGACACAGCTGGGGCGTTGGTCAACCCAAATGGCATCATAGTGAACTCGTACTGGCCGTACCGAGTCCGAAAAGCTGTCTTCGAAATGTCTTCCTGCTTCACCTTCAGCTGATGATAGCCGGACCTCAGATCTATTTTCGAAAACACCTTGGCACCGTTCAACTGATCGAACAAGTCGTCGAACCTCGGCCATGGGTACTTGTTCTTGATAGTGAGGTTGTTGAGCGCCCTGTAGTCGATACACATGCGCATCGTACCATCCTTCTTCAGTACGAACAGAACTGGCGCTCCCCAAGGCGATGAACTGGATCTAATGAATCCCTTGTCCTGCAGCTCGTCGACCTGCTTCTTCAGCTCTGCCAACTCGCTGTTGTTGACCCTATAGACGTGCTGTGAGATAGGCTCAGCACCCGGCACTAAGTCTATAGAGAACTCAATGTCTCTATCCGACGGCATCCCAGGCAACTCCTCGGGAAAAACATCCATGAAGTCAGCTATCAATGGATGTGGCAATGCCTGCCCCGCCAGTAAAGCTCCGCAGAACCCATCTCTCGGCTCAGCTGCTCCTCTAGCAAACACAATCTCTGGCTCTCTCGGCGGCCTAAACAGAATCCTACCTCCTCTACAGTCTATTGTAGCATGGTGCATGCTCAAACAATCCATTCCGAGTACCACATCGTACCTCGGAAGGGGCATTACGAGCAAGCACGCACCCAAAACTCGGCCTCCTACAGTAACTCTCCGCCCCTTGCAGATATTGTTGACCAGGATGATGCCTCCCCCGGTCAATATCTTGCAAGTCCTACCCAAAGGTTCAGCAATAATATTGTGTCTCAAAGCAAAGGAGACAGACACAAAGCTATGAGAGGCACCGAAATCAAATAAGGTAAATGCAGGGAATGAATCAAGAAGAACGTGACCTGCGACTATATCGCCTACTGGCTCTGCCTCCTCCTCTGCTGTCAGGGTAAACACTCTGCCCGCAGGGGCTCCCCTCTAGTGCTGCGCAAAACGCTGCTGCTGAGTCTGAAGTGGAGGACCTCTCTGCTGAACTACTGGTCCTCTGGTCGGCTGTGCTCTGTCCTGGAATTCTCGGACTCCTCGAATACGGCAGTCCTTCAGCTGGTGATTGGGCGCCCCACAGTATAAGCAGACGCACAACCTCTTCCTGCAAACCTCTCTAGTGTGCCCTGGCTTCCCGAAGAAGTTACACTGTGTAGCCGGCCTCTGACTCTGACCCTGACCCTGGTGCTGCTGGGCACGCGCCGGTGCCTGCTGGAACTGCAATTGAGGCTGCTGCTGCTGGAACTGCCTCTGCTGGAAATGTGGGCGCTTCGCTGGCCCTGCACTCGAACTAGCTCCAAGAGCGTCACTGCCCCTCTTCGGCTTGAGGCCGAAGTCCTCCTCTGTAATCTGCGCCTCCATAAGGATCTGCTCGAAGGTCGCGTCACGTCTCCCAGAGGTGCGAGTGCGCACTGCATGTATAAGGCCCCTCCGGAACTTTCGGGCCTTGCACCCCTCATCCTGGACCAAACTAGGTGCAAACCTGCTCAGACGGAAGAACTCCGCTGCATACTCGTCTACCGACGAGTTCCCCTGTACCAGACTGGCAAACTGCCCCTCCAAAGCTGTCAAGGCTACATCTGGGTAGAACTTCTCCTTAAAGAGTTTCTTGAAGTCCTCCCAAGACAATCCCCTCACTGACGCACGCGAATCCGTGCGGTACCAAGTCAGCGCTATGTCGAAAAATTGGCTCGCTGCAGAAGTCACCCACAGACCTCTCGGGACCTCTGCCAACTCCAGACTCCGCTGGACATCCTCTAGCCAGTCGTCCGCGTATAGGATACCCTCGGTACCCTTGAACTCTCGCGGGTTCATCTTCCTGAAGTCGAGGTGTGTACCGGGCCTCCCCTGACCCTGCTGTTGTGCTGGTGCTCCCTGAACTGTAGCCGGTTCACCTCTCTCCACTGCTGCCATAGCTAGCTGATGCGAGTTCTCCATGGTCTGTCGCAGCACCTCTGCCTGACGGTGCTGTGCCTCTGCCTGTGCTCTCTGTGTCTGCAGCATCTGCTGCAGAAGGGCCATCATCCCCTGAGTATCTGCCGGTAACTGAGGCGGCGGTGGAAGAATGTCAGGGATGACCAGGGACGGTCCCACTGCTGGAGGTGGAAGACCTCCTGGAATCGTCTCTACTGCTGCTCCCGCCGGAAGGGCAGGAACTGAGGGAGAAGCTCCCTCAAGTGCAGCTCCCGTAGCCGGAGGTGGAAGACCAGCCGGATCGGGCCTCTCCGGTACAGCGCTAGAACCCGCTGCCTGAGAGCGAGTGATCGTCATCCTGAGGATAGATTGAAACAAGGAATCAATATGGCACATGATAGGAATATCAAAGAAGGACAATTAAATTCAGTGCAAAAGAATTTGTCATGGTAATCAAAAGATCAAAAATTTCCTAACATGTGATTGAGTAACTCCTATTATACCCTAGATCCTATGTCCTAATTGCAGGCTCGTAATTAGTATTCTAAGTCGAGCACCATTACGAGATCGCACTAATTGCGACACAGACCTGCATGGGCCACCACAAAAACGTATCACGACCCGCACCCTGAAGAGGGGCACGAGCACGTGGTTACGTCCAGCCTACGCCGCAGAATCGACGGTAGAACGATGTATATAGGGTCTGTAAATACTACGACTAAAACAGATAAATGTACCTGTACAGTATATACACTCTGAATGGAGGTGATATAGCAATACAGTCTCAATCACATATATCAAAACTAAGGTAGATAGCATGGAAAGGAAATATGATAGATAAAGCAGGAAATAAGTCCAAGATCCACAAGTCAGAGCTATACACAAACATCCAGAGTCTCAGAAAATATATGTAATAGATACTACAAAACTAAAATGTACTAGCTGGCTCGCAGGCCAGACAAACCTAACTAAACTATGCTACTCAGGGTGAACAAAGTCTAGTGGCTCTACCAACAAGCCACGGTCTAAGTCTAGTCCATCAGACTCAACCCCATAGTAGGTCGGGCAATCAGTCTCTGAATCATCTGTAAAATTTGTCAACGGTATCCTGTCAGGAAAATGAGCAAGTACAAACACCAACAGCAGTTCCATATGAATTGAGAAATACTATAAGAGACAGCAATAATGAAATACAAGACAAAGATATAGGCGACTTGGGAACCATTTGAAAGCCGAGTTACAACCCTTGAACCAAACAAGGACCGGAGTTGTAACCCTTCTTTCAAACAGGACTTAGTCTCAAATCATGGCACAGTATAAAGACAGGTAGAGCATGTGATTAATGGAATCATAGCATGGTGAGAAGTACAGAAAGTAAAGCTGAACTGGAAATATAAGATACACTAATAAATGTAAAAGGTGATTTGAACTATTAGAGCGATATGTGATCAGCTAGGGAGTCAAAAGAGAGTTATCCACTTGGCCCGACAATCCGCGGTGTCCTCAACGGAGAGTCATGCCGTCCAACCTGGATAACTGGTAATGGGGTATCTGCTACACCCTACGTGAGGTGAGGGTGGCGCTAGCAAAATAGTTACAGGAAGGCTTTGATCACATAACCCCTAATAATTCCCCATTTCCGAATAGTATCACGGATCCGGACATGGCACGTCATGACACAGGGTTCGAGAGCAGGGGGCCAGCCCACTCCCAAATCAATGTCTATATAAGTACAGAAACACAGAAATATCACATACTGTCACGACCCGATCCTAATAATCTGGGTCTAGTCGGATCATGTCCAGCCTGCACCGTTGTTGAGACGGCGGCAGTAAGCTGTTCAGTAGCAGGTAACCATACAACAACACTATATTTGTCACAACTCAACTTCGGAAATAAACTTTATTAAACTGAAATTTAAATACAAATGAAACTGTTCTGAAAGGAAATACAGAATTTGAAATAAAGAACAATGCAGAAATAAAATCTATCTAGCAGCCGGGTCATCGGCCTCAGTCCCATCGTCCTCCTGTGGGGACTCTGGCAGCACAACTGGGTACAATACAGGGTCGTAGTAGCTGTTGTAAAACCGATCTGTATCCTCAATATCCCCTAAAAATATATCTCCAGTCAGGAGGGAGCAAAGTACAATTCATGCTAATTTTTAAACAGTTAAATAAGTAATAGAATCATGCAGTTCTAAACAGTTTTAAAACAGGAACAGTTTGTTACAGTAAAAACAGTGATTTGAACAGGCAATGAAATATGACCGGCTTAGGTTTGTTACAGGAAGGATAAGGGTTTTTGTTACAGTAGTGGTCATAATCATTACGCTATTCCCCAGTCCCCAGTAGTTACAGTACAGTACTCTCGGAGAGAGTTTCGTGTTTGCATCGTGGTTTAAAATTGCAGTAAAGCGATTAAATAAATAACTGTAAACTAACACAAACTATACTTGCCTCAATGAAAATGACTGGAGAGGTAGTCGACTTCGAGACGGAAAGTTAGAGTCGTCCTCGAATTTCTACATTCGAGAGATTGACTCAGCATTAGGTTTACCAACTTAGCTATGCTAGTTGTAATATCTATTTGCGTCCTAGTCCAATTTTAGTTATTTAATAAACCAAACACAGAAAACACGATTATTTGTGCGTTGATTTGATACGAGGGAAAATGTCATTTTAACTTTTGAATTCGGAAAAATATCGTCGATGCCAGATTTTTAGGAAAACTTGGTATTTTCTATAAATATAAATATAAAGCTAATTTTTCTTATTTTAGTGAGAAATACGTGACTTTTTTAACTATTATTAAACTTGTCAATTTTAGGTGAGAAAATATTTAATTAATTTTATACGAAAAATACTTTTTAGTCAATTAAATCGTTAAATAATAAAAACTCGCAAAACCAGAAAAGACAAGAAAATCTAAGCTATTACAGTCACAGACCACAGCCAGCTGGGCTTATGCCCATTACAATTTATTTACATAAATTGAAATAAGAAAAACTGCCATTAGTCCTAAACTGAAATATTAAATAAATATAAATAGAAATTAAATATAAAAATAAAAGTAAATTATAAGTCACAGATATGGTCTGATCCCCATCTTGGCTAATTGCCTCAACGTCCGGACGGGGCCGGTTTCGTTTGCACTTAGCCGGGTCCATTGACCGATACGGTCGTCACCCAAAATCAAATATCGAATAAATTTCGAAAATCATTTTAAATTCATTTTTAAAAATAAATCCAGGATTTACGGAAAAATCGGGCAGCATCTCCTCTGTTTTTGGTCAACCCAAAAACTGGGAATTGGCGCCGATAATTTCCTGCAAATCCCAAACCAGGGAAAATCCCGAATTTATATATAAAATATCCACAACCAATCCACAGCATAATCGGGACGACCCGAAATAATTTCGGAAGTCCGATTCCAATCCACAAATCACAGAACGTTCCCGAAAAAATCCAAAAAGCCAACACATACTAAAAATCCATTCTCGAAATATTCCGGGAATCCAAAATAATTCACAGGACCTTTCCGAAAGTCCCGGAAAATTACGACGTCGCTAAAACCGAGTTCCCAAAGGGAATCGGGGACCATTTCATCATTGACTAAATAATAAAATGAGCGGGACAGGGGGGTATACCTCGGATTGCTCGGCTAGAGCTCTCAGATGAATAAATAAAAAGAAAAGAGCTCCGAAACAGCATAGTAATCCCCAGGTCAACGCTGCTGATTTCAGCGCTCAGAGTAATCACAGACCTAAAATAAGATACTATGAGTCAAACAGGGCTTAATACTGAAAAAAAAGAAACTAATTCAAGTCATGAATGCAAGTCTAAGTCAAAACTAGGTCAATCTAGGTCAAAGTGGGTCATACTAGGTTATACTGGTTCATACTAGGTCATACTAGGTCACTGGGAGTCAATCCAAGTCAAACTAGGTCAAACGGAATCAAAGGTTGACTTACAGTTGACTTTTGGTCAAAAAGTCAACTCTGGTCAACTCTAGGTCAACCCTAGGTCAAACTAGCCTAATGTTGACCAACTGTTTACTTTCAGTCAACTGGTCAACTCTGGTTTGGTTTCGGTCAAATCTGGTCGCTTAAAGGCTACGTTTGACTCTCGGTTGACTTTTGTTGACTTTTGTTGACTTTTGGTCAAAAAGGTCAACCGACGTCAAAACTAGTCTTTGAGCACCATATTTGATCATTACCAACCAAGGGAATCAAGTTCTAGTCCTATCTTAGACTCTAGACCCCAATACCCTATTTCTAGGCAAAACCTATATTACCCTACCAATACCTTACCAAGTATCATATACCACTCCTCACATCACTCTAGCACTCACATATATCACACTCACTCACACTCAACACTCTCACATGATATCACACTCAAATAGGCTTTCCTATAGGTTTCCTATTAGTTGCACATAGGCTAAACTATGGTTTACTAGCTACACTCATTTAGGCTCTCACACACACACACAACCTCATAACACACACTCACACACATAGCTAATTGTGGACTGATATGGGCAAAACCATGGCTGATATGTGGTGGTGTTTAGGGACAACAATGATGGGAAAATCTGGACTAAAATGAAGGGTTTGAGGACTGAAATGTGGAGCAATAAAGGACAGCCCATAGGACTGAACTTGGGCAGTAGATGGGCTAGAATGGGGACTGAATTGACAGCCATGCAAGGGTGTATATATGGACTGAAATGGCAGTCCAAGGGACAGCCATTTGTGGTTTTTGTAATGGACAGTATATGGCTAAAACAGGGTCAAGGGACAGCCAATATAGGACTGTTTGACAGCCATATAGGCCATCTGGGGACTGAACTGCGGGGGGGGGGGGGGGGGGGGGGGGAACTGTCACCCTCACTTTTCCCAGTTAGGGGTAAAATGGTAATTTTCTATTTTATATATTTTGGGAATTTTATTTCATAATATTATTATTTAATTATTATAGGAGTCGGGTTCGAATTTTATCGCATTCCGAGTTAATTCGGGACCCCGGTGAATTTCGACTTGAGCTGTAATTAGCAGTTAGCTAACCATGGCCCACCACACTAAACTTTAGGGTTTAGGAGTTTGGACTAGTCCCCCATGAATAATTTAGTTTAATTATGATTTGTATTTATTTTAGCAACTTCCTAAACCAATTTTGGATTTAATTAGCATTAGGCTTAGGGAGGGGCAAACTTGTAAATACAAGTGCCCCTCACCCACACCCCTTGGCCGGCCATGAATAGCCCCCCCCCCCCTTTCTTCTCCCTAAGCAATACTCTCTCTCTTTCAAATTCATTTCTCTCAATCTTTCTTCTTCCTCCAACCATTCCATTTAGGTATGCTTTTAATTCCTAACCTATTACTCATTTGCATTCATGTCCCACACAATAAATGGAGAGGACTCATTCTCCACCATTTGTCCACAAATTTGTAGGTTTCCCTAGAAAAATAGGTTAAGGATTTATTAGGGTTTAATCCTTAGAGAGTGGTATATATATACATATATATATATATATATATATATTTATATATATTATATATATACATGTGCATTTATGTGTGTATATATTTTGATATGAAATTAGTGTCATGAGGATGGTGGTGTGTGAGAATGTGTGTGTGTTTGTGTTGTGTGAGGGTTGTAGTGTTATATATATTATATATTATATATATATATATATATAATATATATATATATATATATATATATTATATATATAATATATATACACATAACACTCACATACCATATATCCATATTATACACACATCTATATTACATACACACCCATATCCATATACATATATAAATACACACTCATATCTATATATATATATATATATATATATATATTATATATATATATAGATATTATATATATATATATATATATTTTTCATATATATATATATATATATATATATATATATATATATATATATATATAAGATATATATATATATATATGGTTAAAAAAAAAATATATATGGTTAAAATATATATATATATATATATAGATATAGAAAAAAAAAAAAAAATATATATATAATATATATAGATATAGATATAGATATAATATATATGTATATAGAGGAAGAGTGGAAGGATAGAAGGAGAAAAGAAGATGCACAGCATAGCAGCAGCATTGCTTCCCAGCAGCAGCACAACCTGGCAGCAGCAGCTGCCAGGCAAGACC